>CP116454.1:7631992-8159492 GCA_028216015.1 Quercus dentata
GCCATGTGCCATGCATGTATCTTCTAGGCTAGTCCATCAGACACGGCTTGTAACTTTAGCAACAGAAATAGAGGATTTTGGAACCGCCTGAAGAGTAGAGGAAAAAAAAATTCTCAAACGTTTTTAAATCATTTTAATTTATGTTAATTTTTTCTTAGGTCGGATTTGTAGGGCCTAAGAAAAAAAAACCATTCAATGTGTTGGTTTCTCATTCACATTGTGATCTATTACACACAGCTTATACATATGTACATGCATCCATACAGTCTTAAAGCACATATATATCCATCGGCTGAGAATCAAAGATAAACCCAAAAACCGACATTATCGAGGAGTCAAGGACATACATACATAAAAATAAAATAAAAACAAGTAATCAAACATTAAAAATATTAATCAAATAGAAAGTTATTAAATGGTGTTTTGTAATTTCTTTACTCATTATATTTTTATTTCAATATATTTGATTAATAAGTATCTCAAAAATATATTTGATTTATAAATATGTATACCTTAAATTAAAAGGGAGTTTATTATCACCTAGAAAAATGAAGTTTAAAACAAAGGGAATAAGAGGAAGTTGTCTCTTTTTTTTTTTTTTTTTTTTGGGACAAAAAAGGGGAATAAAAGGGAAGCTGTCCTTTTTTTCCTAAGTTAGTGGGCTACGTGTGTGGCTATTAAATTTTAAGGAAATACTTCTAATATTTAACTGATTAAATTGGTTTAACTTGAAAGTTGAAATGTCTGAGGTTTATTTTTATTTTTTTTATTTTAGGAAAACGTTTGAGGTTAGGGCTTTTCTTATCTTCTCTTTGTTTACATATTTATTTATTTTTAGTTTTCAATTAATAGAGCTATCAGGTTTGAAATTGATGAAACATTTAAAAATTAATTAAATAAATAACACAACTAAGTAATGAAAACATTAATTTTTATAAAATCGTCTCATTTAGTTACTCCTACAAGTCAAGAAATTTTTTTAACGTATTTTTTGTCCCCTAAAGTCTAAAGTCTGGCTCCATCGCTGGTTGAAATGGTTTTGCATTTATTTTGTATAGCCTTATTGTTTTTAAATGGATGATAAATTGGGAACAATCTTTTGTATTAGGGCACACATTAAATTTTTTATTTTTGGAAATATTTTCTTGGGAATTGAAAAAGCTGTCATTACTTTTTCAATTCTCGAGAAATTTTTTTCCAAAAATGGAAATTAATGTGTGCCCTAAGAACACACATTAGTAAAATCCTTTGTATTTCACCCAACTCGAAAGTCAAAAATGTTGATAATGACAGTAAATTAATTGTTGCATCTGTGGTTGGGAAGAACTTATGATATATTGGTGCACGTACTAGCTAGGCTGGAAAAAGCAGCACATGGCACTGGCACTGGGACACACATGACTCATCATTGGGCAAGGTAAAGAAAAAAAATGAACAGATAAAACAATATGTCCATACAAAAGGCGCAATCTTACGTGGACCCTATATGCTGTTCAATGGAAAAGTGTGCCTTGTAGAGCCCATGAGGGCATTGTAATATGGCGAAAATGGCCAACTGGCCTTAAAATCGTGACTATTTAGTTAGTAGGCTCTCCTTATAAACATATTTCGTTAATAGCATCTCGAGCCTTAGAGGCTCGATTTTGGCCTCAAAATCGAGCCTTTAAGCCTTGATTTTCTAGTGTGATCTGGCCTGTACGGGGTGGAATGGTCCAGCTGGAAATCGAGTCTTTTAGACTCGATTTCCAAATGAAAAACGAGTCTCAAAAACTCGATTTTTGAGTACTATTACTCTCTTCTTTTAATCGTGTCTCGATGTCCGGTCATGTCAAGTCCCACAGCTCAGCTTGGTTTTTTTGTCCAGTCCGGGTTTTCTCAGGACGCCTTTGCAGTTTGCACATGCTCACTCATTGTAGGTTACATTCAGTTGTCTAGCTTATAGGTACACACATGCTAGTACCCACATCCTTCCTCTCACTCATTTTCATTTCAGCATAAAATTCATTATCCTGCTTTGTCTTTTTTTACTCTCATACAAATCTCACCCCATTACAAACTTCAAATCAACTCACCCCACATCCTCATGTCGGGTAAGGTTTCTCAATCTCTCTAATTGTTAGTTACATATATAAATATAATATATATATATATATATATATATATATATATATATATTATTAGGTTTTTTTATGGGTATGTGTATCATGACTAATTTTTTTGTTTGGTTTGATATTGTTTTTTATATTTTTGATAGAATGATTTGAAGGTTTGTAATGGGGTGAGTTGTGCGTTTAGTTTTTTTTTAGTATAATTAATGATTTTTTATTTTATTTTGGAAACAAATGATAATGATTGGGTGTGTTTGTATGTGAATATGCAAATGTGGGGTTTGTAAGAAGTTATATTTGGTAGTGTATATATTTGCTAGGATTTTATACAAAGTAAAAAATATATTTAGGTATATATTTGTATTGTTAGGCTTTTATCATGACTATTTTTGCAAGTTAGTGTATATAATTTGCTAGGATTTATACAAAGTAAAAATATTGTAGATATATATTTGTATTGTTAGGCTTTTATCATGACTATTTTTGCAAGTTAATGTATATATTTGCTAGGATTTTATAACAAGTAAAAATATTGTAGATATATATTTGTATTGCTAGGCTTTTATCATGGCTATTTTTCTTGTTGTTTGGTTTGATATTTTTATTTATATTAGTTGGAGCTGAGTTGAAATTTTGTAATGGGGGTGAGTTTTGTTTTTAGTTTTTTTATTTGTTTGAGTACGAAATGATAATGATTGAGTGTGTTTGTATGTGATGTGGGGTGAGTATATGCAATTGTGGGGTGAGAATTTGTGATTTTTGTACTTTAAGTAGATAGAAAAGGTTTTGTAATTGATGTTAAATGAAAGAAAAAAATATGTCGCTAACATATTATACTTGACTCTTTAATAGGTTCACAATATCTGAAGAATATTGATATAAATGTATACTACGGTGGACCCCTTAACAATCCTGGGGGGATTGAGGGATTTCCATTTACAGGGCTGGGTATCCAATGCTACCCCATGATGATACGTCGTAAGTTGAAGACGTTGAATGATTTGAAGTTGAAAATAATGGACGAATTGAATTTGAACTCTGCTTGGTATGACATCAAGATTATTTATCGTTACCCACAAGAAGTCCTACATGAACGAATAAATTACGGGTATATGGCGATTAAAGAAGACAAACATGTGAAGATGATGTTTAATAGGATCCAGAAAATGCCCCAAGTAAATGCTTTCTTGAGTTGTACATAAGTTCAGAGCCGCTTGTGGAAGTTGATACCGAGATGGTGCAACAAACAACTACGTCTTTACAATTTACAGCCCTTGATGATGGATGCACTGCAATGGGAGGGTATACCCAAACGACTCGTTAAAGGGCCTAATTTTGATGTCATCGCCTCATCTTCTTAGGCCATCAATGACACTTATTTCTCTTAGTTTTAGTCCCCTTTATTTTACAGGGGACCCAATTTGTTGGTACAAATGGGCAAAATGATCATCTCAGGCCGGTGCAACAATCCACTCAAATTGTCCAACCTACTCCACCCCACCTCGCAAGGATATGATGTTGATAGGGGTGTCAATGTTCGACTCAACCCGCAAACACGACACGAACCCGACACAGGTTTTTTTTGGTTAGGATTGGACCTTAATGGGTTTTGGTCATAAACGGGTCAACCCAAAAGCGACACGATAAGAAACATGTCATAAGCGGGTCAACCCGCGTAATCCGCAATAGACACGTTTGACATGCCAATTTATTTGTGTCAACCCGAAATGATCCACTTAACACAACCCGTTTAACTCGTATAACAAATAAATATTTATTTTATTTTAGATTTTTCAAATACCTTTTATATCTAACATATATTTTAAATTTAAAAATAAAAGTGAGTAATTACAAAAATTTACAAGGGATATAATTGGAAATTGAAACTTTACAGACCTTAGAACTACTGATACTTTTTTTTTTTTTTTTGGCATAAAACTTGCACAAATGAAATTGGATGAGCTTGTGGAAGATGTTATAAATTTGGACATCAAAAAAGAATCTATGGATGATAATCGTGGTCATAGTCAGGATTAGTCTACTCTTTGCTCAAATTCTTTCAATATTGATACTTAGCATTTGGTAAGTTCTAAGGATATTATATTTTTTGTTGAACTATGTTATTTTATTTTTGTTAAACTTTGTTATTTCGAATTTGGGTTGAAGTGTATGCACTTCTTTTGGAGTGTAAAGAACCTATTTTCTAGATGAATGTTATATTTTTGTTGAACTATATTATTTTGAATCTGTGTTGAAGACTTGAAGTGTATGCATTACTTTTTGGAATGTAAAAAAAATTATTTCTAGATGGATGTTATATTTAATATTATATAGGTTGAAATAGGTTGTGTTACATTCGTGTCAACCCAACACGACTCATTTATTAAGCGTGTCAAATGGGTTGGGTCAAGTCAACCCACCTTATTAACAGGTCGGGTTAGGGTTAAAGGATCATGACACGATTATTAAATGGGTCGAGTTAGGGTTGAGTCATTTAGTCGAATACCCCTACCTGGACATGACACGAACCCGACACGTTAACCCGAATTGAGACCCCTAGATGTTGATTTCAAAGTGGGTTTAACTATTAAATCGAGGAAAAAAAAAAAAAAAAAGACTATCAAGACAAGAGCCAACCCATTTATATATACATACAAACACACCCATTTCTTTTTAATTTTTATCTCATATGAAATTTAACTATTTTTTTAAACTCTGTAATTTACATATGTTAATATAGAAAATAGGATGAGGTTTGAGTCTAGTGTTCAGTTGCACTGAACTCGTTGAGATTATAACATGTGTTCACTTTTGAACATGTCATTATCTTAACGGGTCTAGTGCACTACATACACTGGACCTAAGCTTCATCCTAAAAAATATATGATACTTTTCCAACATATTTATAAGCATACATAGTGACATGAATATTGTACTCATAGCTTGCTTCTTTTTATTTTTTCTTTTTTGAAAAAGTAAGAAAGTACTCGTAGTTTAAGACGCGAGTACTTGATCTATGGGCAAGTGAGTTGCTTCCTATAATTTTCTTTAATGGTTTATGAGATTTGGAGGAAGTATAATTTAAATTTATTTGTAAATAGTAAAATAAATTTTAAAGCTTAGTATAAAACACATAGCTAAAACTAATCTGCTAAATCCATCGAGTAAAAATTTTCAATCAACCTACCATTTTTGGAGGCTTGTGGGTTAGTGACAATTTGGAATTTTTTTAACCTGCCAAATGGCAGATCGATTGTAAATTTTCCCCTCAACCCACCCAATCATACCTATGCACTATGCACAGTCCTAGCATAGGACAAGAACTCTCCATAAGCTTAAAAGGGCAACATATAAGATAAGTTTTTCTTTATTTTCATCAAACTTGGTTTTTGGGTGGTTCCTAGCTAATAGAGAGCCAAATGGTCTCAATGTGGAGGATAAAAAGTGTAGGTTTAGTTCTATCCATACTGTTTAGTCCCTTTTTTATTATTTTTTTTAGAGTTATTTTTTATTTATTTTTATATAGAATTCTACTCTAACCTAATATAAGTGTATGTGTGTAAAGCTCCCTCTAGAAGATATGAACTCTGGCCCTTACCCTCTACACCTCACAAACACTTATATTTGTGAAGTGACCATTAAGTCAAGGGTGTGTTGTGGTGACCATTTCATTTATACTCTTTTTGGACTAAAGTAACAAAATGCCCTCTCACATCATCTGATTCTAGAACAATTCAAACTAGTGCTCTTTTTGCCAAAGTTTTAGTCGAATACTTAAAGTCTCTCTCTCACACACACACAGATACACAAAAACCCCAATCCTAATTTTTCACCCAAATTACAATGTCCTTTCTCAAACTTTAAAATTATATAATTACCCCTAATTTGAGGTTAACTTTGATGGAAAAGTCATGCACTTGCATTACACTTGACTTGTGGCCCAATTTAACCAGAGAGAGCCCACCAGAAAAGAGTTAAAGGACTAAACTGCCCCTCCCCAATGGTTATGTAATCTCTTTCTCTTTCCCAAATTAAAACCTCTCTATCTCTCTCATTGTTTTTGGTGGTCGAGAAATCATATAAAAGAAAAGAAAGGAAATCAAACAGCTTAAATCCCAATCTAAGCTTTTCTTCAATAGAGATTCTAGAAAAATTACAACCCCACTCACTCGCTCACCTACCAAAACCCTATCATTGAATCCCAATTTCTCAAAATTACAACCCCACTCACTCACTCAACCACCAAAACCCTATCATTGAATCCCAATTTCTCAAAACTCAGCCTCACCACCAAACCGTTAGCCACCACCACACCTCCACCTTCCAAAAATAACCAGTCCCTCCACTTAGGGAATTAAAACCCATCACCTAGATTAATCCCAAATCACCACTAAAATTCCATGCCACAAGCTTTTGTTGCCATCGATTGCTACCCAACCCAATGTTGGGAGTAATGTTTTGAAATCCAATTAATTGTATGAGATTATCTTTTAAATAAAAGTGCTATATTTTTTTTAGACTATATATGAACATTGGTAATTATGTATTCATTTGATAGATAGTCTTTAAGGTGCATTGTATGTGATTTAGGTATGCTAATGAGATTAGCATACGAAAGATCTAAATTACAATTCATTGTGACTTATAAACTTTAGTTCATAGTTGGTGATGAAATTATTGTGAACTTCATCTAATAAGACTATAACATATTGATCATGATGATTTATCTTGAGCATGGAAGTAAAGACTTTTGATTGATATGTTGGTATATTTGGAATACATTGAACTAGAACGCTACGAGCCTTGCTCTACTAAGTACTGTCACTTGAACAAATGATCTTGTGACTGATAATGCAACAATTCTCAATCCTAACTCATGATGAACTCAAATGTGAATTGCTTGTTACGATGTACGCTAGAGTAAGATCTTGTATGGTCAATATGATGTACATTGATTAATTGCATGTAACATTATGGTAATACTATTACTTAAAGTAGAATTTATAATCTCGATAAGAGACAAGAAACCTCTTATTGAGATTGATTTAATAGAAATTTGATTATTCAATGCGTTGGGCTTGGCCATTTTAGCAAGTAGTTTCTAAAGTTTATATTCTATAGAATATGATTCTAAGATTACAAAAATAATCAAGAGATTAAATTAGGAAATCAAGGAGATGTAGTGTTAATAAAGTGATAGTATCATTATGATCATGATTTTATTTCACTATGGATAATTTTTTGGAGGTTCAATGCAAATTTATGTAATTGAGGGATATAATGTTTAATTAAATAAAACTTAGAGTACAATTATATTTTTATAGTGAAATAAAATAATTAATGGTAATTTTAGGCTAGTTATGAGATAAAAAAGGTTTAAGGCCATTGAAGTTAGAATTTTATTTTTTCCTTTGGTCCCACTTCAAGATATATATTTGAAAAGCCCTAATTAAGGGGGCTGCCATACTAGAGCTAGACTTTCTAAGTTACATGCATGAGTGTTATTTTTTTAAGTAGAGAAACTCAAAGTAGCGGCTAGGAAAAAAGTGAGATGAAAATCTAGTGCATACACGGCTCAAGGGGTTTTCAACAAAGGAAAAGTTCACACTTTTGGCCAATCATAATAGATATTGAGGTGAAGATCAAAGTGGTTCAAGAGTGGATCAAGTGCATTTGTTGAGATTTTAATTTAGTTTTAAAGTTTGAAGCATCAAGGTATGTGTTTTCCTACTATAATTTTTGGATTCATTGTAACATGAGTTTTATGCAAAAAATGAAGTAGTTCCTATTTTTATTCAGTTGCATAATATATATATATATATATATATATGATGATGATGCATGTAATTTTCCAACACCCAAAACCAACAATATTGTTGGTACACACAACGACCCAAAACCAAAGTCATAAACCCAAAAATTTGACAGTTAACCTATCAGACATGATTGAAATTCCCCAAAGTCTCAACCCATTAGTCAACCCCTCAAACACCAACAATCCGACAATCCCAACCAATTCCACACATTGTTCGTCCACATGGGGGCCCTTTTTTAGGACAGTTCTCCCTACCCAAATCCAATATGAAGTCCTGGATCACTGAAGAGAGGACTTGAAGTAGATATTAGTGTTGAATGGATGAACTGGGCTCAGCTCACCGTGACCTATTTGGACCGTTATACAAACCGATCTGTGTGCAAGTCAAAAGAACTCCACAACAAGCAAAGATATGGGCTAAATATAACATGTACACAATATATGGATAAGAAAGCAAAATAAATAGTAATATAGATAAGTGCAAAAATACTTCAAAGAGATTTATTTAACTAAGTCAAGTATTGTAATACATTTAGTCCCTGCAAGGATACTCCATAAAGACCAATAAGCCTCAAATGTGACATGGTTAATCCCTTTTTGGGTTCACGAGACTTGTGAAATTTGAGCCTTTGGGTCCAAGTGGCTCCTTAAAAATTGCTGAAGGACCTTTTACAATGCTTTTCTTCGCTTAGTGAACTCAACTTGAATCCTAAAACTCCCTTTTGAATATTCTGAGTTTTTATTGTGTGTATACTCTTTTTTTCTTTTTGTGCTTCTTAACTTGTCCATTTCGTTGGTAGTGGAGTTGGTTTCTTTTGTCAGAAGCCTTGATGGCTGCTCATTTCCTCATTCTCTCTTACTTCAACCTCTTGGGAACTCATGTCTGAAAGTGTCATGGTTGGCTTTCCATTCATAGAAGGCATCTCTTTGGGCAAGTTAGATCCTCCTCTAGGGTCAACAAGGCAAAACACTCTCTCGAGGCTCTAAAAGGGACATTTTGAAGGTTTTGTGGTCTTGATAATGACTCTTTCTTACTAGTCCATTTCCTGATAATATCATAGACTCCTCTTCGTGATGGATGAACTCGGAAAGTTTCTGAAGACTTTCCTCTTATTTGCATGCTTTTTCTTTGATCGAGGTCCCTTCAGCTCTCCATGTTGAATTCTGGATTTCAAAACATCATTTGTCCCTTTCACCTTTTCCTCCATCCGAGAAACCGGGTTTTGATAGGCCTTCTAGCATTTTTTTCTCCTATTTTTAACGGGCTTCCTTGGGGACCTGCTCTAAGGCTATTCTTAGGTCATCTGCACCCTTTCTCGGATTTCTCTATTATTTTACGGGCTTCCCTAAGGACCCGCTCTAACGCTATTCTTGGGTCATCTGCACCCTTTCTAGGATTTCTTTGTTTTTTTGCTCCTTTTAACATTGGGCTCTTCTTTCCATCTTATTTCTCCTTGAATTCCCTTCTTCTCCTTGTCTTGTAAGGCCTTTTGCCAAACCGTGGGCCTTTTGGCTTTTCCAAGGCCCACGTTTTTCAACTTTGTGGGCTGGGTTTCCCTTATTGCACATTTTGGACCTCAACAGTCCACAAATCAATAACTAAGACCACACCTCCGTGAAATACCAACAATTTGACCTTCAAGGGTTCCAATCGGTGTTGTTGCCTCATTAATGGTTATGAGACGTTAAAATGAGAGATGGAGATTCGGTGAGGAAGAACAGAGGGGTTGACCAATGATGATAACAAAAGAGGTTCAGAGGTTTAGATATTAGCAATTTCTATGAGCTAATGATAGGAGATTGAGATTTGGTGGTTCATTTGAGTTGTGATGGTGATTTTTTCTTTCTAGGTATACTGGTTATTGTCCCATGCTTCGCACAATTTTTTTTCTTCAATTTATTAAGGTATAAATATTTTAAGTAGACATGTTATAAAAAAAAGTATTCTTCGTTTAAAAGAAAAGTTATTATTATTATTATTATAAGAAGATTTTTTGTTATTATTTTATGTTGGCCTCTTTTAATTTGTGACTAAAAAATTTGATTAGTTTTTTTCCCTTGAAAGCATAAATTGTAAATGTTAGATGGGAAAACCAATTAAGCAATTTTCAATAAATCACTTATATAATTTAAAATATAAAAATATATATATATATACACACATACACACATATCGATAGTTAATAACATAACAGCAGCAGCATCAGATTTGCTATTTAACAAAATGAAAACAAAAGAAAGAAGAAAAAAGAGAGAGAAGGAACAAAAAAAAAAAAAAAAACAAAAAACAAAAAACAAAAAAAACAAAAAACAAAAAACAAAAGCAATTGGAAGCTTATCTACTGAGAACAACAACAGTTGAACTCCATCGAAATCAAAAGAAAAATATGTATTGATGGTAAAGGAAATTTCCACCAATGAGTCACGTGTTCCTCGTACGATCGCCAATGACACCTGCACAACGAAAAGGAGTAACCTAGCGGAGCGTACCGGTGTGGTACCGGCCGAATACCCTCCGAAGGTCAAGTTAGAACTATTCTCACCGCTCTAGAGTGCTAGAGAGGGTAAAATTATGCGTACCTTCGATCACGAGGGTGTTAAGGTTTTTTATAGTAGCAAGGGTCATCTCCTTTCCCTTGGAGTAGAAATCTTTTCCTTATAGGAGTCCTTTTAGGGCGTATTTTTCGGGATCCTTTCCTTATAGGGGTTTCTCGAATATTCTATAGCGTGGGAAACAAGTCAATCCCTTATTTGAAGCGTGGGAAATAAGTCATATTTTTTGATCCGTCATCCTCACTTCATTTCCTTCAGCTTTTAGTCCGTCTGCTATTAAGACCGCCGCACTTAGAGGCCGTCTGTTATGGCTCCGTCTGCTTATGTATGGAAGGTCGCATGAGAACCGCTCGGTCCGAGGCCAGACTTCTTTTATCCTTATCAGTTGCCCCCTACTCTACATGTTCGACGCTTACAACCGTCGGCATGTTGAGTTATAAAGAGAAAAAGGATTATGAACGCCTCCTCGAGCCGCGAGCTATTTAATGCAAGGTTACGTGGCGAGCGGTCGTTGGCCTCGTTTCGGGCACGGAAGTCGCCTCGCATTCCGTGCGTTTTTTTCCTTTATATAAATATCACGCTTTGCCTCATTTTGTCATTTTTAACTTCGCAGATCTTTTTAACAGAGAAATCGTCACTTTCGCTCACGTTTTGCTCAAATCGGCTCTTACCAATGCCGTTACACCTTTATTCAAGATCTATTCCACCTGTAAGTTCCTCCTCCTCTCTTTTTGCTTCCTTTTTATTTTTATTTTTATTATTTTTTTCTTTTTTGCCCAAGAATTTTTCTTTTATTGAGAACGTCAGTCTAGGAACTTAGGGTGTATCCGTCACTTGTAGGTAGTCAGATGTCAAGTGACGCGTCGAGTGATCGATCGTCGATCCGTGACGGAGCGGGCTACGACGAAGTCTTTGGCTCGGGTCAAGAGTCCGACGGCTTTTTGGAGTCGTCGGGGAAGGAAACGTCCGCCCAATCCCTTAGTGTTGATGTAGAGGACCGTGTTGAGGGAATTAGGGAAAGGCGTTAAGTGAGGTTGAGGTCGAGGGGATCGACGAGGAAATTGTTGATGACGGGAACTGGGAAGAAGGTGACGAAGAGATCGATAGTGACGGAGATAGGGGTGACGGTAGCGAGGTCAGCAGTGATGATAATGAGGATGAGGATGACGGAGAGTCCAGTGAGGGAACTTCAGGGAGTTCCGGAGGTAATCGTCCCTTCATCCTTCCGGAGGAGTGGGCCGTCAATAAATTTCTTCCAAAGATGAGCAACAGAGTTTTTTCTGAGTTGCGTATTCATTTCCAGATCCCAGATCACATTCCCCTCCGTCTCCCTAAAAAGAATGAGAGGTGTTATACAGGGAGGACGGCTGATGTGGGGATGTATGATGCCATGTTCGCAGCTGGCCTTAGACTCCCACCGACGGCCTTACACCGTCACCGGGTGGATTTCTTAGGATTGTCCGTTAGCCGGATCTCTCCGAATGCCTGGAGGATCTTTATTGGAGCTGAAGTTCTTTGGGGTCGCTTGAGTGGGGGGAACCGTCAACTTTCGATAGACGAGTTCTTTTTACGCTATCGACCTCAGATAAAGTGTCCGCCAAGGGGACATACCACTTTGCCCCTCGTGAAAAGAACTTAAGACTAGTGTTCGACATGCCGGATTCGAATAGGAACTGGAAGAATAGATTTTTCTTTGTTAAAGGGACGGACGGGGTGTGTCGCCCATTTAATGGGATAAGTTGCCTGGGGGTTATTTTGATAACACCTGGGCTTATATTAGGGAGTCAAGTTGCCCCCGTCTCTTTCTTTTCTTTTAAATCGCTTTTCATCTTTCAGGGAACTTTAACCATCTCTTTTAACACCGTTTATTTTCTTTTGTTTCAGCCGTCGCTCGTCCGCAGGTGTCTGACGAACAAAGAGAATTCATCCGTCGGATACTCACCATCCCACTTGAGCAACGTAGGTGTAGGGATTTGATAACCTTAGACACTCTACATCTGTATTGCGGTGGTCCTGAGCCGACGGTTGAAGCTCGGAAGTTGGAGGAATTTTCGAGAAAGCGTAAGTAAATGTAGTATTTTAATCCGTTGGTATTTTATTCTGTTTTTCATCACTTATCCGTCACCTTACTTCGTGCAGAGATGGAGGCCGCGAAGCGGAGTGAGGAGCAGCTGCCGCCCGTAAGAAGGAGGAAGACAAGGCCAAGAGGAAAGAGGGAACGTCAACCCCTCATTCCTTTTTGAAGGGTCCTATCAAGAGAAAAGCTGACGGAAAAGATGATCCTCCTTCCAAGAAGGCAACCGTCGGCCCTATGGACGTTCCTTCCAAGAAGTCGCCCTCCAAGTCTGGCCATGGTGCTGGGAAAGGGGTGATGACCTCTTCTCGCCCCGTCATTGAGGGCCCCCGCTCCTTGTTGACTCACAAGGATTACGCTGTCGAGGGGGTGGAATCCCTCATCAAAGAGACGAACTTGGATCCTTGTGCTCGGCTTGGTACGGAGGACCTTGGAGCGTCAGCCCTTTTTGATATTGCACGGGTATGCTTCTTACTTTGAACATTCTGATCTTTATCTTGCTTGATAGCCGACAGTTGTATTATCTTCAGGCCCTTGTTCGCGTTAAAGCACTCCAGACCGGTGCGTGGTGAGAAGACGTCGTTTCTCGGGTGAGGAGGCACAATTCCACCCCGATGGACCAGCAGGCGCAATACAAGGAGGCCGTCCGTGTTCTAAACACAGAGCTCAAGGATGTGAGGGAGAAACTAGGAGAAACTGAGGGCCAGCAAAAGAAGCTTGAGGAGGAGGTTGCGTCTCTGCGTGCTCAAGTCTTGTGGCTGGGACTGACGCAGTGGAGAAATTCAAGACTACCCAGTCCTTCATTGATTCTGTCTTGACTATTACGGCATAGGTTTTGATGATTGTCTGAAGCAAGTAGCGTCGGCTTATCCGGAGCTGGATCTATCTAGGATTACCATGGATGCTTCCGTGCCAATGACTCCATTTCTTGACGAGAGATAACGAACCCCTCGGTTTGGATTTTTTGCTTAACGATGCTTTGGGTCGTTTTGGCCCAGCCTGCTGCTCCTACTCCTGCTGAGTCTTGGATCGAATGCCAAGGATAAAGCCGACGAGGTCTCCAAGGACGTTCCTGCCGTTTAATCTTTGCTTTTAATTGTAATTTTTGAACAGTGCCCTTATGTTTGTTGGGCTTTTTACTTGTAACTCTATTTGTTGTCCGTTACTTTAAACATATACATTGATTCTGACTAATTTTAATGAGACCGTTTATCCCTTTTTATTTAGCCTTTTTCGTTTAGCTCGTCATCTTTACAGGCTTGTTGGTTGGAGAGACTTATTTGTAAGTAGTCTTATATTTTTTGTTTGTAAGACCGTCAATATTTTGACCGCCTATCATATAATATTTCCATCCATTGGACCGTCGACTTTATAGTGTTGGCCTTTCGGACCGTCACTCAATTGGCCTTGGCTTTGTTAGTTTCTCGGGCATGTCCTGTTAGATGATCGTCGATTTTTTAGTTTTCCCGGATCATTATTTTCTTGGCTATTTTAGCCTTGACATCTCTTGACACCTTTATTAATCCGTCAGTTTTTAAGGCCTGGGCCATATGAGGACAACTTCATCTATTGGACCGTTGGCTTCTTGGCCTTTTTGGACCGTCGTTTCCTTGGCCATTTTGGCCTCGTTTTCTTTGGTCCGTCGCTTTTTAAGGCCTGGGCCATATGAGGATAGCTTTATCTATTGGACCGTCGGCTTCTTAGCCTTTTCGGACCGTCGTTTCCTTGGCCATTTTGGCCTCGTTTTCTTTGGTCCGTCAGTTTTTTCTTTAGTCCGTGTGTTATGGACTTTTGTCGATTTTGGGATGCAAACTTAGTGGACCGTCGAAAAGACACACTTCAATAATTTCTGAATAAAAGTCCCCTTATTGCCATGCATTTAAATATAAGTAATTAAAACCAAATTCTGCCCCTTGGGCTAAAAAGTATTGTTTGCGAAAAAACTAAAGTAAACAATAAATCTGAGGAGTTAAACTATGATTTGCTGAAAAATAAAAAGAGGTTGGTCTTCATGCTGCCGCTCCTATTGGTAATATTTCCGCAGGTGCATGGCGTTCCATGGGTGTGGTAGCTTCTGCCCTTCCAGTGTTTCTAGGTGGTAAGTACCTTTTCTCTGCCACGACGTAACTCGGTAAGGTCCTTCCCAGTTGAGGCCGAGTTTCCCTTGGGTAGGGTCCCAGGCGGCACCCATGACCTTTCTAAGAACAAGGTCTCCAACTTGGAAGTCTCTATGTCGGACTTGAGAGTTGTAGTGTTTGGCCATGCGGTCCTGGTACTGCAAGCCTTTGTTCTCTTCTTTGCTTTCGATCTCGTCCACCAAGTCGAGCCGTAGTCTCATAGCCTCGTCATTTTTGTTCTCATCATGATTGTGCACCCCTGTAGCTTGTGAGTCCAACTTCGGCCGGGATAATCGCCGCCCCGTCGTCGGTCGGAACGGTGTCTCTCCGTGGGTGTCCTTACCGTTGTCCCGTATGCCCATAGTATACTTGGCGCTTCCTCGGGCCATATGCCCTTTGCCCCCTCAAGCCGAGTCTTGATGATCTTGAGCAAGGATCGGTTTGTGACTTCGACCTATCCGTTAGCTTGAGGGTGGGCGGGGAGGAGTAATGGTTCTTTATTCCCAACTGAGCAAAAATCCCGGAAATGGTCGTTGTCAAACCGCCTCCCGTTGTCCGAGACAAAGACTCTAGGGATGCCGAACCCGCATATGATGCATCTCCGCATTTAAACTCCGTACGTTCTTTTCTCAATCGTGGCTAAAGCTTCACTTCCACCCATTTCGTGAAATAGTCGATGCCTACTATCATGAATCTCACCGACGACGGTCAGGGGAATGGTCCCATAATATCTAATCCCCATTGTGCGAACGAACGCCACGGGCCGTCATCGGGGTTAGCTCTTCGGTTGGTTGTCTAATGAGATTGCTGAACCTTTGGCACTTGTCACAGAGCCCCGACGTAGGCTTCGGCATCCTTCGCGCATAGTGGGCCAATAATAGCCCGCTCGCACAAGCTTGTGTACCAACGACCTGGACCCCGAGTGGTTTCCGCAGATTCCTTCATGTACTTCTCTCATGACGTAGTTTGCCTCTTCCGTACCCAAGCATCTCGGATACGGTCGGGAGAAACCTCTCTTATATAGGACGTTTTTATCGGGACGAACCTCGCCGCCCGGACCTTAAGTTTCCTTGCGGCTTCCTTCTTGTCCGGTAAGACCCCGTCTTTTAAGTACGAAAATGTAACGGTTTGCCAGTTTCTTTGTCGAGCATATTTCCTGCATGTTGATGAGATCTATTAGCGGGGAAAGTCAGACGAAAGAGAGTACATTACCGGGGATGACCATTTGTTCAAATTGAAGCGGCCTTTGCCAGACGGTCGGCTCTCTCGTTCTCTTCTTTGGGAATTTGGACGACTTTGGCTTCTAGGTCTCCCACCCTTGTTTTCACTTCGTCAAGGTACCTTTTCATCTTTTCGCCCTTGCAATCGTAGTCTCCATTTATCCGGTTGGTGATGACCTGTGAATCGCAATAGATGACTACCCCGGCGGCTCCTGCCGCTTTGGCAAGGTCAAGCCACGCTATCGAGCCTCATACTCGATTCATTGTTGGTGGCGGGGAAGTCGAAACGGACCATACATTCGATGGTGTCTCCTTCAGGCGATAGCAGCACGATGCCGGCCCCTGCGGCTTGCTTGTTGGACGATCCGTCCGTATATATGCTCCATTGAGGGGACTCTGCTGCCCCCTTATCTTCCCCATGGGTGAACTCAGCTATAAAGTCGGCGACAATCTGTCCCTTGATAGCGGTCCGCGGGCGATATTGGATGTCAAATTCGCTCAGTTCTATGACCCACAGCGCCAATCGCCCCGCCGCTTTGGGGCTGCTCATCGCCCGTCGTAAGGGCTTGTCGATTAGGGCGTTTATAGTATGAGCTTGGAAGTATGGTTTGAGCTTACGGGCTGCCGTAATCAATGCGAAGGCAAGTTTCTCCATGGGCGGGTATCTTTCTTCGGTACCGCGAAGCGCTAAACTGCGTAGTATACGAGTTTTTGCACTTTCTCTTCTTCTCTGACCAAGGCCGCGCTAACGGCTGCGGGGGAGACGGCTAGATAGAGGAAAAGTTCTTCTCCTGGCTGCGACGGGCTCGGCAATGGCGGGGAGGAGAGGTAAGCCTTGAGTCCTTCGAAGGCTTGTTGGCATTCGTCGATCCACTCGAACGATTTCTTCAATGTTTGGAAGAAGGGCAAGCACTTGTCCGTCGCCCTTGACACGAACCTATTCAGCGCCGCTATCTTTCCATTGAGGCTTTGCACCTCCTTCACATTTCTTGGTGGTGCCATATCCATAATGGCCCGGATCTTGTCCGGGTTTGCCTCGATTCCCCTTTGAGACACCATGAATCCCGGAATTTTCCTGCCGTTACTCCAAAGGCACATTTCCCGGATTGAGTTTCATGTTGTAGGAGCGAAGGGTGTCGAATGTTTCTTTGAGATGTCCTAGATGATCTTCCTCCCTTCGGCTTTTGACTAGCATGTCGCCTCGTGACCTGGACATTCCTCCCAATCTGTTCTTGCGAACATTTTGTTCATGAGCCTTTGGTATGTTGCGCCTGCATTTTTCAGGCCGAAGGGCATGACCTTGTAGCAGAATAGTCCTTGGCTGGTCACGAACGACGTTTTTTTCCTGTCGGCTTCGTGCATCCGGATTTGGTTGTATCCCGAGAAAGCGTCCATGAAGCTCAAAGAATCGATGTCCGGCCGTAGAGTCTACTAGGACATCAACCCCGGGAAGGGGGTAGCTGTCTTTGGGGCAGGCCTTGTTAAGGTCGGTGAAGTCTACACACATTCGCCATTTCCCGCTCGCTTTCTTCACCATTACTACATTTGCTAACCAGTCGGGATAGTACACTTCCCTAATGAAGCTCGCCTCTCGTAGCTTTCGACTTCCTCTGCTATGGCTCGGTCTCGCTCGGGGCAAACACCCTCTTCTTTTGTCCGACGGGTGAAAAGGCGGGCAACACATTCAACTTGTGCACCATGACTGAAGGATCTATCCCTGGCATATCTTCATGACCCCATGCGAATACGTCTTGGTTACGTCTAAGGAAGGCTATGAGCTCCTGACGGATGGTGGGATTAGCGAGCGTTCCGATTTTGATCGTTCGTTCAGAATTGGAACCGCCAAGGAGTACCTCTTCTAATTTCTCAACCGGCTCCGTTACCGTCCGGTGCTCTTCTATACTCAAAGCCTGAACCCGATCCTCCATTTCCATCATGGCTATGTAGCACTCGCGCGCGACCATCCGGCTCCCGCGCAGCTCCCCTACTCCGTAGTCGGTTGGGAATTTTATCATCGGGTGGTAGGTGGAGGTTACGACCTTCCATGAGTTGAGCGTGGGTCGCCCGAGGATAGCGTTGTAGGCGGATGAGCAATCAACAACCAAGAATGTCATGTCCCCAGTTATCTGTTGGGGGTAATCACCCACAATTACGGGTAAGGTGACTGCACCCGATGGAATACTCGGCTCCCCTCGAAGCCAACAAGCGGGGCATTTGTTGGGATCGTCGCTCCCTCTCGATCCTCATCTCTTTGAACGCGGTGTAGTATAAGATATCTCACGAATCGCCATTATCGACCAGCACCGGTGCATATTGTAATCTCCTACACGTAAGGGCGACGACAAGTGCATCGTCATGTGGATGGTGGAGCGTCGTGCGTCTTCTTCCGAGAATCCGATTACGGGACCTTCTCTTCGTGTTATCCTCGCCACAGCTTCTGTCGGTTGAACATTTTGGACCATCCGAAGATAGGTCTTGCGGGCCTTTTGGATGACCCGCGGTGGTCATTCCTCCTATGATCATCCTTATATCTCCAAGTGGGGGCTTTGGTCGCTCATTGTCCCGTCGGGGTTGTTGGTGTTGCGCGGGGATCCGCTCTCTCTTTGCTAACGAATCTCTGCAGCTTCCCTTGTCGATAAGGGCTTCAATCTGCTGCTTGAGGTCATAGCAATCAGGCGTGTCGTGGCCGTGGTCGCGGTGGAATCGGCAGATTTTATCCCGGAGCGCTTGCCGAGGTCACTCTTCAGCTTTCCTGGGAATGTCGGCGACTCCTCGTCCTTGATCCGCATAAGGACTTGGTCTATCGGGGCTGTTAGCGGAGTGAAGCTCGTGAATCTTCCACCCGGGGGCTTAGGGCGTCTTTCGTCCCTTCGGTCCGCGGTTCTTGCCTTCTTCCGGCCTTGGTCCTGCCGATTGTCTTCCCCGTTCCCTTTTCCTAGGCCTCTCTTCCCGGCTAACAAGTGCATCTTCGGCGTTCATATACTTTGTGGCACGATAAAGTACTTGACATGGTTTTTGGGTCGTTTTTGTATATGGAGAACAAAAACTTGCCCTTCTTCAAGCCATTGGTAAAGGCCGCGACAAGTATCTTGTCGTCGCCTTCGTCGATCGAGAGTGCCTCTTTGTTGAAGCGGAGATGTAGGCTCTTAGAGTTTCGTCTTCTCTCTGCTTCATACTCATCAAGCAAGCCGTAGACTTCTTGTACCGATGGCCTCCAATAAAGTGTGCGGTAAATCGAGCGCCGAGTTCTTTGAAGGTGCTTTGATGGAGTTTGGTGCCGACGATCAACCAAATTCTTGCTGCGCCCTTCAGGCGTTGTAGGGAAGGCCACGCACATGATGGCGTCCGCTACTCCTTGAAGGTGCATTAGGGTTTTGAAGGTCTCCGGGTGGTCCAGCGGGTCCTTGATCCCGTCATAATCGTCTATCTGCGGCATGCGGAATTTACTTGGTAAGGGGTAGGAGTTGACGGTGGCGGTGAACGGCGAGTCGATTCGGTTGACGAGGTCGTCAAGGTCGCTTGATACTCGTCCCTTGAGGGCATTCATCATGACCTCCATTTGTTCCTTCATGGCTTGCATCTCTGCGAGAACGAGTGGCGGAGTGGTTTCCGCGAGGGAGGGATGCTTGTGTTCTGTCGTTCGCTCGGTTTGCTCGGGCGTTGCTGGCCTGGGGTCCTTCCCCGGTTTCTCCTGTCGGCGCTGGTTCCTTCTTGCTCTGCTCCTTGGTTGTCGGGAGCCGCATTCTTCTGTCCTTAGTTGCTCTTCTAGGTCGTGGTTTTGTTTTGTGAGGCGTTCCACGGCGGCGGCGAGCGTCCTCACCTGTCTTTCAAGCGCAGTTGTAGGAGTTTCTTCTTCTTGAACGTCGTTGATGGTCGCCATCGAGCGAGTGAGTACCATGTAACTCTTTTGCCTTGGAAGCGAGAACGTGTTAAAGCGCTTCCCACAGACGGCGCCAACCGATGGTAAAGGAAATTTCCACCAGTGAGTCACGTGTTCCTCGTACGATCGCCAATGACACCTGCACAACGAAAAGGAGTAACCTAGCGGAGCGTACCGGTGTGGTACCGACCGAATACCCTCCGAAGGTCAAGTTAGAACTATTCTCACCGCTCTAGAGTGCTAGAGAGGGTAAAATTATGCGTACCTTTGATCACGAGGGTGTTAAGGTTTTTTATAGTAGCAAGGGTCATCTCCCTTTCCCTTGGAGTAGAAATCTTTTCCTTATAGGAGTCCTTTTAGGGCGTATTTTTCGGGATCCTTTCCTTATAGGGGTTTCTCGAATATTCTATAGCGTGGGAAACAAGTCAATCCCTTATTTGAAGCGTGGGAAATAAGTCATATTTTTTGATCTGTCATCCTCACTTCATTTCCTTGAGCTTTTAGTCCGTCTGCTATTAAGACCGCCGCACTTAGAGGCCGTCTGTTATGGCTCCGTCTGCTTATGTGTGGAAGGTCGTGCAGAACCGTCGGTCCGAGGCCAGACTTCTTTTATCCTTATCATGTATACATACTGATAGTTAATAACAGCAGTAGCATCAGATTAGCTGTTTAACAATAAGAAAGGAAAAAAGAAAGAAAATGAACCCAAAAAAAAAATCAAAACAAAAGCAATTGAAAGCTTATCTATTGAGAACAACAACAATAGAACTCCATCAGCTGAAGAGAAGTGAAACCCTATAGTTTCCATGTTTTTCCTACCTAGATTCAAGATTTGCTTAATTCCTCGGTGACTTTCCATTTATGGAGAACATCACCAACAACAACATTAACTTCTTCTTTTTTGGTCAAATAAAATAGAAAAACAACTTTAGAAAGGAAAAGAAGATTGATAGAATACGGAGAAAAGATTGACAAACTAGGAAAAGTTGACAAACATATAAGCTACCATACCTTTATGAGAATACTTTTGTTGCAAGGGAAATTTATAGTGTAGTTTGTTATATATAGTGCAATTATCATTTATTAATGAAATTATTGTTATTTTATATTGAAGATGAGTAGTGTGGGCTACTTTTTTGTTGTCCCAGGGAAACTGTTTGCGTACTCCTTGGGATACTTTTGCAGTCCCACATTGAAGACAACTCCCCCATTTGCTGCCTTATAAGCTGTGAAGCTGAAGGAGTAGTGTACCATCGATTAATTGGGACAACAAAAAAGTAGCCCACAATAAAAGGAGCTATGAAGTTGAAGGAGTAGTGTACCATCAGTTAGTTGTCTTTGATATAATAACCCAATACTTTTTTGATTGTATGTAACTACTCATTAACTATACATACCAGAGGGGAGATTAAGCTATATTCTTTGGGGGGCTAAATCCAATAAACATATTTGATAGTCCCAAACTCCTATTAAAACCTAGATTAAGGACTTCTGGACTAACAAATGCGTTTATGGGGTAATCATACATTAGTATCAAAATCAACACAACATTAAATAGTTTAAATTTTCAAACTCTCGTTACAATGTTTTTAGAGGATTGCAGCATAAAGCAACATATATAGAATAAATCGTTTTTAAACTAAAACTTCTATACTTACTACCCAAATGGACTTTCTTTGGAAACCACACCCGAATTAGTTCAATTGGAAAAAAGAATTCATAACAATATTTGATGATCACAAGAAATTAGTAGGCTGAATGCTCCAGGCGTCAATGATCTAGCAATCACTTGAAAAGGCCTGAAAAGAAAACACACGATCAAAGGTGATTGGTCTAGAACGGTCAAGAATCCTCCGATGCTTAAGTTAGTTTTTCTCTCAAATTCTGGAGTTCCAACTTCTTGGGAAATGTTTCACACTTACCTTTTCTTGTCGCAAATGAGTGTTTATATAGTCTTCTCTTGGAGCGGTTATTTGATATGTAACTTCCCCTGCATTTGAGGAGGTCAGGGGATTCTTGGATAACTTTCACAACCGCTATGAGAGTTATTGTATATTTATCTTCTATAACCGTTAATGGCGCTTTAAGTATTCACAAAGGGAGATGAAGCGGAGTCTTATTTATGTCTTTTGAATAATAACACATGGCCCAATATACTAATTTGTGTAGATAAAACTTCTGTTGGAGTTTGTGTTGGGGATCATCTTGGTACAATCCTCATAGACGACCATAGGCCCATGGACGACCCACCAGCTTATGGACGACTTTTTCGTTTGGCATGGCCACTCTTGGTCTGGACGGCTCTCATGGACGAGATTGGAGTTCAACTTTTTAATCAACTTTTAGTTCACCATCAATGTTAATATTGAGAGTGCTATAATCAGGCAGCTCTCCTTCAGAACCGTACCTAAAAGTGAATTGCATATATATTATATTATTCTAGCTACTTCACTTATAAGCATTCCTAGCTCCTTCACTTATAAGCATTCCTAGCTCCGATAGTTTGATCTTGCTTGCGATATATGCTGCATATATGAAGTCACTACCATATGTATTAATAACTAAGACTGGGAAGAAAAAAAAAAGTATACATACTTTATGATCATCATGCATGATTAAGTTCAAAATGTAATTTTTCAGAGTAATGGTTAACGAATATGTTGAAGGGGTCATTTCATCTGCCAATGAAAGATGGAATAATTAATGAGAGAAACGGTGAATGAAAACCCAGTTGTGCATGAAAGTAAGAGAGTGGTATAACCTCTTAAAGGGTAGCCTGGTGAAGAAACAGTGCTTGAAATGATTACATTTATTCTAAAAGACTTTGTGTCTTCTCTAAAGCTTTAGATGTTGTAATGGTCAGGGTTTTTTTTTTTTTTTTTTGTCCTTCCTCTTTTTCTATACTATTATTTAAGGGGCTTCCCCTATTTGGATTCCTCATTTTTAAGTTTAAAAATACCCCTACACCCCTTTATTTAAGTAGAGACCAAACTAAAGGATAATCTGGTAAAAATGCAACTCTAATTTCCATTAAAACATTACCTAAAAAATAGGACTACTTTCCTGTTAATTTTCAAATTACTTTATCTACTTATAAAATTTAAAATTTTAAAAATAATTTTACAATCTAAATTATAACCACCCAATAATATCGTGAGAGTAGTAGTGGAATGCTGATAGGGTTATTTTGCACGTATCTCTCACTCATTAGATTTTTTTTATAACCAACAGCTATTTTTTTTTTTTTTTTTTTTGGGATAAGAACTGCTATTTATTTTATACAAATATTTTTTCCCCTCAAAACAATTGTACTTTTGCTCAACTTGATCGACTTCACAGAAATTTGCAATGTTAGAGTCCTTTGCTATTCCTAAGATCTCTGAGAAGCGTGACTGTCAAAATGGTTTGTATCTACTGCAATTATATGTTCTATTCGTGTTTGTTGGGCATGCAGCGGTTATTTCTTCTTCTTCTCAAAAGCTATATTTTTCATCATGAATTATGGTGATCGTTTAACATGTTTTACCTAACAAAAAGTTTTGCCATTTTGAAACAGATGAATTGATGGAAATCCTTAAAAGGAGCCTGGAGAAGATGACTCCAAATTGGTTTTGCATTTATGTGTGTAGGTATCGGATAAGATTCGATTTGAGAGCCTCATAGACAAAATCAACAAGACTCTTTCTATTTATGCGTGCAAGTACTTATATATTATTCTTCTCTATTTTGTTCCACGAACTTAATATTTAATGTGATTTTAGATTGCTAACACTTTTTCTGGTTTTTGGGTTATAGATTTGGTGAACAATTTGGGTACAATTGCAAGGTCTGGGATGAAGGAATTTATGGAGACATTGTAGGCTGGAGCGAATGTGAGCATGATTGGTCAATTTGGTGTTGGGTTTCAAGGGAATTAAGTTGCTTGAAGTGGTAATTTACGCTACTTTTTTTTAACATAAAAATTTGTTGTAAAAAAATTTCTTTTGTAACATAAATTATATTTATCATTTGTGATTGGAAAATGTAGTAATCCTAAATTATAATAAATGCTCTAAATTAATTCTTACCCAAAAAATAGAAGAGCCTCTGAGCACGAGTGTGAGCGCGTGCTCAGAGGCTAGTATGAGTTACAAATTTAACTGCCAAAGTAAATCAGTAGTCTATAGACTCTACACATTATAATGTTAATTACTATTAGTTTTTATTCTTTTTTATTTATTATTACGTGGAATACCAAAAGTCAAAAACATTAATCCAAAATGGTCATAAATAAAATTTAACAAAATGCTATTCGAAAACTTTGAACAATCATATTTCAAGTTTAATTTTCTTCGGTTCAGTTTCTTTCACCTTAAACGTATGCCAGTTTTTTTTTTTTTTTTTTTTTTTTTTTTAAATTTAATTTAATAATTATTAGATATTTTCACATTTGTCATTGTAATAGGCTTTGATAGAGGGACATGCATTACCATTTTATGCATTCACCAGTTTTAGGGATTCAACTTTTATAATATACTAGGTTTTTTTTTTTTTTTTTTTTTTTTTTTTAGAATCAACACCGAAAGCTTTATTAACTATGGCTGTAAAAATCAGCCTGAAGTACATTTGCAATCTTTGGTGGTATATCTTTCATCTAGACTTGTAAAGAAGAAAAGGAAATTGCTCGTCTCGCAAGCGAGTGAGCTATAGTATTACAATGCCTCCGCACATGAGAATATGATATAATGGAGAAATGAGAGGCTAAATACCGTATATTGTTTACAATATGGCCAAATTGTGAGAGACTATGAGAGTTTGTGGTTAGAGCATTTATAAGAATCTGTGAGTCACCCTCTAAAACACCCTTATTGAGACCTGTTTCGAGTGCCAACTCCATTACATGTCTTCTTTGCTAAAGCCTCCACTTCTATGGCTATAGTGGGTAGAGGGATTTGCTTTGACAGAGACACCATAACTTGCCCCTCATTGTTGCAGATTATCACTCCAATCCTCACATAATTCTCTGCCTTGAAGAGTGCCCTATCGAAATTAATTTTGTATTGCGGGTGCTCTGTTGGCTACCACTGAGTTGGAGGTCTCCCCACGGGTAATACCATGGAGGTATTATGCGGTGAAAAGTCTCGCAATCTACTGCGAGCTCGTTGCATGAGTTGTGTGAGTGTCAACTCTTACCAGGGCCGGCTCAATGGTATAAGCCATTGATGCGGCCGCCTAAGGCCCCATGTGAAAAAAAGGCCCCTAAATTTTAACCATAGTATTAATTAAACCAAAATATTAACCAACAAATAAAATAATATTTTCTTATCAAATGAAAAACAAATAAAAAGGATAAAGAAATGCTATGTCCACAACATTTTTCACAATATTTTTACAAAAATTTTAATAGCATATTGTTAAAGGTTGTTATTGACAAAAAAAAAATAATTTTAGTGGTAGGTTCAACTAGAAAACAAGAAGCAACTTAACACCTAAGATTTGTCATGAAAAATATTACGAATGTAACACTTCTAAAAGAAAAAGAAAAAGAAAGAAAGCAATTCACAAAAAATTCACAACATTTTTCACAATAGTCAAGTTAGCAAACTTTTACTAGTTTTCAACTAGATTCACCACCGACATCACTCTTTTACTCACTACTATTAATCTGCCATATCAACAAATGTAAAAAGTTTTGTCTATTTTTTTGTGTTTATAAACTTTTTTAAAAAAAAAAAATTCTACGTGATTCATGTTGATTAATAGTAATTTTATATATGAAACAAGATAACCAATTTTCGCCTTAGGCCCCCAAATGCATCAAGTCGCCCTTGGCTCTTACCCAACCTTAACTCATTTCTTCTCTTCCACAGAGCTTACACCACCATAGCAAACAGCTCTGGGTCCCTATTCTCCACCAAAATACATCCTATGAGATCAACAAAATTAAATGTTTGTTGTAGGCTATACTAATTCCATGTTGGTACCGCGAGCCACAATTCCTCCAATTTCGGACAGAGATAGAGAGCATGGAGAACATCTTCATGCTGCGATTGGCACTGATCATATTAATTAGTAATGATAATTTTTCGTCTCAATAAGTTTTGCTTTGTGGGAAGGGAGTTTTTTGCGGCTCGCCATATCAGATTTTTCACTTTGCTTGATACCTTAAGACTCCATATACCTTGCCACAAAGGTTTGAGCAAATGAGTGTCGGATTGCCTAGGTTGCTGATTTTGGTTCTCCATTTACAAAAAGCGGGTATCCAGTCTTGACAGTATATGCACCCGTGGCACCGTGAGGCCAGATTAGTTCATCCGCTGTTCATGCACGGCAGAGAGGCATATTCTTCACCACCGTTGCCTCAAAACTCGGTAGTGTTTCATCTATCAATGTTGCCTTCCAACACCTGCGTTCTTCATCAATGAAATTGTGAACCTTGGCTTCCACCGGACCTCCCACTCTTGGAGATAAGATTATTGGTGAGTGCTTTAGAGGCAGCCACCTATCTCCCCAAATGTTAACAGACTTCCCATCACCAATTCTCCATATTGCTCCATGCCTAATAACATCCCTCCCTTTAAAGATGCTCTTCCATGCATAGGATGCTAAACTTGGGCATGTGGCTTCCATGATCGAACATTGTGAAAAAAATTTCACTTTAAAAATCTGGTAAAACAATGTAGATTTATCATGTAGGAGGCACCAAGTTTGTTTGGCGAGCAATGCATCATTGAACCATGATAGGTCCTTAAGTCCCATGCTGCCATGCGCCTTTGGTTTACATAACTCTTCTCACCTAACCCAATGCACCTTTCAACTATCTCCCCGCAACCCCTAAAAAAAATCTTCGAATAAGAGCTTCAATATCATGGCAAAGACCAACCGGTAGTTTGAAGCATGACATCGTGTATGTAGGGAGTGCTTGAGCCACTGCTTTAATCAAAATTTCTCTTCCGGCTTGTGATAGGAGTTTGCCTTCCCATCCTTGAAGCTTCTTCCACACTCTTTGCTTGATGTTGTCAAAGCTTTCCTTCTTTTTTTATGGCCTATGAAACTTGGTAATCCCAAGTACTTTTCATATTGTTTGACCACGGGTACATGAAGAGCCTTTTGTATTGAAGTTTGCATTTGTTAGGAGGTAGATTTGCTGAAAAATAGAGTTGTTTTATCTCTATTTATTTGTTGTCCGGATGCTCGTTCATAAGTGGCTAGAATCTCCAAGAGCTTTTCACACTCGTTTATTTTTGTCTTGCAAAAATAAGGTTGTCATCTCTAAAAAGAAGACGTGTTAGTTTTGTTGCACTTCGACAAATAGAGACACCCCTTATATCTCCATTCTCCTTTGCCTTTCTTAATAATCCATGGAACCCCTCAGTGCATAGCAAGAATAAGTATGGAGATAGTGGATCCCCTTAGCACAGCCCCCTAGTGGATTTGATGTGACCATGTCGCTCCCCATTGATCAATATCGATTAAGTTGCTTTGGAGATACATTGCATCATCAGATTTATTCATGTGTCACCAAAACCCATTTTCTTCATCGGTTTCTCCATATATTGCCTCTCCACCTTATCATACACCTTGCTCATGTCTAGTTTAAGTGCCATATACCCCGTCTCACCCGAACTGTGATTTCTCATGTAGTGGAGGGTTTCAAAGGCCACCATAATATTATCAGGGATCAACTTATCTTTCACAAAAGCACTTTGTTGTTCCGAAACTAAATGAGGTAGAATTTTTTTTTTTTTTCAATCTGTTAGCCAACACTTTTGAAAAAATTCTATACAAAACATTGCTGAGACTAATAGGGCGATATTATGAAATATACTCTGGATTTTTAATTTTAGGGATCAAAGTTATAAATGAATGACACAATGATTGAGAGAGGTTACTAGAATTTAAAAATAATAAAATTGCATCAACAACATCACTACCTACCAACGACTAGTAGTGTTGATAAAAAATAGGCGGCACACCATCCGATCCGGATGATTTTAGGGGAGCCATCTACTTCAGAGCTATTTGTACTTCTTTGGTCTTAAAATTAGCAATCAAATCATGGTTCATCTCCTCTGTTACAACCTGAGGGACTTGTGCCAAAATATCATTAAAGCTGTCCAGATTTTGGAAGGTGAAGAGAGCTTGATAAAATTCCAAAACAGTGTCCACCACATAGCTTGGGTTTGTGCACCACTACCCATTGTTGTTATGCAGCCCCTTTATATAATTTTTTCTTCTTCTTTGTGAAGCTTTGCTATGAAAGAACTTCGTATTCCTATCCCCATCTTTCAACCATTGAACCTTCGCCCACCGCCCCCACATCTGTGCCTCTCGGTCAAGGAGTTTATTGATCTCTTTTTCCAATTTTTTCAGCAAATACACCAACCCCCTATTGTGTGCTAGTCTCTCGACCTCGGCAAGCCTTTTTTTTTTTTTTTTTTTCAATTCCCTCTTAACATTTTGGAAACAGGTCTTGCTCCATTTGGTCAATTTTTTCCCACAAGTATCAATCTTTTTTATCACTTTATCTCCCACCGGGTCTGTACAAGACTTCTGCCAAACAGCTTCAATTGTTTCCCCACATCCCGATTCGCTCATCCACATCGACTCAAACTGAAATGGCCTTTGTTGCTTGCATTCCATCCCATCCAGAGTAATCAAAAGTGGTTTATGATCCGAGGTAGTAACATCTAAATGGTGAACTTGTGTATCCGGAAACAAAGAGAACCACTCATTGGTTGCCACCGCCCTATCCAACCTTTCCCATATTGTGAAATTGTCAAAGTGCTTATGCCAAGTAAACTTTGATCCCACAAAACCAAGATCCATAAATCCGCATTCATTCAAGATGTCTCTAAAAGCTTGCATCTGTACATGAGGTCGAACTCTTCCACTCAATTTTTTGATTGCTTTGTGACTTCATTAAAATCACCCGCACATAACCATGGCGCTTGACTTCGAGTTTTCAAATTTCTTAACCGTGCCCAATCTTCATGTCCGAGTTGGGTGTCCGGTTCTCCATAGAAGCCTATGAATCTCCACTTGCCTTCCTTGTTTTTACAAATTGTGGCATTGATATGGTTTTTTGAAAAGGTCTCAATTGTTAAGTCGAACTCTTCCTTCCAATACATCACCAAACCCCCTGACTTATTTCTCCTAGGTGCCACAAACCCGTGTTTAAACTTCAAACGGTCTTGAATTAAAATTAGCCTAACTTCATCTATCCATGTGTCTACTAAAAACACATTGGAGGGATCTTTTGCCCACACTAACTCTACAAGCTGATTTTCTGTACGTTGGTTCCCAAGCCCTTGATAGTTCCAACATAAAAGACTCATTGATTCTCCGGCAAAGAATCGGGAACCACCTCTACCAATATCAAATTGTTACCTTTGCCATCCCGAGAAACAATTTTCTTTTTCTTCAGTAACTCGGATTGACCCCCAATATGTCAAGCACTCCTTTTTGACCCCACTGCCTTTGCCATAATAACATCTATTCCTGGGATGGACCTACCCACGTGTTTCCAAGTACTTGAATTTCTTGTGTTGATGTTTGTATTTTCGGATATAGTAGAGAGTGGTACATGAGATTGACATGATGGTGTTGCACGTGATTGAGTGGACTTCAAAAAAATTTCATTAATAGTCACCGACTCCAAATTGTTTTCCTTACTCGTAGAGGAGTTTGGTTACGAGTGTAATTCTGTGACAGCATCAAATCTTAGTTAATCTCCTCAATTGTCTCTTCAAACAAGCCAACTGATAGACTCCCCAAATTTTGGGCTGGATTTTTAGTCTTGACTTCACAAAAAATATCGTGATCCTGATTTGGTATCACACTTTCCTTATCTAGTCTAATAATCTCCGACGTCGGTCCCCTCTTCGAATCACCACCGGTGGCTTTTTCAGCAGTTTTGTGGTTGAAGTTGTCTTCCGACCAACATGTTTTGTTTTATAGAAGCCCAGAACAGAGACTAAGTTTCTTCTTGATTGCACAAAGGGTGGTGCTTTAATCCATGCACCGTATTGTTGAGCCTTGGTTGGTAGTGTACCTTTGCTCTCTATCAATAACTCGCAATCCCTATCATCGTGTGTAAGGCCGCCACACCAGTAGCATAGGGTTGACAGTCGTTCATATTTGAAAGATACCCATAACTCCTTGCCGTTTTCTAAAGAGATCACTCTGCCTCTACACAAAGGCTGGGAAACATCAACCTTAACCCGCACCCAAATAAAACCATCTCCCAATGTTTCTCCTTCATCCGTGTTTTTGTCCACCGGACCTATTGCACCACAGATTTTTTCAGCAACTATCCTTGTTCGAAAATGGACTAGTATATCGTGTACCTAAACCCAGAAAGTAACAATGTTAAATTCTATATCGAGTACATCAACCTCCTTATCAAGCCAATGTAAAAGCATAAGATGCTTGTCAAAGCTCCATGGTTTGGTATTAAGGACCACATGATCACTCTCCTTCGTCACCATTTTTCATTCTCCATAAGGATGTGAACGTTTTTGCAATGGCCTCAATATTCAAAGCTCGTTTGGTGAGAAACTTTGTAGTAAGAACAAAATCAACCACTGCATCTTCCTCTGTAATGCTAAGGTGTGAACCTTCAACATCCGAGAGGGTAAGGCAGCTCAAAGATTTTGCCAACTCCTCCATCAAACTAGAAACCAAAAAAAAAACTATAAGGAACTAGAAAGTGTTTCCCCTACCCCGAAAGAAAAGGAAAGCCGAAAAACCTTGAAGGTAAACTTGTTACCTCAAAGTACAAAATCACCTTTGAAGAAGGGCCGGCTATTCTGCAACCTAGGAGAAGATGGAGAGGAGCCACATTTCGCTAGCGAAGAGAAACCCATTTACTTATTGTAAGTCATTAATATACTAGTTATTGGTTTGTGCTTCACACAATTTTTTTCTTTAATTTATTAATTTATAAATTTTATAAGTAGACACATTATAAGAAAAATTATTCTTCATTTAAAAATAAGTATTATATTATTATTATTATTATTATTATTATTATTATTATTATTATTTGATACAAGATAGAAATTTTACTATAGCCTAATCTAAGTGTATATGTGTAAAGTTCCCTAACTCCAGCCCTTACCCCCAACATCTCATAAGCATTTATACTTGTGGAGTGACCATCGCACCAAAAGTGCGCGATGATATTATTTTATTATATAAACGTTTATTATGTTGTCCTCTTTTAATTTGTGACTAAATTTGATTACTTTATTCCCCCCTCCCCCTTAAAGTATAAATTGTAAATAATGGAATGAGAAAACCAATTGAGCAATTTTCAATTAACTACTTAGAAAAAGGTGTACATACGGATAGTTAATAACATCAATGACATCAAATTTGCTATTTAAAAAATAAAAAGTACTGGAAAGCTTATCTATTAAGAACATCAATAAACAATAGAACTTCATCAACATTAGAGAAGTAGAATCCCACAGTTTCCATATCTCTCTTTATTACCTGACTTCAGAGTTTGTTTAATTTCTCGGTAGCTTTCTATATATGAAGAACAATATCAACAAAAACATTAAGATTAACTACTTTCTATTTATATTCTTCGTCCAATAAAATAGAAAAATAACTTTAAAAATGAAAAGAAGATTGATCGAATATGGAGAAAGATTTAATAAATTGAAAAAAAACAGAGGAAAAGTTGACAAAAGATATAAATTGACGTCGTACCTTTGTGAGAATACTTTTGTTACAATTGGAATTCATAATATAGTTTGTTACATATAGTGCAATTATCAAGATGAGTAGCTATGAGTTACACAAATGTAAGAAATTGAAGAGTTATGAGTTACAAATGATGATATAATAACCCACATATTTTTGTTGTTGCACGTAACTATCCATTAACTATACCTCTGGGTTATACAAACCATTAAATTGACATGGTTATATATCCATTCTTAATTCTGATTGGAATTGCCTCATTCTTTTGCTCAAATTGAAGCCCCGGATGTCTAGTTTTTATCAAAATTAACCTCACTCACAAATTCAAAATATTCTAAGAGATATTAACGAAATGGCAAGCAGAGGACATTTGTTGGAAAATATTTTTAGCATAAATAACATTAATAGACCCCAATTACTTTCATTTCAGAATTAATCAATCCTAAATTTACCCTAATTAAAAAGATAATTACACAAATTACTCATTGAATAATTAATCAAGTGTGTTTCAAAAAAAAAAAATTAATTAATCAAGTGTGCGCAACCTTACTATAAGCCGTAGTTTTAGCCAATCAAATTATGACACATCATTAATTTCAAATTGATTATAATTATAAATAATTGGAATTAATTGTTTATAATATCACATATAGTCGGCCTTAATTTGTGATAATGCATTCATCAAAACTTGCTTTGATAACTTTTAATCTAATGGTTTGATTTAGGCTTATGACCAATCAATTTGGTTGTTACAATATCAAGATCATTTTGATAAAACAAAATTAAGGATCTAATGGCCGCAATTAAGATGCTTATCTTCAATGTGAAATTTCTATTTTACCCTCCATGTGAGGTTAAATGTGGGTTGCAAAATGGGGTGTCAACAATTTAAAATTTAAAAAAAAAAAAAATGATGCTTCTTTTCTTTCATTTTTTGGTGTGTAAGAGCATTAGTATTGGAGAATACTAATGCCATATCTAAGGGAAATTTGGCATTTGTAGCCTTAAAATCATCCGCATTAGAGAATTGTAAAGGCAAGTATTGCAAATTTTTTGCAATACTTACAAAGTGCAATTCTAAAGATAGAATTGCACTGTAGCAATTATTAAAAAAAAAAAAAAAAATTTATCTCTGATTCTCTCTCCTTTGTCTCTCATCTCTCTCATTTTTTTTGTTCTCTTCTCTCTCTTCCTTCTCTACTCTCCATCTGCTCTCTTGTCTCTGCTCTCCATTTGCTCTCTCATCTCTCTCATTTTTTTGAATGGGTTTGCTCCGGTGATGATTTTTTTTTAATGGGTTTGCTCCGGTGATGATTTTTTTGAATGGGTTTGCTCCGGTGATGATTTTTTTTTATTGGGTTTGCTTCGGTGGCTCTGGTGATGATGTTTTTTGATCGATGGCCTGGGTTTCAAATCGGCGGCATGGGTTTCAATGGGTTTGCTCCGGTGATGATTTTTTTTTAATGGGCTTGAATAGGCTTGCTCCTGTGATGATTTTTTTGATCGATGGCCTGGGTTTCAAATCGGCGGCGTGGGTTTCAGATCGGTGGCTTGGGTTTGCTGATCAGTGGCTTGGGTGGTGGGTGTGGTGGTCGTTGTTGGCTCCAACTGGTTTGATGATTTGTGTGTGTGTGGCTCTGTTGATGGTTTGTGTTTGTGTGTGTGGCTTTGTTGTTTGCTTGATGTTTGTGTTTGTGTTTGTGTGTGTGGGTGTGGTGATGGGTTTGGATAAGTTGATTGGTGTATCATGGGTGTGTGTTGTGTGTTGAACTAGTGCTAGAGGTTGAGAGAGAGAGGAATAAAAATGGTCATTGGAAAGTCCAGGAAAATGAGACTGAAAAACGGTTGGAAAGAAATAATAAAGAAAGGTTAAAAAATAATATTTTAATAAAAATAGAGTTTTTGGATGCTGGAGGTATTGTAAAATGGTATGGTATAATGATAAAGTGGTGTTTTAGAATGGTAAAATAGAGTAGCATTGGAATTTTCCAATGCTAATGCTCTAATCATGTGTGGGTGATCTGTCGGTGATCAAAGAAACCCGAGGGTGATATAAGTATATAACATGTATGTGTTTGGATATGATCAAACCTCGCGTCTACGTTTTCATTTCACGTTTCCTTCCTTTTTTTTTTTTTTTTTTTAGCGTATGAACAGTAAATTTAATTTCTTGCGAGAGACAAAAATCACTATTCATACACTGTTCATGTCTTCAGTAGCACTTTTTACGCATTTAAAAATATTAAAAATGAGTCTCACAATACTTTTCACATGTTTAAAAATTATTTTGCTACAGTATTTTCAGTTTTCAGTTTTCAATTTCAATAATAATAAGTTCAATCTAAACGGACCTCATATATGACGCAAAGATTGACGTTGAAGTGTTTTCTGGTTTTTTTTTGGCACCCCCACCCCCCCTCTTTAGTGGAAATCTCATTAAAAACACATCTTCCAAAGCAGCCATTGCAACACAACAGTAGCCTAAGTTAACGAGGCTTAAAGATCAAAAAAGTGGAAATAGGGACTCTCAAGGACAGCATAAGTATTAATAAGAATTGAGCTAATTTATGCCTTTGTATTCAATTTTTCATGCTTCTGAAGAATATCAATTTGTTTAAGCAATATCATAGAAGGGTAGATTGAGCTGAGCTAAAAAAAAAAGAGTAGAAGGATAGATTGTCAATAAATCAAATAATCATGCAGATACTCCAAACAAGTAGGGTGAGAGAGAACTTCCGTTGATTGTCTTGTTCCATTATAAAGGATGTAAATAATATTGAGTAGTCAATAAATTTGCCTTTGTTTGATGAGTACTGTGGTTGAGACTGTCTATACCAATTAATTTGGATGAACTCAGAAGTGACAAAGTAGAAAATCTTGGTGCCATTGGGTCCCTCCATCATAATTTTTTTTTGGATGTCCCCTCTATCATAATTGCAGCAAACAAACAGAGAACATTGAATAAAACCCAGAAGATACAAATCAAAATTTAAGCTTAGTAATAAGACACAGATTTGGCTGAGTCATTCAAACTATTTATGAAGTGGAGTGGAAAGGAACAGAACTAAAAAGGCAAAAGACATAGGATCCTACAATTAAAACACAGATAACCAAGCCCAACCACATTCCCTGAAAAAAAGAAAGAAAAAAAAGAGAGAGAAAAGACCAGCAGTTCTTAGACCTCACACAAAACCATGTCCCCCCACCACATAAGTACATTTTTGGCTTTTGATTCAGAAACTCATCAGTACTGAAAGCTCAACCATCTGCAAAACAAACAAAGTGGAGTTATATTATATTAGAATAGGTTTGAAACAACTGGGTTATGAACAAATTCGTATTAATAAAAGAATAGTTGTTTATTGAAATTCAATTACCATTACGGGTTCTGGAACTGAAGATGGGGAAATCATGATGAGAGGAGTTAGGAATGGAAATGGATAGGCGGGTTGTTGAAACTGATGAGCTATTTGATGATTTATCATCCAACTGATCAACCCATGAATCTCTCTCTTTAGGGGCCATTCATCAAAGAAATGGTGAATGGTCTTCTGGGGTTGGGGTTGTTCTTTCTCCATTAATTTGATATCACTACCCAGAACAAAGAAATGCTGGTCTTCTTCTGATTGTTTTGTGGTGGAATCACTGAGGCTTTGAAGCTGCAAGTAAGAAGAGTAGTCACTCTGGTTTTGTAAACCAGAGCAGCTCCTTTGTTTTGAAGAAGATGTGCTCATTGTCAGTGGTGTGAGTTGCCATGGGTCATCCATGGATAATGGACCGGATAAGCTTCTCATAGTCCCAGATGGCTCTGAGAAGAAAGCATGCTCATCAACCTCCTCTTTCAGCCCATAAATATACCTGTTTCTTCTTCCCAAAGAACAAGAAAATCATAAATAAAGGTTCTAATAAATAAGTACCATATATAAATATGTTTTTGAAAGTCGTATTAATTCAAGACAAGTACTTTTTCTCAAGACAGTAACACACACACACCTGAAATCTGTGTTCGTCTGGGAGTAAGGGCTAGACTCCAAAAGCAATGGGGTGGTATTGTTGTCATGAGGTGACAAGCCAATACCTGGAGTCCTTGAAGAAGATGTGGGATTATGATAAAGGAAGTGATGGTGAGGAGGGTTACTGTTAGTGTAGTAAGAATGGTGAAGGTGGCTGTGATGGGTATCTGAGGATGACATTGAAGAGAGTGAAGAAAAAGGATTAGGATAATGAGAGGTTGGGGTTAGTGCAGGAGAGTGGTTCTTGGTGATTGATGAGATTATTGAAGTTGATGGGTTTGTTGTTGCTGATGATGGTGATGTTGTTGTTGTTGTTTTCAAAACTTCCACAGGCTTTCTTGAACGGTTTTTCCTCTGTGCATGTGTCTCTCACAGTACTTTGAATCCGGAAATGCCTCTTTTGAGCACCTCCATTTTTTACCATCTGTTCTTCTGCACCTGCCTGGCTCTGGGTCTATCTTCCTCCCCAAACCCATCTGCAAACAATTCCATCCAAGTCCAACTGCACTCAAAACCCCACCTTAATTAATTTGTCACCAATACCACAAAATGCCATTCAACAACTCAAAAAACTGAAAGAAAATAAAAATATATCCAAGAATATATAGTGTAGTTTTTTTTTTTTTTTTTGAGAAACATATATATTGTAGTTGGTTTACCATGTTGATGAGGTTGGTGAGGGAAGAACTTTGAAGAGAGAGAAGAATCAAGGCAGCTTCTTTTGATAGTATAGAGGAGATCAGGCGGGATAGGGATTCCTGATGCCATGTACTTGAAGATTAGAGCTTGGTGTTCAAGCTCTTGCCATTGAGATGCAGAGAAGGGAAACCTGTTTCTTCCACTCATCTCTTGTTGGAGAAGAAGAAAAAAAGAAAAAAAAAGAAAAATAAAGGAACTTTCAAAGAGGAAAAAGAAAGGAACCTCTTCCCTTGTCTTCAGAGTTCACAGGTGCAGTAAAAATTAAAAAAAAAAAAAAAAAGGACCAGGTTCAGGAGCAGAGAGAAAATAGGAGAAGCATCAGAGATGTGTTTGGACTGAGGGGGTTATTACTTATTACATGACTAGTAGCAGTAGTAGAGGACCTAGAAGTAGAGTAGGTATATTTATTTCAGGGACCATTGGGCTGCAGAATCTTCTGTACATAGATAAAACTAATGGTTCTGATTACAGTGTTGCATGCCATGCTGATGCCACACCTGTTTCTCTCTCTCTCTCTCCTGCTGCCTATTATGACTGCACCTCTCTGTTGCTTCTGCTTCTGCACCTAAGCTGCCTGTGTGGCAGCTCCTGTCTCTGACATCTCTACGGAAATCCATAAACAAAAGTAACATTACAAAGATTATTTAATAAAAAAACAAAAGAGAAAATAATTAATATTGTCATTATTATTATTATATGTAAGACTGTAAGAGTTAGTGTCTGAAACCAATGCCTGTCTGTCTGAGACAAGGTTGTACGGTTTTAGCTTTTACTGCTACTAACTCTTTTACTTTTAGTTTTTTTCTGTTCCTTTACCTCACTCCTCCACTTACTATTTGACCTTTTTTTTGGCTTCTGATATCATAAAAGAAAAACACTTCTTTTCTTTTTTACATCTGTTTATGTTTTTTTAATTCTTAAAACCTGTTAACAATAACATGATCCATTGATCTACTCTCTCCTCCTCCACGACACTGCATCATCCATCGATCAAGGAGTAGCTTTGAGCCGTATATGTATGATGATTTGAGATTTGACTGTGTCTGTGTCGATCTACTAGTACTGGTACAACAATCGCTGATCTGCCCATGCTAGGATTAATATTAGGAATGAGAATTAAGAACATGGAGAGAGAGAGAGAGAGAGAGGAAAACAGAGAAAAATTATTATTATTGTTGTAAGTTTATAAAGTTTTCATATCACGTTATGCCCACCAACAGTTGTAAAACAATGCATAAATTTTTTTTTTAATAACTTAAATTTATTGTAATTTTACCCAAAAAATAATAATAATAATAATAATTAATTACACCATAATTCCTGGTCCAGGAAAGAAAGAACACTGATTAAAGATCAGAATGTCATCCATATATATACTAATTTGTTTTGTTAAAGAAAGTTGATTTTTCTGTACATGTGGCCTACATAATCTACACATTCGACCTACTTACCTAGCTTTTTTTTTTTCCGTTACTGTCTCTTCTTTAATGGGATCTTCATGATCTATGAGACTATGACACAACAATACATTGCATAGAAATTAATTAAGTGGCATTATTGATTTTTTAGTAGAAGTACACACCAGAAAGTCCGCCTCTCTAGATCTGATTAACCAATGTTGATCAATTTAGTGAAACTAAAGAGACAAAAGTAGACGAACTTGTAATTAAAATGGTCCAAATTTGGAACTTGTGGATTTGTCAACCAAAAAAAAAAAAAAAAAAAAAAAACTGGTGGAACGATTTGCTCTCAAGTACACGGTAATTAAATTCTGATCATTTATGCATGTTCAGTATGTAAATGCAGGATTGAACCAAGATTAAGGCTATCCCAGCAATCATATAAAACCATAAACCAAGAAATTGTAATTTTCTTGGTTTTATGGTTGTTTATGATTGCTGGGAAAGCATTAAAATGAGAACTTTGTCAGTGTTTCTACTTAGTATCATATATTTTAGTTCACTCTTAAGTCCAGGAAAATGCGGATGGTTGTGATAAGTTCATGGCCAACGTATCACTCTATTAGGAATATTAAATATCACTCTATTAGGAATATTAAAATGAGAAGTATTGGAGTGAAAAAAAAAAGGTTCTAAATGGTGTGGATCTAAATGTTAACTCTTACATGATTACATCTCCCTCTTCACCTAAAAAATTTATAATTTTTCTTTTTTGGTTGTTAGGTGAAGATCCTCGTTGTTAGTTGAAGTTACTGGGATTGATATCTCAACATTACAACTCTAGCTAGTAGTTTAATTTGGGGTTTCTTTGTATGGTGTACGGTCAAAGACACTAGGAGCTGGAGCTAGCTAGAGCTTGAAACTGAAAAGTTTCTGATAAGAGTACGGTAAATAAAACTAAAAGTGAGCTGAAATAATACGGTAAGTGTAGGGACTCGATTCGTAACGACCCTAAGATAATATTGACTTCGTACGTAAAGAGGGCCCAAACAATATCATTTGTCGAGCGTGAGTTTGAAAGCTTAGGCCTTGGTCACCAGACGAGAGTTAGTCGTCTTGTTCGTGATGATTAAACCGTGTTTGCTCGAGGAGTCTCTCTCCCAGAGGCGGTTTGGGGGGCTCTGGTTCTTGGCCTTTTTTTCCCAACCTCCTTTCCGGATTACTTGCTTCTCCTTTTATATTAGCCTGCATCCCTTATCCTGCGTCCACGTGTAGGATCGACTTTCCAAGACCGATACTTGTCCCATCAACCCATATCCAAAGTGGTTGGGGGTGGTTGTAAAATCTGAAGAGCATGGCTTTGTTAGATGCAGAATGCTTTATTGCGATCTTCGGGACCTTTTACTTGTGTCTTTGTTCCGCACTGTGATCACTCTTTCTTTTAGGGGCATTTATGGCATGCCGAGCAAGAGCTCGTCCTCGACCATTTCCTTAGACCGTCCTCGACTCTCATGGTGCGTCCTCGGTCCTCATCTCTCCTCGGCGCAGGCCTTGGACCTTAACATGAAATGGGTCAGGGTCACAAACTCTCTGGCCCCATAATAGCCCCTCAAAATCCTGCCGTCCGACCTCTTAGTCGGAGAGGAGGGTTTTGGTGATGCCACGTCTTTATTGTGGTTTGCTCGGATCTACCCTTCATCAATGCGGGTGTCTCTTCATCTATCTAGGAAACACGCCGGATTATGAGACATTCCTCCGAATTAATTCACGATGCGCTCCCGCCATTTCAGTGTTCGAGATGCGTCTTTAATGATTTCCCTTTACGAGACCATTTAAATCCGACGGTTATTGACGGCGTGGGGAAGTGGAGTGGGTATATTCTCGTTTACTGATTTTCTTGGAAATTTGGATAGATTAAATGCCTCCCGTTTTGCCCTTCATATAAGAAGAAAGGCAAGAGATTACTTCTCTCACACAGAGACCATTTAATCCTTTTAAAGTCTCAAACCCTTAGCCTCCCCCAGAGTTTTCCTTATTCGCTCGCTTACACCTTGAATTGTGATACGTCCGAGATAGAAGCGAGAATGAAGATACCACCCCCTTCCCGGAAATTCCATGTTCTTCTCAAACTCAAAATGGCTCGGTCAGGGCGGGGATGGCAGAGACTCAAGATACCTCTCATCCTCCCTTCAACCAAAATCCGAAGTAGGAGCTCGTCGCGTCAAACTTTTGGTGCGACCGAGTCAGGGTCACCCATTATCGCATTTCAGCCACTCTCTTATGAGCATAGCTAATATGACACCAGCGTGTTAGGAGTCAGGGCTGACGCAGGGACTAAGTATCCCCGCTTCTTCCTCTCTTTTTTCACCGGTGCCTCCTTTTACCTCCCCTTCTTCTTCTTTCCCGTCACCGGATCCATCCTGGTGCTTTTCCTTCTTCCTTTTCTTCTCTTCTTCCACCAAGAGAGGTCCTCCTCCCAATATGGGTACTACTGGGGCAAAATTTGGAAAGACTTGAGCAGCTTAAAAAGACTTCTCGTTGTTGTCTTTGTTTTTTTTTTTTTTTTTTTTTTATTATTGTTTTTGCAATTCGTTTTCTGTGTAGGCTTGTTTAAGCCCTTCATTGTACGACGTAATACCTCTTTATATTAATAAAAGTCAACATTGCTTTATTTTGTATATTCTACCTCTTATTTTTGAAATGGTTTTGCCATGAATAGACGTACTACCATATGACTTCTTTTTTATTTTTATATTCTGAACGGTGCTTAGGGTCGAAATCCCGATTAATAAAAAGACCTTACTCTGTGCTTATTGAAAATATCCGGCACAATAATGCCGACTTGAACAAATGATATTTAGGGAAAAAACCTTTGTTTGAGAGAAAGATGTAATTTTGTACTTATCGGGCTATTCGGCTTGATAATGCCGTCCTAAAAAAGCAATACTTAGGGCTGAAACCCCTGCTAAGGAAGACATGTTAAGAAAAAGATGTTATTACGAACTTATTAGAGCTATTCGGCACAATAATGCCGACCTGAAAAAAGGATACTTAGGGTCAAAACCCTTGCTAAGAAAAAGATGTTATTATAAATTTAATAGAGCTGTTTGGCAATGTAATGCCGACCTGAGAAAACGATACATACCCCAAAACAGCCGAGATGACAGTTGAATGCTCGGTGCGGTGTAGGAGGTAACCATCCGAGGATGGGTGGTTCAAAAGTGGACCGTCCATGTGGGCCGCCAAGTATTAGAGTGTTTCGCCGTTTTCCTAATAGCTTTTGTAGTCTTGGTCCTTTTTTGGTATCCAGTCCGAGGATCGAGGTACAACCATGCCGAGCTCAAACGCTCGTTTGCATCAATTCCCTTAGAGTCGAGGCTCGAGGACAGATCGGGATCTTCATTATGCCTAGGACTTAATCCGACTTTTAGTAAATGATCTTCCCGTAGGTCCGAGTAACCTAACCTTCTTCTTAAGTAGTTAGTTTCCCCATAGGTTTGAGTCCGAGGACCATGCAATACCTTAGTTCTGTCCAAAACTTGACTTTTTAAGTAGTTGGTTTCCCCATAGGTTTGAGTCCGAGGACCATGCAATACCTTGGTTCTATCCAAAACTTAGCTTTTTTAAGTAGTTGGTTTCCCCATAGGTTTGAGTCCGAGGATCATGCAATACCTTGGTTCTGTCCAAAACTCAGACTTTTTAAGTAGTTGGTTTCCTCATAAGTTTGAGTTCGAGGACCATGCAATACCTTGGTTCTGTCCAAAACTCAGCTTTTTTAAGTAGTTGGTTTTCCCATAGGTTTGAGTCCGAGAACCATGCAATACCTTAATTCTGTCCAAAACTCAGCTTTTTTAAGTAGTTGGTTTCCCCATAGGTTTGAGTCCGAGGACCATGCAATACCTTGGTTTTGTCCAAAACTTAGCTTTTTTAAGTAGTTGGTTTTCCCATAGGTTTGAGTCCGAGGACCATGCAATACCTTGGTTCTGTCCAAAACTCAGCTTTTTTAATTAGTTGGTTTCCTCATAGGTTTGAGTCCGAGGACCATGCAATACCTTGGTTCTGTCCAAAACCTAGCTTTTTTAAGTAGTTGGTTTCCCCATAAGTTTGAGTCCGAGGACCATGTAATACCTTGATTCTGTCCAAAACCTAGCTTTTTTAAGTAGTTGGTTTCCCCATAGGTTTGAGTCCGAGGACCATGCAATACCTTGGTTCAGTCCAAAACTCAGCTTTTTTAAGTAGTTGGTTTCCCCATAGGTTTGAGTCCGAGGACCATGCAATACCTTGGTTCTGTCTAAAACTTAGCTTTTTTAAGTAGTTGGGGGAATTAACCCCTCGGCTATGGCGTGGGACATTGGTTTAGAGGGGATTAGCTCCTCGGCCAAGCCCCTAGAACCATCCGCGCTCATCGACGCTTCAAAGCGTAGCCCCTATTGAAAAAACGTAGCCCCTAGTGGAACTTTACGCTAGAACACTACAACCGGCTGTTGGAAATGATGTGGAGGATTGTCTTAACCCACCACCTATGCCAAGACACAAGCCTTCCCCACAGACGACGCTAATTATAGGGACTCGATTCGTAATTTGACCCAAGATAATATTGGGCTCGTACGTAAAGAGGGCCCAAACAATATCATTTGTAGAGCATGGGTTTGAAAGGTTAGGCCTTGGTCACCGGACGAGGGTTAGTCGTCTTGTTCGTACAGTATTAAATTGTGTTTGTTCGAGGAATCTCTCTCCCGCAGGCGATCCGGGAGGCTGCTGTTCTTGGCCTTTTTTTCCCAGCCTCCTTTCCGAATTACTTGCTTCTCCTTTTGTATTAGCCTGCATCCCTTATCCTGCGTCCACGTGTAGGATATACTTTCTAGGACTGATACTTGTCCCATCACCCCATACCCAAAGTGGTTTGGAGTGGTTGTAAAAGCTCAAGAGCATGGCTCTGTCACAAAAGTGTAATGCTTTATTGCAAAAGATCTTGTGACCTTTTACTTGTGTTGTTTCCGCACTGTGATCACTCTTCCTTTTAGGGGCATTTATGTCATGCTGAGCAGGAGCTCATCCTCGGCCATTTCCTTAGACCGTCCTCGACTCTCATGGTGCGTCCTCGCCTCCTGATCTCCTCGCGCAGCCTTGGGCCTTAACATAAAATGGGTCAGGGTCACAAATTCTCCGACCCCACAAAGAAGGAATATGAATAATATCAAAAAGTGCAATAAAACTTATAAATGATTAAAAATAAATTAAATATAAAATAAAAAATAAAAAACATTTTTCAGGCAACAATAAATGCAACCTATAAATCTCATACTATTCTTGGAGAGTTACTTTGTCAGTTACTTTGTCAGAGAGTTGTACTAAGAGTGAGAGTAGTCAGTAGTGCACTCTTCCACACTGTTTCTTTTCCCTCTCCCGGCAAGCTCAAACAAATGCAAACCTTTTTTTTTAATTAATAATTTACGTACGTAACCACAATTTACTGCATTTTCTTGTATTAATTTAAATTTCCTACTCTTTCAAATTCACTTTTTGGCAGCCATTAAATTATTTCACTCACTTTCACTTTCTGATTAAAAAAGGGGGGTAAATTATGGTTGAAATAGCGAAACATTATGAAAAATAATAGAATAATGCTAAAGATACTAACTATTTTACAAAAAAATTTATAAACTACTGATGTGGTGAGTGATTATTGGTAAATGAAAAAGTAATATTAATGGTGGGTCTAGATAAAAACTAATAAAAAGTTTGACATATCAGCAGTTTGTAAAAATATTGTAAAATCATTTGTGGCTGTAGCATTACTCAAAATAATATTTCCCTTAAGATTTTTATAAATGCCACTTATTTATTTACCCATGCCCTCTCACACTATGATTTTCATAACATAATATTCCATTTATAAAAAATATTTTTATTGAATTAAAAGAGGAAATGACACTCTTCTAAAGTAGTTTGTGAATAAATGGTGATTGACACAAAATATGTTTTTAGCTAAAAATATTTTTCTTTTTAGTGTTTGGTTACGTTTAGAAGATATTTTGATCATTTTGTAAGTTTTAAAGGTATTTTGGAGGTTTAGGTAGTGTTTTAGTCATTTTAAGAGTTTTTAGTGTTATTTTTGGTCCTTTTATAGATTCTAGTGAACTTCGTAATTTTGGGATTTTATAGGTATTTTGGTCATTCTAGGGGTTATAACGTGTAATTTGGTCATTTTGGAGGCTTCAGGTTTATTTTGGTTATTTTTGGGGTTATTGTGGTCATTTTGAAGGGTATTTTGATCACTTTTACGATTTTGTAGGTATTTTGGAGTATTAAGTAGTACCATGGTTATATCAATATTTCAAAGCTAATTTGGCAATTTTAGAGGTGTTGGTGTGGACACAGTGAGGGGGCTGAATGTAGAATGCATTTGACTTTAAAAAAATAATAATAATAATAATAATAATTGCATTTTCTTGGTCAATTGATTTTTTTTTTTTTTTCAGTTTGACTAGGAATTTAACAAATACATGAAAATATTAAAAATGTTTTTTATTTGGTCGAAACAAACACAGCTTAAAAATAAAATATTCTCTCCATGGAATTACCATGTGCTTACATGTCCACTATAATTAGGATTAAAAACAAAAATAGGATTTAATATTTCTATTAAAATTTATTTAATCCTTTTAGGGACCAATTAAAATTAACCTATGATAATCTCATGCATGCATGTCTATGATACGGTCAATTAATGATCAACCAATCAAATTTAAGTATTAACAAAATAATGACTTGGGCACTATTTTGAACACAAAAGGAGGTCAACTTTCTTGAAATTATAATACGACCACTTGAGAATTGAGAAGTAAAATTTAGGGCTGAGTTCACTTTTAAAATACTGAAAAATGTAAAGTTATTGTTTTACCCTTAATTCTTAAAAAGTGAAAGATAATAAATAGGTTGTGAAATGTGGTATCTACAATAGGATGTCTAGATTTCATAATGCATAATGATCGGTGGGTAAATTATCAATTTTGATAAATTAAACTGGTGCTTTGAGGTACGTGCTGTGATATAATGTGGATCAATTGTGTATGTTAAATTTGTGTATCAAGTTTTTTCATTAATTTGTATTGATTCAGATGTTTCTCAAAAAAAAAGTTTTTTCATTAATTCTTGTTCTTACTTTCTATTTTCTAATAACGTAATTGGCAGTCTATTAGGAGTATAAGATTTTGTTATTGGTTCATCAGATACTTGTCAACTTATGAGTAAATAATTTTTGTCATTTTTATCGTTTAAAATCGTTGTTTTATTAGCATCATTTTTAATTGTAATTATTTAGCATTTACTTTTGTTAGACTTAGACTTTAGACTTAACCTTAAAATGAATCATTAACACAGAAATGTCAAAACATTTTTCAAGTTATGAATTATTGCACTTTAAAGTAGAATTTGTTATATAATATTGTGCTAAGCAAGTTAATATCAGACAAAATTACGAATTATTAATAATCTTTGAGGCACTTGCTAGCTAGGCCTATATTATATAGGATATTTATCACTTTGAATTTTTCTCCTATCATTTCCAAATTAAAATATTTTTGATTTGTGAAAACAGAGAGAAGCCACAATTATTGACGAGACCACTTTATATCGTATAAGATCATGTTAGAATGTTACTCCTTTAACCTATGATTAAGCAACATTTGCCAAATTTAATCCGTTTCATAATGCAAAGTGAATTTGTTTCTTCCAATTTCTAGCATTGTAGCTATAGCGAGGTTGATGCCTAAATCTACACTCTTAAAACCTTATTTTCCACACTATTATTATATTAACTTTTATGCACTTGATTTAACACTATAAAAGTAGTATTTTTGATTGATCATGTAACCTCTATACTCCATAAAAAGGCAGCTGTCATTAAGGATCTGCATTGGCCAACCATGCCAACAGTGTAAGCTAGCAAAATCATGAGAAACAAAATTTGACAAGTGAAATCTGGAGAAATAATCTGATATTTGGAATGATAAACATAATTTTTGCCTAGAATTTTGATAATTTAAGTGCGGCTTAAGTATGGAAGGAGCAAGCGAAATGAATTGCAATATATATATCAAATACAATATTGGTATTCACAAGTTAGATGGCATGCAGGATTTCTATCTTTATCTACCTATACTTTCTAAATTTTGTCTGCCTATGCTGAGCTAATATTACATCTTAATCCAAAAGCAGGACTTTATTTAATTATACATTAAAGGTGGGATGGCCGTGTATGAGCTTTGAAGAACAAGAAAATATAGCAGCATTTCACGCCAGGAAAATTTTAACTCATAATATAATTGAAAAATTACACATTACTGAACTTGCGTTCACGTTACACAGAAAGGTACACAAACTCCAAGCCAACCTTGCATGGTAGAGCACTATTCCTTCTGGATGAAAGAAAGAACAAGATCTGTATGTACAGAAAAGAGTTGTGTGTCCACAAAAAGCTGCTTGCCGTGATAGAGAGGAGGAAAAAATTAGTACGATTTTTAATACTCTCCATAATAAAGATCATTAGGAGTAAGAATTAAAACAAGGTTCAAAAGGTTAAAATCAAATGGTGATTGTCTGCAGTTTATTCTAAACAAGTAATTTATCGAAACCATGATGTGTGCCTTCAAATTAACATCATAAACTCACATGAACATGAATAAGGTTTGGAAAAGATGCCATCAAATATGTCTTTTTAAGATGCAGTCAGATTTTTTTTTTTTAATAATAAATTGGTAAGTGTCATTGACCTAATGGTCGTTTGCTCCTTTTAAGATGTTAGCCTCTTTCTTTGACGAATTCTTGCCCAGGAAAATAAAAATAAAAACTATCTCAAATGGAGAGAGGGGGGGACCCTAGCCCAACCTGTTTGCAAGATAACTTCTCAAATAATCTCAATAAGAAATAGAAATGGGTTACACAAACTAGTGTGTAAATCATGTTGGAAACAAAACACACCTTCATAAATGGTCGATCACGACTGGGGAATGAGTCAATGAAACTCTCCTTCAAAAGCAATGATACCTATAAAGTAGAAGGAATTTAGTGTCAGATCTGTTTCAACATAATTTGTAGTTTGCTAAAGTGAATCATGAAGAGATTGTTTGCTATTCAAAATTTTTTGATAATTGAGGGGAGGGGGGATTTGAAGCCTAGACATCTCCGTTGGAAACACTAGGAGTTGCCAATTGAGCTACAAGGCTCTTGACGTTTGTTATTCAACATTACAAGTCAAATAATCATGCAATTTCTGCATCTATTTTTGCAAGCTTGCTGCAAATGGAAGACCTTGTGCACCTTCACTTTCATGCTAAATAAAATGGACTTCAGGTGGTACTCTAATCCCTTGCTAATTTCTAAATCTCACTTCTGCAAAAAATTCTAATCCCTATCCTACTATCTTAGTGCTATCTCTGCCACCACTTAAATATCTTATCTAGATTAGGAAGTGAAAGTTTTTCTTGACAAGTAATGATTGCATATATTGCATTGAGTAAAGCCAGTTCTTCCAAAAACGTAGTTACTATGACAGCAATAAAAGAATAATCGATGTTTAAAGATGCCACCAACTAATAGAAAGCAGTCAAATAAAAATTTCCTAACATTCCAATCAGGGAAAAATACAAACCTTATCATCATTGGATTGAACATTTGTAATTGTGTGCGAACGAAGGTTAGAGCAAAGAGAATCCAAGTAAGACCTTAGCACTGCTAGGAAACCCTTTGCTGCTTCGACCTACATATCACAAACATAGATACAAAAACAACAGTGAGCAGACCATTAAATACCGTTTTTATAATTCAATAGTTACAATGAGGGAGGTGATTTGAACCCTAGATGTCTCCGTTGGAAACATCAGGAGGTGCCAGCTAGTTATGTTACAATGGAGAACAAACCATCAAATACCATTGTCACGTCATTCAAGGTAAGAATCTCATCTCAAGTATAAAGAACATGGCGAATTGGTCGTCATTGATATTTGATATAAGAAATAAAATATATTGCTTTGTGTCAATCATGTCACCAACCAAACTAAGATCATTCAATCAAGATAAGAAGTTAATTTTAAAAAGAAGGCAGTTAACCAAAACCTACATTCTCAAAAAATAGAAAATTTTCCAAAAAATAATTGATTAAGATAATATGGGAATATATACATATTACAACAGGCACAGCAAAAGGCATAGGACAATGGAAATCTTATGGACAAAGTAGTAACAACACAGACCATTGGGAGGCATTCTGTGAGGCTTGTGACAGGAAAAGATCTTCACTTTGCACAAGGATGTAAGAGGTCAAATCAGTAAAAGGGTGGAAACCCGCAAACAAAGGGTAATAGTGAGTTTGGAAGTAGCTTTTTGATTAAAGTTGGTTGAAAATATAATTGTACCTAGAAAAAGTGGGACTTTAAAAAGCTGCACATAAGCAAATAAGCTAAAAAGCTACAAGAAGAAGCTGTTGGCAAATGCACACATCTATCTTGTACATTTGTTATTGAAATGTGGCCAGTACCAAAAATACCATCAAGAAAACTCACGAATCTCATGTAGCATTAATGGGAAATGCATAAAGCCATTGTTGGAACCATAATGAACTCGTGGCAATGAGAAACTACAGAATCAGCTATACCAAATGCAACATTGGCAGTCAACTAGACTCCAGGTGCCTACGGTTCTCATATCGCAAAAAAAAAAAGTTGCTACTGATACGCTCTTTCTAAAGAAATTTACTATGACAACCAAGGGCTTCCTGCTAGCCCAGATATATGTCAATAACACTAAAAGCATGCAAGAATGGAGAACAAGTAGATTTGGCCAGGGGAAGGAGGGTGCAAAGGAACAGTGAGGACCAAACAGATCAGGCAAAAAGCACACCTGCACTTCTGTGCATTCATACACTGGCCGTTTCTTCCCAAATAACTTTCTCCAACAAGCTTTGCATGATAAGGACTTAACAAGGAAAATAACTCCCTCTGTTGTGGCAGTTGAGGTATCGACGGTGACTTCACCTAATGCATCAGAGGAATAATTATAAATAAGATAACTTGGTCACAAAGTCTAAGCTAAACAATAGGTCCGAATATATATTACTTACATTATGGAATTAAACAATGCAAAGTGACATAAAAGAGTGGCAGCAAACAAACATCACTAAAGGTGATATACAAATTTCATGATGCAAAAGAAAAGCATGCACTTAAATTGACTTTACCCTTTAAATTTGCTGACCAATATTACAGTGCCTTTTTCCTTGCATCAGGTTCCATGAGTACTCATTGATCAAACCATTTCAGATTATTTTTAAACTGAAAACCAGAATAACGTCTCTCCATGCCCATAAATACTAAAGAAGAACATATTCCAGGATCCAAGGGCCTCAAACCTCAAAGCCCAAGGAAAGGATGCTATCCAAATCTTGCCCAACGCATATCATAAGCAGGTTGTTATCTTATGGTAAAACCATCCAAGGAGAAATTATCCTTTTTTTTTATAGGTGATTTGTCACCATCCAACCTTGAAGTTGCTTGACAAGCAACAAATGCTATCATTTAAAAGAAACAAAAGACAACAATGAACAGAAAAATATTTATAATCTTCTATAAATCATCTGCCTTGTTCAACCACAATATTCTTTGGAAAAAATAAAACAGAAAAGAAAGACAAGAAACTTGAAAAGCATCAATCTAACCAAATCAAATTTCTGAAAAAGAAAAAAAATTACACACCTGATTCTTGTTGACATCAAGTAGAATGACATTTGTCAACTTTGACTGAACTTCATTGGTTTTGTTCTTTACACCAACCTGTAGATGAAAATTACTTATAGGAATCAATCAGATGTCAGCAGTAGTACTAACTAAAAAATTATGTCTAATATAATGGCTGGAAGACACATTTGGATTTATCTCCATCATAAGGACCCTGAAATTTCCCAACAATATAGATGCAGGAGCATCTAAGCCCAAAACAAAGAAGGCCCAATAGTTTATTTTGTCTAGCCCAAAGTTATTATAAGACTAGTCTTTTATCACTCTATGTTATGTTTTATTTATTATTATGTCTTTACCAAATTTTTTTTTTTTGAAAGTAATAAAAAGTTTTATTAGGAAAAAACAACAGACATCAGGTCAGACATCAGGTATACAGGAATTATACTAGATGAACATCTCAGCTAAGCTAGATGATAAAGAATAAAAAGTTTTAAAAGGTCATGCAACTAGCATGGGACTTTTAATAAAGTTGGATAGTTAGGATTTAATTGTTATATGTAAGATAGAGGCCTAGGATTCTAGGGTTACTAGAGGCTATTATAAATAGCCCCTTTTATGTCATTGAAGGCAGCTTCTTCTTATCTAATTCATAAAAATTACAGATTTATGTTTTTCTTGAGCTCTTTGAGACTAACAATTGATATTTGATTGTTCCAACTTCAATCCTATTATCTATTTCTTCGCCTTAATCTTGTTTGTAGTTGGAATTTCCTCTTAAACCCTTCTCCTACACTAGATCTAAGTTCTCCTCACCATATCAAGTATGCAGCATGCACTTGTACAAAGGAAACGCTGAATAAAAACAACCAAACTTGCACATTTATAGTCTAAAAAACCCATTCCTAATATTATTCTAAGAAGTTAAGTATAATAAGACACATTACAGTGTAACTAATGAACGCTTACAATGTAAGGGACAGGTGCATCCAAAAAGTCCAGCATGTCATTTGGTAAAACCTGGATTTTGATGCACACGATTAAGACACAAAGAATAGTTTAATAGAAAAAAAAAGTGTTAAAATAATCCTAAAAATTACAGTTCGCTTTAAAATGTTCAAAGGTCACAAGAAACCTATACCGGCATTAGCAGGCTCTGCCACTGGTAGGGGCGGATTAGAGGGATAATGGACAAAACTGAAGCAGATAAGATTCCCTGTACATCAAAGAATTTCAAAAATCCAATATAATCACCAAAGGTTCTGCTGCATTTTTGAAAACTAATAAAAAACAAATGAAAATCTAAATGATTCAAATATAACCTCAAAGGGTTTTGCAATGAAATACATTAAAGATGACATGTCAAACAAAACATCACAAATGCAACATTTTAAACCTGTATATTCTGAAAACTGCCCAAGCACAACCGTTATAGGATAATCATCATGAATAAATATGCAGCCCATAACCATCCTAAATTTTTTGAAAGTGGGACTAAACTAACAATATTGCATTTCTCAGCAAACAAAATAATGTGGTGGAGACTATACATCTTCATGAGATCATTATAAACATGACATGAGGCAAATTACGTACCAGATTGGAACAAACAACCACAATCTGCTTTTCCAGCAGAGCTGCTGCAAACAATGTTAAGACCTGCACAGTGCAAGGAAAATCAATACCTATGCTTCAGCCATCATGTATACATTCTAATTACTATTGATTCAATTTGAGATACTGGAAGAAACCACCATTTTACACTGATCCTCACAAATCAATATTAAAGATACAGGATATTAGCCACATTGAGAAAACATTGTAACAGAGACTAGAATTGTATACAGGAGACTTCAATGTTCAACGATTCATATTAACATTACACCTTTTTCTTTATGACATGGAACCTCACCAAGGGAAGGCCCCTTGGACCCACCCCTAGGGACTAAACCACAGATACACAAATCCACCTGCTAGAACCACGCATCAAGTAATCTAGGGGAACTCCTAGTAGGGATCGACCACAGGATATCTGGGTCTACAACTCTTCTCAAGCCTCCAACCACTAGATTGCACCCTGACGGGTAACATTGCACCTATTATCCATATATATATAGAACAGTGATGAACAATTCCAGATATAAGTTTAAAAGATGAGCAGGACGCAACTAAGCTATGAACAACACTAAAAACTATCATCCAGCAAAATTTCAAATATATTAGTTCAAAAACACCAATAAAAATCAACAGCAATCAGTCGCAGGGAGCACTAATAATAAAATACAAAGCTGGGCATCAACTTACATTCTCAAGTCGTAAGGAGCCACATATGCATGCAATAGCCCATACTGATAATGCAGACGCTTCCTCCTCCACCAAGAGTGCACCGTGTGCCTGATAAGAATAGACGACAATAAGATTCATATGACCTATCATGCCTACAATAACACGTAATATTTAACAACCCCCCCCGGCCCTCATTTTTCCCTGGGCTGGTGGAAAGAAAGTTAACAAAAATATTGCTATAGAAAAAAGTTTAGCTAAAAATCACCACACCAGAAAAAGGTTGGGTTAATTCAACTGATCCTACAAAGTTATATATATAATTGAAATAATTTTATTTCAAAAGGGGAGATAGATCAAACACACAAAGTTTTCATCAGAATCTACCTCAGCAAACTCTAGACTTGTACTGCATGATCTCAAATTAATAGTTGAGCCAGCAATATGTAAAACTGTTTCATCTGGTCTATTATATTCCAAAGGATGCAGGTGCTCCAAAGGATGAAACCTAAGTGTTGAACCCCTGGCAGGGCAATGTAACCGTAATACTCACATATGATCTGTAATGGCCCATGGTTGTTTGCCTGGAAAACCAGGGAAAATTCGTAAATTGTTGAGGAGATCCAGCTACAAGATTAAGAAGCAGACAGCTTAAAAATATTTAAATGGACCTATTTAAAAAAGATGACTTGTTTGAACCTTAGCCCATTCAAGAATATCAACAAGGTCACTGGGATATTCCTGGCCAGAGAAAGATGCCTCTTCTGTCTCAGTATCATCAGCATCACTTCTAAAATTTCTATCTTCACTAGGAGAACCCTGAAAACTGCATAAAACAATATTTATATATACATATATGGCATATATAAGCAGCTCACAATCATATGACTGCTTTTTTATTATTAAGGCATACACATGGCATACAATCATGTAACATCAATTCAAAATTTGTATTCACCATCATTAAAATGGTTTACACACATATAACAGCATTTTTACTACCTACATTTGTCATGAAATAGGCAAGCAACTCTATAAAACAAGGCATTTACATGTCCTCCATTCACCTTAACATCAGATAATTTTTTTCACGTTACTTGTAAATCTACCAGTACCCTTCAGCCAATTTATAAAAATAATTTTAAAAAAATAAAAAAATAAATCAAAGGATTATGGAGGGAAGGTAAAGATATTAAAAGAAAAAAAAAAAAGCATAGCTTCCTGCAGGTTGTAGTCCCCATTAAAGGAACAAAGCACATACCCTGAATATGATATCGTTCCTATAACAGAATATACTGAATGATAGAGATATACCTAGAGGAAGATTCAGAGCTTTCATACTGATAATACCGCAGGAGTGGCAGGACAGCATTCGCAAACGCCTTTCTACCACTTGCTTGTTTGCTGAGCAATCATCCACATAGATATCACAATCTTCAGGGTTTGCAGTGCTTGATTCTCTTTTCGCTGATACCATCTCAGAATCTAGATCTATAGGAACAACAACATTATCATTGACACCTTTCTTCAACAAGCAAAAGTCTCCCTCAAGCATTTCATGCTCTTCATGATTTGCATCATCTGTAACTCTTTCAAGTTTAGACTCTCTTAAACTTAATTCAGAAATTTCTGCTGTTCCGTGCAGCATGTCCTCCACTCTGTGATTCTGTATTACATCATCTGAATTTTCTTCTAAATTTTCTTCCTCCCTACAATCCTCAAGGGACTCTGGATTTAGAAGACCAATATCTTTTGTTAGCCGTTCCAACCTTTCTTCTGTGAAGATGCTACAGGAAAATAGCAAGAAATGTCAAGATGAGCAATGTTCACATGAAAAAAAAAAAAAAGTATATTGTTGGCATTGATTAGAAGTACCAAATCAAGTAAAATCTACTCCATCAAAGCATGAATATTAACCAAATTTCTCCTTTCCCCATTTCATAGTGATGAGATGGAGGAGCATATAATGCTCTTTGGTTTCTTCTGGGTTATTTACAGTTGGCATCTTGGTAGCCTTCTTGTTTAATATAGAATAAAATTATCAAAGAGGAATAGGAGGGCTTTCAAAGCCAACAGTCTAGGGTAAGATGTAAAAAGGATTCCACGTAGCCTTGTTCTCCTCAGTTTCAATTTATCCTCTTAGAATAGCCTCAGGTATAATCTAGGATAGATGCTTCAGAATATAAATTGTATTCTTTCCTTATCCTTTTCCCTTCCTCTTAGAGTGGTCTCTGTTGGTATGATTCATGTGTACTTGGGTTATGCCCTATTCTTGGAAGCTCCTGATAAAGTTTTGTTGCTTATGACAGTCTCTCCAAAGTGCAAGGGCCACTAGGAGGGGAAGGGGGAACTGTTTAATATTCTCCTCACAAAGAGGTCAAACCATATCATTTCACCTGCAAAACTATATCTCAGTTTCAGGAAACATGTACTGTTTAAAGCCTCCTGATGCAGCAATGGAAGATTGAATTGTTATTACTTTGCAAATTTGCCTATTTAATAATTATTTTATGGGGTCCACATGTGAAGTCCAATTGAAGTAAAAATCATGTATTTTTAACAGTTTATGTATGAGTCTTTTAGAGATTTAAAAAAAAAAAAATTTATTTGAGTTTTTCTTTTATTAGTTATGGTCTACTATTCCCACGAATTAAGGGTATTTTGATAGTTTAGAATCAAGAATTTTCTAAGAGATTTTAAGTATCTTAAATTTTATTTTCTTTGAGCCCAATTTTGTCTTTTGTTAGGTTTTTTGTTTATTAGTGAAACTAGGACCACTAGTACAAGAAAAGGTCCTTAGATATATATTTGTGCTCAAAGGAGGAGTTAAATATAAAATTATTGATTGTTTTGAGCACAGAGGCAGGTTAGACTTTGTGTGTCCTTCTCTTGTGGTACTGTATTTTTTTTTTTTTTTTTTTGATAGGTAAAGAGTAGAGATAACTGTTCATAGGTACAGTTCATACAACCTCTGAACACCATAAAAAAGCCTCTCTTTTCTTCTTCCTTTCAACCCCAAATCAAACCCTTCTTTTACCTATCAAAACCCTAAACCCTAAACCCTACATACTTTCTTCAACCAAATAGCCATCAATTAACTCATCAGCTCACATTTTAATTCCTAACACAACCCCATAACCCTTTCTTCAACAACTCTAAATCCTATTTCCTGGATTCCTCCTAAACTTTAACCCACCACAACCACAAGTGGACAAATTCCCCATTTTGTTCTACATTGCCTCATATCAATATCACATGTGGTTCCACCTTACAATCAGCAACATGTGCTAATCCAGCTTTTTCTTTTTTCAAATCCATTCACTAAACTTCCTTGGGTACATAGCATATTGGATATATGTTTTATATTTATTACTGCAATTTTTAAACCAAAAGTAAGTTGATCAAATAGGTATATAAACACACCTATTCAGTACACCAAAATGCAATTCGAAGAAGGGAAGCCTCGAGAGAATGCAATAACATCTCTTTGTGGTTAATATATGACGACTTAAAGGTGGGCAAGAAGGTTGTTTATCTGAAATCATGGAAAGCAATCCAAAGGGCTTTTGTACAAGTTCTTCAACTAACACACAGCATCCATACATTGTTGAATCATCAGCAACCTATTAAAAAAATGCACAGGTATGCGTTAGTTAGAAAACAAAAAAGAAACAGATCACATAATTAAACTGGAAGGAAAATAGAAAAACATGTCATGCAAATAATCTAAATCTATTAAAGTAAAACAGAGATTATAGCTCAAATAGGCCACATAAGCAGCAAATACAGCAAGTATCTAAGTGCATACCCCTACCAGAGGTAATAAAAACTAAAAATTAACAGTACATAATTGTCTCAGTTCTTGCTTGTCTTCAAGGAATTCTTCCTCCTTGGGCATAGAACACAACTCCGAACAATCTTTAAATGACATAACTCAATATACCAATTCATTACAAAATGAGAAACTTCAAACATACTTCCTTAGAAAATTAATAGTTATTTCCCAAAATATCAGCCAACACTTGAATTCTGTGTCTCTGACTCTAGCATCAAATATGGAATTTCTTGGGGAGGCTGGTGTTCAGATACTGTTGGGGGTCCTTATGGAATGCGCCCAAGAAAAAATCAGAAACAGATAGGCCAGATTTGCTAGATTTGTTTGGTTTGAGGTAAAGATAGAACTGGAACTCGTTTTCGGTATTATCTTTGGTGTGGTGATACAACATTTAAGGATAGGTATCCAGAGTTATTCATAATTGCTAGGAATAGAGATGCAATGGTGACAGATTACATGGAAGTCATATGACTGTATTTATTGGAACCCGTAATTTCTTAGAGTGGTACAAGCTTGGGAATAAAAATCTATGGCTCAATTCTTGGATGATGTATAAGCTATTAGAGTTTTTCAAGAGGGAGACAACAAGGTGGTTTTGTTCCTTTTGAAAGCCATGATTTTCTAGTCAAAAGTTGGTACAAGGCCTAGGGGTTGGGGGGTGATAGCCCATTTTCATGTAGAAGAATATGGAAAGTCAGAGCTCTAACAAGAGTGTTTTTCTTAATTAATTGGACCAGTGTTATGGGTATTCATAACGACTGATAATTTAAGAAAGCAGGGCATAATTATTACTGATTGGTGTTGCGTGTGTAAGTCAAATGGAGGAGTCTGTCAATCATATGTTTCTAAATTGTAATGTTGCTTGGGAATTGTAGACTCTTGTTCTCTGCAAGTTTAGGGTGAGTGGACTACGCCAAGCTCAATGATTGAACTATGGTATGTTGGAAAGGGCATTCCAGCAATTCCTTTATGTTCAAAGTGGAGCATTTGGGGAGAAAGGAATGCATGCACTTCTGAAGGAAATTAGATATCAGTAGTTTTTGGAGGTGGGGTATGATTGGGAGTCAGCTGCTAGCTCATCTTCTTCTACAAATTTTTTAGAGCTCCAAGATAGATCGATTTTAGGTATTAATTTTTTTGTTTTCCCATTTTCAGCTCTTCCTTTGTATACAACCCATGTAGTAGGATTACATGCACGTTTTTAATGAAATTTATTTACTTATAAATAACATTCGGTGAATCTAGCAGGTTGTTACACCTAGAAATTCTGGGGCAGAATCTCAAAACCTGTGGGGATTGCAACCTGGTCCACTTAATTGGAGCACACATGATCTTGGCATAAAAGATTAATGAGAACTCAAATATTCTCTACTGAATTGATGGCTCCTCGGATGATAACACCCTTTTCTCCAAATTGGGCTACAGCTCCTTGAAACCTTCAGAGGGGTTTCAGAACTCATCTACATTCAATATTCATTAGATTTTTTTTTTTTTTTTTTGAGAAATAATTACAACATGCTATTAACCCTACAGTTCGAACCCTTTCCCCTAGACCCCCATGTACAAATTGTACATGGAGAGGTGCCAATTTAGCTACAAGGCCTTTGGCAATACTCATTAGATTGATCAATTCTTAAAAAACATACTCCTTAATTGGGTAATTCTTTGAGAAATTATGGACAATACTGGCCAAAGTTTTTGGTTGATTGTAAACAACTAACAAAGTGTGATGCATGTCAAAACAAACAGATTTTGAAGTTGTAGCATTAAGATAGAGTATGTATGGGTATGTGACAAAGGGACGGGGTTCAGCACTCAATTGGGGTTCACCATCAATGCAGTAATTGAAGATGGACAAAACTGCTATTGTTTGAATTATCAACTAACGTGCTCGTAATTGTATAAGCTATGCTAAAAAGTAACTTAAAGAGCAATCAAGTTTAATAATCATCAAAGAACCACACTTGATGACTGCACAATGGGAAAATATATATATATATATATATATATATTCTACAACTACAGAAAAATATAGCTATCCAGGCAGAATTCTAAACCATAGAATTAAAAAACCATATACATCAAGATCAGTATCGTTATTTGAAGTAGCTAGAAACCTGTCTCATCCCAAGAACAAGCAGAAACTCACAGGTCAAACAACAGGTTTCATAAGGTAACAGAGTAATAGAATTCTTGTTATGGAAAGGCAAACAATATATATACAAGAAGATGAAAACAAAGTGGCATAATATCTTACCTGTAACCGGAATACAAAGGAGAGGTCGCTTTGTTTAAAGTGCTCCTGTAGTATAAGCAATGAAATAGAGGATCAAACTTCTCCTCAGTTATAATGGAAGCTATTAAGACTACAAAATTGTAAGGAAAAAACATTAAACTTGGTAAACATAAATTATTAAAAGGAACAAGAAAATAACTTGAACTAGCTGAAGATTAAGGAATTCTCATGATGGTAAGCTGTCACATCATATAGTAAAGTACCTGCCCAAGAAGAATTTCATTCAACTCACTCATGGAAGGAGTTCTATCGATAGCATGAACCTGAAATCACATATCTCCAAGTTTTAGAAACACCATGTAAAAGCTCACACTACTCTATGAACAAACAAAAAGAAAATATACTTTGAGTACTAAAATACACGAACAAAGAAACAAAATCAGTGACTAAACTCTCAAACATCAAACCAGTTAAGGACATAGACATATAGATATTTAACTTCTTAAAAACATCAAGAAAGATGCTCACATGAAGTTTCAGTTGTACCAAAATTCTACTCTTCCATAAACTGCGTGAGTGTACTAGTCACCACAGTTAAAGACAATATTTTCTTGTTGACAATAATACACAACCCCTTTTTCATTTTCAGGTTTTATATCAAAGAGAAAAAATAGGCTAGAACTCCCCCCCAAAGTCCATCACTCCCATGGCTGGAACTAAGACCAAGAACTGCTCCTTAGTAAAGGGTGGAGGTAACACTTGCCTACGAGGGTCAGTAAGATGGCAACTGAATGGACTCACAACTCACAAGAGGATTTTTGTTGTGTCAGGCAACTAAATAAACTTCACCCGTAGCTACATTTTATGAATCCTTAACAGCTAAATAACTAGAAGTCATGAGCAAATAAAAAACATAGTTCATAACTTTCAAACACACAAACTGATCATTCAATAAATAGACCCATTGAGCATACACCCAACCTCCAGGCCTCCAGGGAAGCAAAATGAAAGAAGATCTTTGTATTTAAGAGGCAGCTGCTTTTCTGGAGGGTAAACAAATAAGACCTGAAAAAAAAAAAAAAAATTATGTATATATCATATCAAATTCTTAAACAAAGATCCAAATGTAAATGAATTCAATATTTCTCAAGAATAATGCCCAACCTGAGGTTCAACGTTTGGTTCTACACGTGATTGATTCTGAGAACTTAGTGCGCTTCGCAATCTTCCAGAACCTTCAGACTTTCTGGCAATGTATTGCCTATGAAGTGCTTGAATATCACAGTTAGGATGAAGCCCGACAACTACCATGCTCTCAAAAAGCCTTGTTGGCTCCTTTAAAGACCTATGATCCTGCACACTTGAATAGGAGAGATGTTACAGAAACACTGCAGACAGTTTTTCATTTTTAATAGTAAATGTCTGATGATTAAAGGATACAAAGCACATAAAGCAAACACCAACAATGGCCTTTATCAGTCATCATACTGCTATATAATTAAATAACAAGCAGGATGGAATAACTATATAAACTCAAACTTGGAAAACACTTCAGTGACAGCCTGTTGAACTTCCTCCATAGAGAATTTGGAGGAGTCCACTGAAACAAAATAGCATACCAAGTATTGTAGCTGACAGCTTGCCCATTGCCGCTTCTGGCTAGTCAGAACTTCCGGATTGTAATTTGCACTTTTCACTGCAGGAGGCTGTGAGAATCCTTTTAGCACTCTTGTGAATTGACGCTGCAGTTTTTCAATTGGGCTACCCCCAGTATCATCTTTTGATGAAAACACCACAGATGGCCGAGGCGAACGAGAAGCAGTGGCAGCAGCAGCTGCCGCAGCAACAGCTCTTGCAACATCATCCCTTGTCTGCATGAAGAATGAAGCACCCCAACCCGGACTACCTGTCTCTTCACTATTAGTCATCCTAAAGATTTCTCTCCACCTACAAACACAATAATCCAAGTCTGAGACACACAAAATCACTAGCTAGATTACTTATCAAAAAAAAAAAAAAAAAAATCACTAGCTAAATAAAAAAGTAAATATTTGCAAAAATATAAAGCTTGCCTTGATATTCAAGATATTAATCTGACCCCCAGAACTTGAAGCCACTAGCCAAATAGTTTGCCTAGCAACAAACAACAGTGGTAACAACTCTGAGAAGAGATTTCCACATGACTGAAATTCTCAAGCAACTATTAAATTGACCCTTTATTTCAAGACAACATAGAGCATAGAAATGAAAGGTAATTCCTGATTTTACTCATGAAGACACTTTCGAACTGCTAAAGAAACACTTTCTTGTTTTTTTTTTTTTTAAACCTTCCCAGAAATTCCCAATACAGGTTTAGATTGTGATTTCATTGGCAAATGGAAAAAAAAAACTTGTTTCTTGCAGGTTTAGATTGTGTAACCGGTAGGGACGGAGGTCTGGGATCCAAACACAGTAGGTGCATGTGTAAGTCACCAATAAAATCTGTAGCCAGTGCACAAAGCTCTCACTTTTGTGGAGTTCAATATAGGTGGTTGGTAATGGTAGGCAACCTTAACTGGAGAGATTGATTCCGGGATGTGTAAGTGTCACTCACCAATAAATTTTTTCCTGCTCCCAAAGTTTTGGGACAAAGTATATGTTGTTGTATAAGTGAAATTGTCCGTAAAAAAAAAACTAACAGTGTACACAATTCCTTCTAGTTCAACTCCATAAGTGAGTGTTTGTGTGAGTATATATACATAGATACAGACACATGCGTAATTAGTAAGAGTTTCCTCAAAAGTTTCTGATGAAGCTATTAATAAAGATGCAAGCTTGTAGACCAATTCAACAGCTTTTTGAAAAAAAGAAGAAGATTAAACTAAGGTGATTTTTCGATCAGTTAATTTCCTTTCATCCAACTCTGACAGTTACACCAAGCTAAGAAAAATCAAAAGGGCAAACCCCCAAAAAAAAAAAAAACCTACAAATTTCACCACCTATCAGACATGAATTTCATAACCAAATCAATTCAACAACTTTTAACCACAGAATCAATCTAACCCACAAGCATTAATTATCATTTCAAACACAGCACAGCACCAAAGAAAAAGGAGGTTGAACATCACAAAATTGAATGAAAAACATAAAAAAATAAATAAATAAATAAATAAGAGCCATCAGTAAAGAAAAAACAGAAATGAAACCAAACTCACCTTTCAAATAACCGATAATCACACACACACAGAGAAAAGAAGAAGAAGAAGAAGAAGGAAGTTTAGGCGGCCATAGCAGAGCTCTGTTTCTGTAAAAGGTCCTCAAAGAGAGAGAAGAAGGATTTGTGATAAAAATAAATTAATTAGCTTAATTAATAATGGAAGTTTTTGCAAAGAAGAAATAATAATGTATTTAATATGTTCGAGAAAATGTGTGTGAGAGAGATAGGACCCCTCTAGTCTCTCGTATGCGTCGAAACTGCAAAATTATAAGAAAGGAAAGTGAGAGAGGAGAGGCCGGCCAGTTTCTTCTTTGTTGTGTTGTGCTTTGTCCGTGTTTTATCTTCACATAACTACATTTTCCTACATAAGCATCCAATGACTTCCTTTCTTTCTTTTTTGTCTTTTTTTTTATTATTTTTTTTTTCCTTATTTGGACAAAGTGTTTTTTTTTTTTCTAAGGTTAAAATGCAAAATTGATCTTCTAACTTTTTTCAAATTTCATTCCAATTCTCTAACTTTGAGTCTTTTAAATTTCAGATTTATTCAATTAAGACTTTTCTGTTAACTTTTGTTAAAAATTTTTGAAAAAAAATAAAATATTTTTCAATCATTAATTGAATTTTTTTAATTTAAAAATTTTGAAGAAAATTTTATAAAATTGAAAAATTAACCATAACATGTAACAAAAGTTAATGGAAAAGCCTTAATTGAATAAACTTGAAAGTTAAAGGACTACAATAAACAAAAGTAAAGTTAAATGACCGAAATGAAATCTGAAGAAATTTAGAGGGTCAAATTTGTATTTTACTTTTTTTTTAATGTCTTATTTAACTATTTGAAAATTATTTTCTTTGTGGGTTTTATTTGATAAATAAATAATTTATCTTTTAAATAAGTCATATAACTAAAGTACATATAACTAAAGTACAAGAAATAGAGCTATTTTTGAGAGACTAGAGCCAGACATCCATCAAACTTTGCGCACAGTCCAAAGATTAAAGAGTGAATGGATGCAAGCAATGACTCCCCAAGAGCAACACTTCTACAACCCACAAGAGAAAAGAGATTACATAAATTTCTCAAGCTGTAAGGGATGGTAGATTTTAATTATCATAGGAAACAAAAACCGTCACGGCAATACAAATTGGGATGGAGGAGCCTTTGTGATTAAAAATCACTTAGGACAATCCGTCAATAAGGAATGTTTCTCATGGCATACGAGGAATAAGAAGACTAGCAATCTTTTAACTATTCGCGAAGCGCTCTATACTGCTTGGAAGGAAGGATATAGAAAAGCCATCTTACTTGTTAACTCAAAAAATTTAGCGGATGAGCTGGTAACCATAAATACGGACAACAAGGAAGCAGAGATTCTCCTAGAAGATATCCGAACCCAAAAGAGAATGTTTCAAAGTTTACAAATCAAAGTTGCTCCAGAACCCATATTCAAGGAAGTCCAGCAATTGGCGAAGATGGCAACCTAGTCTTTTACATACACTCTTTGATTTTCCATTGTTACCAAAAAAAAATATATATAATGATATATCTTATTTGTTTTCTTTATTTGAAAATTTGAATTATGTAGTTTCTAATCCATGTAATGTGCTGAAATTTTAATTAAAAATATTTATATAGATTATATATTTAATTAATAAGTTTTAATAAATAAAATAAAACTTTGACTAATTGTATATGTTATTTCTTTTTTTTTTTAAATATAACTTAATCATGTTACAGCTTTTCTAAAACTTCCTAGGGCATATTTTAATATAATATCAAAAATAAAATTTACACCTACAAATTTGGTCAAAAATAATTTTGGTCCTTTAAGTTTAAAATTAATCACTTTAGTCCGGAAACTTTGTTCAAAAATTATTTTGGTCCTTAAAGTTTGAAGTTGGTCATTTTAGTCCATTAATTTTGCACAAAAATCATTTTAATCATTTGAAGACTCACATAATTCAGTAACTTTGTCCAAAAATCACTCAAAACTATCAACTTATAGGATTAAAATGATTTTTGAGTAAAGTTACTAGACTAAAATGATCATTTTCAAAATTAAATGATTAAAATGATTTCGAGATAAAGTTATTAAACTAAAATGACCAATTTCAAACTTAAAGGATTAAAATGATTTTTGAGCTAAGTTTACAATGAAAATTACATTTTTGCCTAAAATTTATTGTACCTTTCAATTATTAGTAACTAGTTATTTACAATTCTAAAAACCAAATTGAAAAACACATTAAAGGATAGCATGGGAAAAAATTATGTTTTTGAAAAGCTTACATGTCAATATTATAAGAATTTAATAAAAACATTTCTATAAATTTATATAATTGCATAAGATATAGATACATAAATTATTTATAAACATATATATATATATATGTAAATAATGTTAATTTCAAAATATAATAATTTTTATTTCAATAACAATGTATTAAATAATATTTTTTTGAAAATGGTAAACGTTTATTATATTTATTTATTTTAAATATTATAGGATATATATATATATATAGTTCATTCCGTGGTGATTCATCCAACTTAAGTGACTTTGAAAAAAACCTTTTTTATAATCTAAGTTTTTTTAGTAAATAAATAGCAATAATAAAAATATAAAATTTAAACAACATATATGAGACATCATAAAGATATCACTCTTAATTAATTACTTCTGAACTCAAACCATAAACACACTATATCTTACATTTTCCATTAAATGCAACCATTTAGTTATATGGTCATAACTCACATCCAAAAATTAGATTTTTCAAGTTGCACAAAGCCGCAAAGTAAAAAATTATAATTAAAAAAAAAAAAAAAAAAAAAAAAAAAAAAAAAACCCAAAATCTTCTTTGCACAAAAAAAAAAAAACAGAATCATGAATTTACGAGATTTGGATATTTTTAAAACGCTTCTTTAAGATCGGCTTTTTTCGGGCGTGCCTTGCGCCGCTCTTCGAAATGCACGAAACGGTGAGGAACTTCTTTGGGTGTTAATATTTGCACCACGTTTCTAGGTATACACGGCTTCTGATTTTGACACTTGGCAAAAAGATCTAGAGGAATAGCCTTTTCTTTTAGTCATGCCACGTGTTCGTACTGGATTTTTTTTCAGACTTTTTTTTTTTTTTATCATTGGTCTTCGGTCAAAGAATAATGAAAGAGTTTTCTTTCTTTCCTTTTTTTTTTTCATGCTCTATATGATTTTTTTATTTTTTAAATTTGCGAGGGGATGGTATGATGTGGTATGATGAGATGAGGGGACCAAAAATGTGCCCTTTTTTCTACTCTGTGTTGTAGAGACGAAGGGCCCACTAAGAGTTGGATGGAGATTTAAGTTTTATGGCTAACATCATTGACATTGTAGGGCAATAGGACCATGTGGGGTAGCCCCCCTAGCCCCAAATGCCCTAGCAGTACTATATGGATATGATTTTTTTTTTCTATCTTATAGGTTATAGGCTTATATCATTGAGTATCCAAACTCACCTAACCAAAAAGAACAGAGAGCAACCAAGGGGGAGTCTTTTGGCCGAATATTGTTAAATTTGGAGTTTATTTGCGTTATAGGCACTGTTTCAAGTTATTTAGGGAATTGAGGAAAGATAGTGAATTTAAAAACGGTATTGCGAAAATTCAACAAAAGTATGAGAGAGAAAGAGAAAAAGCTGGAGAGAGAAAACTTTGAATTTCGATAATCACATTCTTGAAATTCTGCTGCCCAAACTTGCTAACCGAAAACCAATTGTGGCAATGCCATTGCCAAAATAGGGGAAAAAAAAATTTTGTGCCAATTGTGGCAATGCCATTGTCGAAAATGGGAGGAAAAAAAAAATAATAATGGTTGCCAAAATCTGGGAAGAAATTTAAAAAAAAAAAATGCTATGTCCATAATATTTTTACAATATTTTCACAACAAATCATAGGTAATTAGTTATTATTAGTTCAAATTTGAATTTAACACTGAGATTACTTTTTTAATCCAACAATAACAACTCGCCACTTAAAATTTGTTGTAAAAATATTGTAAAAATGTGTGCACATATCATTTCTTAAAAAAAAAAAAAAAAAAAAAAGTGGAATGGATTTGTGGCAATGGCATTATCGAAATAGGAGGGAAAAAAAATTTCCTATGATTTCGGCAACACCACTTTTTCTCTTTCTCTCTCATACTTTTGTTGAATTTCGGCAACATCGTTACCAAAATTCACTCTCTTTCCTCAATTCCCTAAATAACTTGAAACAGTACCTATAACACAAATAAACTCCGGATTTAGCAATATTCGGCCAAAGGACTCAACCAAGGGGTATCCTAATTATAGATAAAGAGATTTTTTTAATATTGCATTGCCTCCTTGAATCATAGATGCTCTACAACCTCTATTGTTTCTTCAACTACAAAATACAAAAGAGATAAAAGTTGGATAAACGCTTGGTTTTGTTGGTTTATTTGTTATAAAAGTAATATTGAGAAAGGTTGGATAAATGGTTGGTTTGGTTGTTTATTTGCTAGATAAAAGTAATATTGTATCTTCTTTTTTTTTTTTTTTTTTTTTTACTTTAAAAATTTATGGATAAACAAATAAACATTTGGTCCTATTAACATGTGTCTTTAGACATTTGTTAATAGACTATTTTAAAAAGTTTTAATATTGTTATTATGAGAAATATAAAAAGTTATTAAAAAATCAATTACCTTTTTATTTTTTTATAAAAAATTTTAATCAATATTCTTACAATATCCGTTAACTTTTCTCATAAACAAAACGAGAGGGGAAAGATACCGAACCAAGCTAAAGAGGCTAATGCCTTAATGGGATTTTTTCTTAACCTCCCAAATAATTGCTTTTTTAATTTTTTTTTCTTAAAATTAAGTAGACAACGATCAAATGACAAAGTAATTCCACTTATGACTTATGGCTTATGACTTAAAAGTATCATCCCACTGACTTTGTGGCCTTTGACCTATTTTCGCAGCCTATGTGCAAATTTCTTTACATGTTTTTTTTTTTTTTTTTTTTTTTTACATGTAATTTTCAAAGAAGAGTACAATGAAAACGTATGAATCTTGCACTCAAAATAAATAAAATGAGTGATATATATATGGTAGCGTTTCCATAAATTTTTTCTAGGGCGTCATTCAAATTCATGTTTAAGAAGTTAATAATTTTCTCAAAAAAAAAAGTTAATAATGATCTTTGTGTAAATATATATATATATATATATATATATTTTTTTTTTTAATTTCCACTTGATCATTAGGATAATAAGATAAGATATTTTCTTGTAACCCATGATCCAAATGAAGAATTTTCGAGTTAACACAAGTTCTCTTAAAAGATGAATCCTAAACGGAAAATGAATCTTGTGATACACGTGATTTTCCTTGTCACAAAGTCCATAGTACTAGGAAGATAATAAAGTATAAATTATAAGTCCAATGGGCAAATTGTTTCTTAATATAACGAAGATGTCAATTATTGTTGTTAAGATTACATATTGGAGAGCTTTCTCAAAAAAAAAAAAAAAAAAAAAAAAATTACATATTGGAGATCATCTATTGTCTCTTACTATATATAATAAAGTTATTAATTATTGTTGTTAAGTGAACTTTCATTATTATTACTTAGAATACTTTAATTTATTATTTATTAGTTTTTTGTTTATACTTTTTTCAATATTTTTATTTAACAATTCAACTCAACTTTGACAACTTATTGGTCTTTGTAATTCATTAAAAAGAATTTTTATTGTGTCTTTTGCATTACTCTATTAAGAATTCAATACAATAATACAATCATTAAAAAATCAACACATTAATTTTTATTGTGTCTTTTGCATTACTCTATTAAGAATTCAACACAATAATCTCTCAAAACCTCACAAGTACACTCTCCGACCTGGCCAAGGAGTATTAAGCCAAGCACCCCGTTTGGCCAAGGAAACTTTTCGAAGTACTATCTCAGACCCTCACAAGTAAGGTGGCAATTTGTGTTTGTGGATTGGGCTTATGTCATGTTGAGCCATGAATATTTAGTTATATGGGTGGACCCAAACTCAACCTATTTAATTAATGCGTCAAGAATTTTCAACCCTAACTCGGTTTGTTTATTAAACAAATCAACCCAACCCAACACATTTAATTAACCTGGTTAATTAACAAGTCTTGTAAAAGTCAATACGAATGACCCATTAGATAACTTTTTTTATTATTAGGTCATGCATGACCTGAATAACCTGTTATTAATTTCTATATATCTAAAATTAAAATACAATTGCAATTATAAATTAAGCAATAATAACAAAATAATAAATAAATAAATAAAAGTTAATACATTTATAAGCTAAACAAGTCAAACAGATTCGTATGTTGAACATGAACACGACATATTTATTAAATGGATCAGCCGTGTTGACCCGAATATAACTTGAACCAATTTAGCCTTAACACATGACCTGTTTATAAATGGGTTAGTCATGTCGAGGTTGCGAGTCATGTCGATTTTGCCACCCCTACTCATAGGTACACTTTCTGACTTGGCCGAGGAGCATTAGGCCAAGGACTGCATTTGACACTCTCGGATGCACACTTTTTGACCCTCTCAAGTACACACTTTCCGATCCTTTCAAGTACCTTCTCTCGAGAACACCCTCCCAATAACTCATAATGTACTTTGCTTCACAGAGCCTCCTTTAATTAACAAATTTATTGGAGGAAAGTCAACCAAATTAGATTTGAACTCACTACGACACTTTAGGATTAGCATAAGGTAAAATTTAGATACAATTCATTAAAATATTTAATTAAGTTCAAATATATAGTTATATTATTTGTATCTTATTGGTCAGTGTAACTATGTGTTTGAACCTAATGTATTGGATATACCTCAATTTTGTATATTTGCGTAAAAGTCGAACATATTGCAGAGATAAGAAGCTCCTGCCACTAACAAAAAATTGTTATCAATTATAAAAGAGAGAGTCGTGTTGATGCATATACAATGTTTACATAAATTTCCTACTCACGAAAAAAGAACAAACCTATGTTTAAACACTGGAACAACTAAATTCTAATTGGAGATTTCTAAAGTTGGGTAGTTTAGTTGGAAATCAAAAGCATTAACAGCAATAAGTCAGCTATTTATTGGTAAATATTGGACTCTTAGAATATGACAATTACAAAAAGTCTAACAAGTAGGGATGCAATATCTTTCAGAATATTTTTTCTAATTATTAATATAGTTTGTTGTTTGTTACATAATAAAAATGGTGCCAATTTTTGAACTAAGGCGAAAGTAATGTTTCTTCCATCCCAACAAATCTTATATTTACAATCTTTAAAAAATATGTTTCTAGCAATACTTTGACAATTAACCCACAACAAAAATAAAAGTTTTTTTTTTTCTTTTCATTTTTTTATTTTTCCTTAAGAATAAGCCAAAAAAGTAGATGACATTTAACATTTCCTCTTGGCCGGCACAGGCCAGCTGATTGGTACTTACAAAATAAAACACCCAATCACCCATGCCAAAAGTCCAACTTTTGTGTGGACATGGATGATTGATCTAAAAATGAGAGCAATATATAGCTAGCAGCCAACAAAATGCAGCCCCTCCTTTCATACAGGCACCAACTACCATTACGACTGCCTCGTACTACCTATTTGACAAAATAATGCGCATCTTCTAAATTTTGATTTTTTTTAGTTGGATAATTAGGAGAAAGGAAATTTAAACTGTGCCAATGCTCCCCCGCCAGTGGCTAGTCAGAAATTTAAAAACATTAAGTGTGAGTTTGTTTGTGTTTTTTTCTTGGGTTCCGTGCATTGTTTATGAAACCCGCAAGTTTTTTAATAAAACAAACGTAACTTTAAAATTAGGTCTCACGAGCACTATTTATAATTTAAAAATTATTTTGTTACAATGTTTTCAACAATAAGTAGTATCCAAACAGACCCTAAGAAGCATTAGTTAATTGGACTACAAATTTTTTGACAAAACTAGTAGAGATTGAACTCTAATATCTGAGCCATCACAAAAAGATGCTAAAATCAGTGAATATCCATTCCTAAAATCCCAAATTGTATCGTCTAGTGTTTCTGTCATGGAAGTCATCATATATTGGATTTAAGAATTAATGCCACGTTTAGTTGACCAAGTGGGGGGATATTAATATTATACGAAAGTTTCATTTCCGCCCACCTTTTTTGTCCACTTGTTGAATATGGGCACATGACCGGTCTTTGACTGTGACAGATAAGGATACGGTCAAATTTTATATAATCATAAAGGGGAATTATTGATGCTTACGGTATACTTATCTTCACAAACTAAAGGCAGGAAAAATCTTATGGAATCTGTAAAACATAACGTCTAATGCCCTCAAGTTTAATGGATTGGTGTTAAGACTTAAGACTTAAGACTTAAAGACTTAAGAGCTATAGAGCTAAATCGTACTACAATAGTTTTCTTTTTAAAAAATATTTATGTAGAGTAAAGGTTTAAATTTTTCATATCTTTACTTGAGATTAAGTCATACTATTTGTAGAGGTTTTTTTTTCTTTGCCTATTTTCTAAGATCAATATATATATATATATATATATATATATTTTTTTTTTTTTAAATTAATCAAATTGTTTTAAAAATAGACAAAGTTTGGCTACAAGCTTGATTGTAACCTAAAAATACAACTTCCACTTAAAAAAAGTAGCTTGTCTCTTGTAGGAACTGGGTTTGAGCACTTCTTCTATTAGATGAGTGGACTTAGGCCCAACTAGTCCAATACAATAAATTTATAGATAATGGGTTTAAGAACTAGGCCTTAGTGAGGATTACAACAACTAGACATGGTTATGAGTGAATTGAATAACAAGGACGTAGACTAAAGTATGAAATTAAATCCCGGCCCTCATCCAAGGAGCTTGTTATTCTTATTATTTCTTTAGTGCTTGGTTACAAAGGTTTCAAAGATGATACAAATTGCTACAGTATTCTCTATTTCTAATTCTCGATCCCCCTTTTCCTGGAGGATTTCTCACATTATATATCCCCTTCCAGTTGATCTTGGCCCTCCATCTGTTGATCATGCAGGTCACTACTCGAGTGTTTGTCCCATTAGCCGCTTTCCCAAACCTTCTGTGAGTTGTAGTAATCAAGCGCAAGACTTTGTTTATAAGTCATTTTCTCATTAATGCGGCTATAACGTTAGTTGTGGGCATTTAATGCGGAGGTGACAGTTTCTCCTTGAATTGCTCCTCCACCATGCTCCTATGGTCGACCCACTGTACTTGTTCTTTTTCTTGGGATGCTTTGGGAGGCTGCCTTCGATGGCGTGCTGCTCTTCCCTTCTATGATCTTGGTTGGCCGAGAACAGGATTGTCCTCGGCTATGTTTCTTGGCAATTTGGGTTTTCTTTGTTCGTCGTCGGGCATTTCTTCCTCCTCGGCGTGGGTCTTGGGCTTAGTATAAAGTGGGTCGAGGTTACCAAATTCTTAAACCCCACATCTACATATGTTGGAAATCAAACAGTTGAATTGCATGTTCTTTTATTTATGTTTTTAACATATGTCTAAAATTTCTTACCAATAAGATTTTATTTACTATTTGATCTACAAACTTATATTTTCTGCATAATTTTAGAGTACAAAAACTTAAAATTTAAATATTTGATTGATGATATAGTTATTGATCTTTGATCTTTAGAAATTTTGCAAACATGGATAATATAAGAAGAAAATGTAATCTAAAAGTAGATTTGTCAATGTTCACATCCAATAAAAATATATTAAGTAACTAAGTTTGTTGACAAACTGTGTTTTTTAAAAATCTACCCCTAATTTTTCTAAAACCTATTTTAGTATTTCTCTTAAAAAAATGTAACTAATAAGTTGTGATTGTGATGCAACTCTAGAGAGTGAATTTTTTAACTAATCACAAATTGCCACATCATATTACTAAGTTTACGTAGTACATTCGAAAAGGCCAAGTACAAAATATCACGTGTTGTTTAATGGGTATTACTGTCATTATTCAAAGACCAATGGAGATTACAAAGTGTCACTAAATAAAAATTACAAAAAATATTCAAGAGTCAATCACATTTAAATACATTGATATTTTAAATTTAAAGTGACATGTGCAATCTAATTAAATATTTCCATTTCTATATATATATATATATATATATATATATTAAGCCAAAGTTAAGAGAAAATTCAATTATATTTCAATTAGATTCTCAATTTTGCACGTGTCCAATCTAATTTTTAATTTTTATGCAAAGTGAGTTATCTATACATATATTCGTAGGCAAAACTCAAAGAAAGTTTAATTAAAATTTGAAATAAGTATCCAATTTTGCGCTATACGTCTAAATTTATGTGAGAACCACACCATAATTATCAACTTAAGTCTATGCCATGAATCCACTTAAGTTTTTTAATCTCTGTGCCAAGTGAGTTAATAAGTGCAAAATACTAAGAATCTAATATTAATGAATTATAAAATTAAAATTTAAAAAAATCACATATACTCAATAAAAATCATCACACAACAAAGATTACCTCATGTTCTATCTTATTAAAAATTAGGAAAAAATTATCACAAGTAGTATTAAATTTAGATAAGAATTTTAATATGTAACTAATTACGTTTACTTTTAAAAAAAATCATTTAACTAATTATTTATATTATTATGATAAAAATTTTGTTTAATTTTAAATGTATCCATACGTATGCATGTGTTATATGCTTTATTTATTTATAATAATTTGACTAACTATTTATATTTTTATAATAAAAATTGTATTTAATTTTAAATACATCCATGCGTTTGCATGGATTATATGCTAGTTGAATGTAAAATCAAAGAATCCAAATCCAATTGGAGTCTAATTTATGCCACGTGTCCATCTCATTTTTGTTACAAGTAAATTATTGGATGCAAAAATCAAAGAGTCTAAATTCAATTAAATTATAAATCATATATATATAAAATGAGAGACCATTACATATTTTTAAAAAGTATAGTTTAAAAAATGTGTAAGCTAATACTATATCTAATTTGAACCATGTAATTGTGATTGTTTCTAATTGTACCCATGCATATGCATAGGATTACACACTAATTTTACTTAAAATGAAGACACTTCATATATTAAATGATGCAACGTGTCCCTTAAAGAACAAGACTTAAAGCCTCCCCATAAAAATTAAAAAAAAAAAAAAAAAACTTAAACTTTCTCCATTCAAATCATGACACGTCGCCAATCAAAATCAACAATGTGTCATTAACCTTCTTAAGACTCCTATAAATAAAGGCTATTACCAGTATTGTAGGAGAATATTTAGAAGTATCAAAACTCTATTGGTTTCAAGTTTCAAAACCTTCAAGTATCAAAACTTCTAAGAACTTTTACGTTATCTTCAAATATAAAAAATGTTCATCCCTCTAAGTTTTAAAATTCTTTTGGAATAAAGTTCCAAAATCTCCAAGAACTTCAAAAATTTATACCTTGAAAACTATATCAGATAAATATTCAAAACTTTGAAGAACTTCTACATCAAGATCTTCGAATATGAAGAACATTCATTCAAAGTCTTCGAGTTTTGTTGGAATCAAGTTCCAAGAGCTCCAAAAACTCCAAGGACTCTAATCCTTCAAAGTTTCATCATATTCAAGCTCTAAAACCCCGAAAAACTTTCCCCACTAACCTTTGAGGACGAAGAACATGCAAAGAACATGAAGTCAGTGGCGACTCGGGAATTTTGTTTAGGGGGGGTCATTAAAAAATTTTAATTAAAAAAGAACTTGAATATATCGAATTATCGACAAAATAAAATTAATACATGAAGTTTTACAATTTTTTTATACAAGTTTTCAAATTTTAAATTGTTATATGATAATTCATTATGAGTAACTATGCCCAATGTGGGTAGCTATGACTATGAGGCTATGACTATTTTATTTCGTTAAATCTATCTAACATTTTTATTTTTATGCAGTTGTTATTATCTATTTATAATTGTTTTTATAAAATATTTTAAACTAAATTATTAAACTAAACTTATTAGCTTCGTATTAATTATTGAGGCACACAACCACACTCATTCATATATAAACTTATACACTTTGCGTCTAACCAGTCAAATGCTTGGACAATCACTAATTTTACAATTTTTTTCTTAAATTTTACTAACTTTATAAAAAAAAAGTTATTATAACATGATAACAATACACACACATGTAACAAACCATCTCTATTTCCTAATTATTAAATTATATAAATTTATATTATATTTATATTATACACACAAATGTCCACACACATCATAATTCACAAAAATAGTATTATAACAAAAAGTAATACACACTATCAATATTAGAAATATTCATACATATAATATAAATTTATAAAAAAAAGTGATACTTACTGTAGGGACACGTTTATGAACGAACCGCAGTAGTGTTGGGTTCGCACGTGAATGGGCCCCGACAATATCATTTGTAGAGAGTGGGTTCGAAAGGCTAGGTCTTGGTTACCCGACGGTGGTTTTGTTGTGGTGTTCATGCATGGTTCGTGTGTATTCACCTCTGAGTCTTTCTCCCCCTGGTGGGATGGGAGGCCCCCTGGTTTTACGCCCATTTTTCCCGCCCCTTCTCTCCGGATTACTTACTTTTTCTTTTATACTAGTCTGCGTTCGCTTTCCTTCGTCCACGTGTAGGGTCGACCTTTCCAAGACTGATACTTGTCCCGTCGGTCTCAATCCAGAGTCGTTGGGGGCGGTTGATAAAGCCCAAGAATCCGGCTCAGATGGGTGCAGAGTCTTGTAGGGAAAAAGTTGTAAGAGCAGCTTTTCCTAGATATTTTAGATTTTCTTTCAAGTTTATTCCTATTCCGTTTTTACCCCTCTTCTTGGTGGAATTTTGGGTCTGCCGAGGACCGAACTGTCCTCGGCGGCATCTCTGGACCTTTTTGGGTTTTATATTATTGTGCTCGGGCCGTGGCTTTCTTTGGCTTGGGCCTTTGGACTCCCCATGAGCAAGTGGGCCTGACCCGTGAATTATTGGGCCCCACACTTACGATTCACAAACACTGACTCTTTACTCTTAGAGTTAGAAATATTTGTAATAAGGGTGTGCAAAATTTAAGTCGGGATGTGCAAAAATATTTTTAAAAATAAATTAAAGTATTAAATTAACAAAAAAAAAAATTATATGTATATAATTTTTTTTTTTTTTTTTTTGGTCGGGGGTTCATTTGAACCCCCTGAATATAAAATAGCACCGCCCCTGCATGAAGTCTCTAACAAGCGTACAACCAAATATCCATCACGGTTCCATTGCAAAGACCTTTTAATCCATCTTCCAATCAATGTGGAGGACAATTGTATTCGAATCAAGACTACATCGACATAATTCTTGAATCAAATATTTTTCAAGGAAATTGAATAAGAGATTTATTTTATTGCAATAGAATCTAAATACAAAGAATTGTACCTACTCATTCATAAATACAAATTTCATTTGCAAAACTATTTCAATTATTTGATGCTTGAAAATTTGTGTTTACTACAACATTGGTATGAAACATTAAGTGTCCATTTGAGACAGCTTATTTAGTTTTTTACTAAAAACTTTTTGTTGAAAGTGTGTTAAAATATACTTGTATTTTGAAAAAATTTGAAAAAATGAAAAAAACAAAAAAAAAGTGAGAATTTAAAAAGCTGTGCATAAAAGTTAAAAGCTAAAACTAATGCCAAACAGACTTTAAATACTTTTTCTACTCAAAAGAAATAAGATCGGATTTGTCTTCTTTTATCAAACGAGAAAAATATGTGAACTTTCAACCTTTTTCCCTTGATTATTATTATTTTTGAAGAGAAGATTTGTTAATGGTTCACTACAAAAAACGCGTTTTCAAGCTGCGATTTTGAACGACCATTTGTTGGAAAATTGGAGTTGGAATACATCAAGTGGGCTAAGCCCAACTGAACAGAGGCAGTAAGAGGTCATCAGCTTGTCCCATAACAATCATTCCTGCATCTCTCACGTTTCTAATGCATTTAAAGCCCAATGAAAGTTCTTCAGGGTTTATAGGCAACCAATAAACATCAATACAAACTGTGTGTGAGATAGGAGTGCCAAAGTGATGAAGAAGCTCAATACTTAGGTGCTGTCAATTGCTAGACTTAGAAGAGGGAAAAATTCACCTACAATCTTCTGCCTTTTCATGCTTTCCTCCTATTACTTGCATTGTAGTCCCTCAATTAAGCAGGTTGTAGAGTAGGAGTGCAATTTTTTCTGTGGGAGTGCGTGTGATTATTGGTAGTACTGCGGCAATTAATGATGGTGTTGGCGTAAATTTTTAATTAAAAGGTAATAGAAAAAAAAAAAAAAAAACTAGACCAAAAAATTGATGCCAAACAAACCTAAATAGCTTTTCAGGTGCAGTTTGGATAGCACGTCTATGGTCACGTTTTCAATTTTGTGCGTTTTCAGATTTTTTTTTTTTTTTCAAAAGCCGGTTTTGTTGACTTTTTAACTGTAAACAGTGTACTTGTGCACTGTTTACGGATCCACAAACTCCATTTTTTATCAACTTTTTCATTAAAAATGGGTCCCACAAAGATCTATTCACATATTTAAAAATTATTTTACTACGGTATTTTTAATTTTCGGTTTAAAGAAAATAAGTTCTATCAAAACAGACCCTTAAGTTGTGCCTAAAAAAAAAAAAAAAAAAAAAAAAAAAAAAGAGAGGTGAAAATGGGCTACCCATAAAATATACTGGTTATAAAGTAAAAATTTTCCTAAGTAGAAATCACTATTTCAATATATAATTACAAGAATGTGCCTCGGTCATGTCACCCAATGACCTCAAATAGTAAATATAACATAAAAGCCCGTCAGCACAGGCCGGCGACAGAGAATGAGGATAACTGGAAAAACAAAACATTAAGGCAAGTTCTTCCTTGGTCCTAGATTCTGTTCTGGTTCTCAAATCTCAATCCTTCAAAACGGTCCAGTTTCGCATCCCAGAACGATGAGGGGTCAAGGTCAAAGACCTTGCCTTTACGTCTTCGCATGGAGCGAGGTGGCGCACCGTTAGCACCGCCGTGTATGAGCGTGTCATCGGGGAAGCAAGTGACGCGGGGCCGATGACACGCTCATACACGGCGGCGATGGTGAGTTTTTGGGGGAAGCAAGTGACGCGGGGCATGAAGAAGGTGCGTGTGCCACAGAGGAAAGATATAAAGCAAAGGAAAGTGACCATGGTGAGGTAATAAAGGTTGGATCTTTTGGTATTGAAAGGCAACAAATAGTGCAGAGGATTTGGCCAAGCCATTGAAACCAAACTCTAAAACCCCCCACAGAGAGAGAGAGAGAGGGTAAAGAGGGTGTGGTGTAATACGTACGTGTGGGTTGTGTGTATGTATGGTCCATGGAGTTTGGGTCCTTGACGGTAACTTCTGTATTATTGGAGTTTTCAAGGCGTGGAATTTTAGGTGCCAGTATGGATTGCGCTGAAAGTCGTCTGTCTGTATCTGCATTTGTCTTTATTTTTTTTTTTTTTTTTATTTTTTTTTTTTTACGTTTTGCTGAAAGATAGGGGACAATTTTCACTGTAACAATACTGTTCATACACGGGTAATAGTACTGTTCATGAGACCCACAATCACTTTATTAAAATAAAAATAAAAATAGGTCCCACGGTACTATTTACATATTTAAAAATTATTTTGTTACTGTTTTTTCAATTTTCGGTTTTCGATTTCAAAAGAACAATAAGTTCAATCCAAACGGAACCTTAAGTGTTGGTTTGTTTGTCATCAATTCAATTGTTCCCGTGAAAAGTTATGTAATCAAGCCAAAGAAGAAAGAGAAGTTATTGTTTACCAAAAAGAAGAAGAAAGAGAAGTTAGAGCATCGGCAGCGGGGCTTGTATATGCCAAATGTTAGGAACATTTGGCATTTAAGCCCCAAAACTGCTCAACAATGGGAAGGCCAAATGCTTAAAGGCCAAATTTATTTTGAGATATAACTACAGTACCATCTCAAATGTAAGATGGTATTGTAACTGAATTGCATAAAAAAAAAATATTTTTAATACTCTCATTTCTCTCTCTTCTCTCATTTTAACCCTGCAATTTCTCTCTCCTCTTTCATTTTTTCTCTTTCTTTTCTCTCTCTTCCTTCTCTCTCTTTCTTTCTTCTCTCTCTTCTTCTTGCTCTCTGATTCTTCTCAATATCTTCACTCTCTCCGACAACTCTCTAGATCGGCGTTGGGTTTCTAGATCGGTGGTGGGTCTCTAGATCGACGATGGGTTTCTAGATCGGTGGTGGGTGGGTCTCCACTTTTTTCCTTCTCTGGTAACTCTCTCTCTCTTTCATTTTTCCTTCTCCGCGTGGGTCAACAAAATCAACTTCCTTTAAGCTTCCCAGTGGCGAATTCGCTTCCTTCGAGCTTGAGCGGAGGTGGGTTTGGTTTTTTATCGTGGGTTCTTGTGTTTTTTTTTTTGGTGGTGTTGATGGGCGGAGAGGGTGGTGGTGGTGGTGTTGACTGTTTTTTGACCGTGGGTTGCAAGGTTTGCTTTTGACTGTTTGGTGTGTGAGACAAAAATATTGTGGGTTTTTTTTTGTTTCTGTTTTGGTTTGGGTGTTAGGGGAAATTCTTGATATAAACGAAAATTTGTGTGAATTAATGTGAAAGTTGATTGATTTAGATTTGAGGGAATGAACCCAATTTTTGTGAATCGTTTGTGTGTGTGTGTGTTGGCTCGATTGATTTGGAAATGGAGTCTGATTTTTTTGAATCGGTGTGGATTGTGGGGGTTGTGGTGGCTTGTGGTGGCTCAAAGGTGAGGATCGTGGTGGATTGGCGAGTTTGGAGTTTTGGGTTAATCTATGGGTTTGATTTTGATTTTTAATTTTGTTATTCTATGGGTTTAAGGGGGTTTCAAGAAAACAACAATTTGGGTATGTTCTTCGTGGTGGTGGTAGCGAGTAGGTGGTTGCGAGGGTTATTTGGGTATTGGGTTTTTGTTTTTATTTGGGTTTTAGGATATATTATTTTATTGTGTAAAAATATTATTTTAATGAGTAGAATAGGAAAAATAAAAGTTAGGATGTTGGGTGTATTGAAAAATGGTATGGTATAAGTGATAAAGTAGTTTTTTGGGATGGTAAAACAAGATGAGATATGAGATCCGGATGTGGATGCTCTTATGATTAGAATAATAGCTCAATCATATCAATTAAAATTTATAAATAAAAGAAAGAAAACATTTTATTAGTATATAGAAATTATTTTATTGATTTCTTAGCAATATGAGTAAATTAACTATCTTACTAAATTAATTAGTTACATGATAATTCTCAAAAAAAAAAAAAAAAGTTACATGATAAAAGTACATTAATTGTAAGTGTAAAACATAATTATGCTAAGCCACCTGGCTTTTTTTTTTTTTTTTTTTTTTTTGAGAATCAAGAACTTGAACTTCATTAACAAAAAACAAATTAGTCATAATTGGCACAAAATACATGAGAAAGGTGTGGAGGAACATTCTTCGTCCAAATTGAGAAACCTCTAACATGTCTAGCATGTTGAGCTAGGTTATGTGCTACCATATTGCCCATTCGACCAACATGAGAGTACCTAATATTGCTATCTGCCACCATGGATTTCACTGAGCTGAGGATATGACCAAATGAGGACAATGATGCCTCCTCGAACTTCAGAGTTTTAATAATATTTGCGGAGTCCCCCTCTAGTGTGAAAGAAGTGAAATCAAGCCCCTGTGCAAAAGAAATAGCTCTAGCAAAGACCATTGCATCTGTTATGTTTGGAGAAAAAGGAAGACTTGCTTGCTTTGATAGGGAAGCAAGTGCTTGTCCTTTATTGTTCCGGATAACAACTCCAAAACCTGCTTTGCCCATATCTCTAAATTGAGCTTTGTCAAAGTTAACTTTGATTTCCCCCTTCGTCGGTAGTGACCATCGAATCCGGCATTGAGAAGGACCTCTGAGTTGTGCGAAGATCATTGGTATTGGCTTGTTGAAAGACTGCCAATGCTTGAGTCGCTGTTGGTGCCACCTATGCAAGCGAAAAATCCTTTGGATAGGTTCGAACCCGGTTTCTGCGATGCTAAAGCGTCCACATCACCGAGGCCAGCAACTCCGGATTTTTCTATTCTTTGACTGTGTAAGTGAGCACTTCTGAGCAGGCCGGCTCAATGGTATAAGCCATTGATGCGGCCGCCTAAGGCCCCATGTGAAAAAAAAGGCCCTAAATTTTAACCATAGTATTAATTAAACCAAAATATTAACCAATAAATAAAATAATATTTTCTCATCAAATGAAAAACAAATAAAAGGATAAAGAAATGCTATGTCCATAACATTTTTCATAATATTTTTACAAAAATTTTAATAGCATATTGTTAAAGGTTGTTATTGACAACAAAAAAATAATTTTAGTGGTAGGTTCAACTAGAAAACAAGAAGCAACTTAACACCTAAGATTTGTCATGAAAAATATTATGAATGTAACACTTCTAAAAGAAAAAAGAAAAGAAAGAAAGCAATTCACAAAAAAATTCACAACATTTTTCACAATAGTCAAGTTAGCAAATTTTTACTAGTTTTCAACTAGATTCACCACTGACATCACTCTTTTACACTACTATTAATCTGCCACATCAACAAATGTAAAAAGTTTTGTCAATTTTTTTTTTTTGTGTTTATAAACTTAAAAAAAAAAAAAATTCTACATGATGCATGTTGATTAATAGTAATTTTATATATGAAACAAGATAACTAATTTTCGCCTTAGCCCCCCAAATGCATCAAGCCGCCCCTGTTCCTAAATGGATGAAAATACTCCCGTCTACCCGAACAAAAATGTAGGCATTGATCCCCACACCTGTGTGAGCTGTGAGCATCCCCAGAGTGCGTGGAAAATAGATTCAGTCTCGAGCTTGCAAAGTTCACATGTGTCTTCATTTAAAATATGCCTTCGTTGCGGGTTTTGTTTCACTAGTAAAGCATTATGACTGGTCCTCCATAAGAAATTTCGGACTTTGCTTTGCACATTAAGACTCCAGATTAACTTCCACACTTCATTATCCGGCTGCACTAACACATCTTGTGGATATGTTGCTTGGTCGATGTAAGGAACCCCATGCCCGATCTCACCGTGTAATTTCCTCGATGGAGTGAAAGGTCAAACAATGATATTCTCCACTTTGCATTTGGACACAATGGAGTGCTTGAAATCAACTCGCCTCCCGTGGGGTGAAAAGTCCATTCAACATGTTGGAATCCCTTCTTCTTTGTGACTGGGTCTATGAGTGCAAAAACTTTCATATCCTTAAAAGTAGGTACCACTTGAGATTTAATTCTCGAATGAGCTTTAGAAGGTAGCCAAGCGTCATTCTACACACTAATAGCATCACCACAACCCACTCTCCACCGAGCTCCCTTCAACAATAGATCTCGCCCTTTTAATATGCTATGCCATGCATATGACCCCGAACTTAAGTGAGAAGCTTCTAGGATAGAGCAGTGTAGAAAGAACCTCGCCTTAAAAACTCTATAAAATAGAGAGTTTTTTTGGTGAAGTAATCGCCATGCTTGTTTAGCTAAGAGGGTATCATTGAAATTAGCCAAAGTCTTTAAACCCCATACCCCCTTTTGACCTTGGCTTACAAAGGGTGTTCCACTTTGACTCAATGTACCTTCCTTCTATCACCTTTTTGGCCCCACCAAAACTTTCTTATGAGACTCTCAATATCTCCACAAAGTCCCAAAGGAAGTTTGAAGCATAAGCTACATGGCTTAAAAATGACATGTAGTTCATAAAATTTACTATATTAAAACACAAAACTATGATAAATGTTCAAAATAAATTATCATAATGTTTAAATGGAGTAGTATTTAAATTTCTTGAAAATTAAGTAATTGAAATAAATTACGATAATCCTAATGTTTTGGTAATAGACTTTTATTTTAATTAAAATATCTCAAGTATGTAACCACTTGTCATATAGATAAGATAACTAATTGACACAACTACAACTTTTGCACCTCACTTGTTTTCACTTGTTTCACTGTACATTTGAAAATATTTTTAGGTGTTTGGTGTAACATGTAAAAATTTTCAAATACAACTCACTAAAATCAGTGGCTCATTCATCAGAGTAGGCAGTCTAGCAACTAGATCACCGACCACTAAATATGAGAGAGCTACTGCGTGTTTTTATAGGCAACCAAATGACCAATAAACATCAATACAAAATGTGTGAGATAGGAGTGCCAGTCATTCACATCACTACCTTACCACAAAATACATATATATATACATAATCCAGTAGGACTTACCCAATTATTACTACTAATATTATCTGTTGTCTCTACCTAACCTTTTTTTTTTTTTTTTTTTTTTTTGCTTCAATTATATGACGTTACCTTTTTATCCAATCTATTTACAGCAAAATTAAGATAACTTCCAAAACTCGAATAATTATTCAGTGTACCCAAACCCAACCCATATTTTTGTATATTTCCATTCCTGCGCTAGATGAAGATTACGTGGAAGCACCATTATCTGAAGATTACAATTTACATCTAATAAGCATAGGTTAAAAATTATATTTTGTTAGACTTCTCAGCAAAAAAAAAAAAAAGAAAAAAAAAAGAAGATGGTGTTTTTGAATACAAATGAATGTCAGTCGCATACTAATCGTTGATCACCCTCCAAACGTGACAAACTATTCTTGGGATTCTCTGCCTCGTAAAAGTTTAACATACTTGTCTTTCATTCTTCAATCGATTGCAAAATTCAAACACGGTTTGGAGTTTGGACTTTGAAGCATTGAAAAAGGTATGGTCAAACACAACTCATTTTATGTTGAAATACCACACGTGTTCGTTCGTTCTCCCTTCAAATAATTTAAAATGTGAACGACATGGGGAATCTACAAAATATAAAAATAAAAATGATAATTTTCTAACCATAATCACATGTATTGTAAATCTTTTATCACAATTATGAGTGACAAAGGTGCGGTTTGGATTGGACTGAAAATGACGTTTGCGTTTTGTCTGTGTTTTCCTTTTTTTTTTTTTTTTCTTCTTCTTCATCGCGATTTGTTGACTAAGTCGGCGATGAAACAGTCATCCGTGTACTATTTACGGATCCACAAATTTCACTTTTCAACAACTTTTTCATTAAAAATGGGTTTCATGGCATTATTTACACATTTAAAAATTATTTTGCTATAGTATTTTCAATTTCAATTTTCAATTTTAACAAAAATAAGCTTAATTCAAACAGACTCAAAATATAAATATAATAGATTCATAGGAAAGTAATGCTTTAATTATGGAAAAGGTTAAAGTAATGGTTTATGTAAGGAGAATGTTAAACGGTATTTTTAGAAATTATTTTTAAAAATATTTTATTAAAAGAAGGATAAAACAATAAATATTATTAATAAATTTTTACATTTTTTTGAAAATAATATTAAAATTTTCATGATATAATTTATTAATAATTATCTTAACGATATCTTTTTAATTATTAACAGATTATGCGTTGTTTTAATAAAGACACCCATTCCATGTATCCAGCCAGGCAGCCACACACTTATCACATGGTATTCCCTACCGACCAGTTGGTAAATACTAAAATGTCCAAAAACCCTTTATGATCAATAATTTTTATATAAAAGCTGCTGCTGCCTCTCGTGTCGTCTCGTGCGTTTTCCGAGTTTCAATTCTTCGTCAGATCATCATCATCGATCGAGATTAATAGTGATAACAAATGGCGGAAAAATCAGCAACACTCTTCTCTCCCTACAAGATGGGCAACTTCAACCTCTCTCACAGGTCAGCTCACCTCTATTTTCTGATTTACTTTTTTAATCTCTGGGTGTGTTTTGGAAAATAAATAAAATAATTTGAGATGCGGTTGCGGTTGCGCTTGGCAGGGTGGTACTTGCTCCAATGACCAGGTGCAGAGCTTTAAATGGGATTCCACAACCAGCGCTTGCGGAGTATTACCAGCAAAGGTCAACTCACGCCGGTTTTCTCATCACCGAAGGCACTTTGGTCTCTAACTCAGCCGCTGGGTAATTTCGTCTATTCACTTTTTTCTCTTCTTTTTTTCTTTAGTGCTATGCTATGTGTGCCCCACTAAACATCACATCAACCAATCACTTTTGTGTTCCTCTCAAACTCATAGCCTCTAACACCACACTAGTTTGGCTTTTATTTATTTATAATAAAAGCCTTTTCAAAAGTAAATATGAAAAAACAATTTTTATAATAATTTTTATGATGATGGTTGGAGTGTGAGTGTAACATCTAATGACGCGTGTTAATTAAAAAGAAAAAAGAAAAGTAGTGGTTGTAAATTATTGTGAAAGTTTTAAAGTCAAGGAATGTTTTGATCATAACTAGTACGTTATGTTAATCATCAATCACATTATCAATTGTAAATAGATTATAAATACTAATTAGTAGTATCTCTTTCTTCCCTCAATTGGGAAATGATATTATGTGTAACAAAAATACATAACGTTTTTTTTTAATTATTAAATGAAGATGGGTTTCATACTTGTGAATTCCACCGTCCACCTCTATGTGAGAACGGAAGTTGTGTGTAGTTATTATTCAATCCTCTTTTAATTTGGGCATGATAAGTAGTTTGGATCATTGTGGATTTAGGACAGAGTGAGAGTGGTTTTGGATTTGGATTTGGATGGCCATGGGCTTACAGTTACTATTTCAATGTCTGAAAGTTGAGTGAAAGGGGTTTTCCAAATGCAAGTGGTGTAAGAAGAAAATGCAGAAAGAAATCTGAAACGCACCACATATTGAACATGAATAAGAATTTATACAAATAAATAAATAAAAGGACGATATCACTTGATTAAACTTTAACCATTTTGTTTAATAAATACGACAGAAATTAATGTGTCATTTTAATGAATTTTTATTGTCCACAAACCTAAACATCTTGAAATCAAGCTTATCTTCTTTGGCTATTGCAAGTTAATGTCCTCGATCAATATGTCACAACAACACTAACTATATATAGGTTCAAATATATATGATCTTTTTGTTTTACGTACAGAAGATTATTTTGAAAGTTTTTAATAATGAATATTTTTTGTTGATGGAAGCAGGTTCCCACATGTTCCTGGGATATATAATGAAGAGCAGGTGGAAGCATGGAAGAAAGTGGTGGATGCAGTTCATGCCAAAGGTGCCATCATTTTCTGCCAATTGTGGCATGTCGGCCGTGCATCTCATCAAGGTGCCCATCTATCTATCTATCTATCTGGAAATTGATGTTATATGATAATTGATGCAATTCTCATTAATCTCAAATGATGCTTCTTTCATAACTTACTTTGGATTCAAGATTCATTGCTTTCTTCCTAAAGACAAGATGATTGATGTTATTATTATTATTAGTAGACTTGTAATTTCGTTGTTGTTGTTGAAGCGAGCTGACCATTTTAGCTGGTGTCTTTGACCAATTGATTAGTTTATCAACCCGGTGGGCGCCTCCAATTTCATCCACGAGCAAGCCCATATCAAATAGATGGAGAGTTCTCTTGCCAGACGGGTCCTATGGCATATACCCGAAGCCTAGAGCCCTGGAAACTTATGAAATATTGGATGTTGTGGAGCATTATCGCAGGGCAGCATCGAATGCCATTCGAGCAGGTTTGTTAATTTAACTTATGTCTTTATCAGTTTGTGACTATGTCATGCGGTTGCTTTAGTTCTAAGCTTCTGATGACTTTAGCTTAATTACTTTACCTGCTTAATTCTTTTAATTGGGGTGAAGCCTGTTTTAAGTTTTAACTAAAAGGGTATTCAACCATCATAACTTTGTATGACTCTGCTTTGTAGTAACATGGGGCACGTTAATTGACTATGAGTGTGTCTCCTTCTAGTGGCTATTGAATAGATTACAAGTGAAATCATGATGCCAAATGTCAATGTCATACCCGTGCATATAGTTTTGGACTTGATACCTATTCGTGGTCCCCCACTTCTTTAGTTGCTCACAGGTGCATCAAAATATTAAAGATAAGAAGAGCTTAGGATTTCAGAAATTTTATAAATAGCAAATGGTTATTATTATTTTGAAAATTTAAGCATCACTTGGTAAGCGTTTTATTTTTCTTTAACCAGTTTGCAATGAGAATTCAAATTGTTTGTAAAAATTAATTATAATATTGGGCATATAATTGCCTCAAGGTTATCTTTTCACACAGCACCTTTGATTGAAGTTTGATGCAATGGATTTGTTTGTCTTCCATGGTGCATCTTACTGACAAACAAGCAGTTGTTATTATGTTCAAGTATCATCATATATAATCTTCATGTAATGCAATTTATCAAAAAAATATAAAAATAATCTTCATGTAATGCAGGTTTTGATGGAATTGAGATTCATGGGGCACATGGCTACCTCATTGACCAATTTTTGAAGGATGGGATCAATGATCGAACAGACGAGTATGGTGGCTCAATTGACAATCGATGCAAATTCTTATTGCAGGTGGTTAAAGCAGTAGTGGCAGCCATTGGCGCAGAACGAGTTGGAGTGAGAATTTCTCCAGCAATTGATCACCTGGATGCCACAGAGTCAGACCCACTTGGCCTAGGCTTGGCAGTGATTGATAGACTTAACAAACTCCAAGTAGAACTTGGCTTAAAACTCACTTATCTTCATGTGACTCAGCCTCGATACACAGCTTATGGGCAGACAGAATCTGGAAGACCTGGCACTGAAGAGGAGGAAACTCACCTAATTAGGGCCTTCAGAAAAGCTTATCAGGGAACCTTTATCTGTAGTGGTGGCTTCACTCGAGAGCTAGGAATGCAAGCTTTGGCTCAAGATGAGGCTGATTTGATATCTTATGGTCGCCTTTTTATCTCAAACCCGGACTTGGTCATGAGGTTTAAGATCAATGCACCCCTAAATAAGTACATTAGAAAAACTTTCTATACACAGGATCCTGTTGTTGGGTACGTAGACTACCCTTTTCTGACTAAGGGAGGAAAGGAGGGATTGTCCCGCCTCTGATAGCTTGAGACATATTAGCTGAATAATTGCTTGTATGTTACTCCAATAATTGCCTATGTATGCTCTTTGCATGTCTTGTTTTGGGCTTAAACTTGATATACTTTCGTTGTGGAGACTGGAGACTTAAGAGTGATAATAGTGAACAGAAGTAATTTTGAATATGCATTGTACACTACAAATTTCTGAAACAAACCTTCACTAGTTAGTGATATGGCATGGAGCTTTTTATGCACCGTAAGTCTGTAACGTACAGGAAATTTAAATCATTTGATATTGCTGGCTAAAATGGGTTGCTATTGGCTGATATGCCCCGATTTTTTAGCGATTAGTACAAATCCCTATGATATGTTATGGGGTTGTCAATTCTGTACTAGAAATTATTTCAGTCTGTCCATTAGCACAAGATCAAATTTGAGGGGGCCCAAACATAACCAAAAAAAGAATTCATGAAAATCATAAAATAACACGAAAGCATGGTAAACAAAAAGCAACATTTTTACTTGGTGAATATTCAAACCACATGAAGGCATGGAGCAAAAAAACGCAAACCACGAATATTGAAAAGCTAGCTACTTGTAGCTTGTTTGAATAGGTTTATATAGACCAAGCTTAATGTAGGCTAGTTGGTATTTATCAAGTTGATTAACATCATAATCCCATATTTCTTACACAATTCAGGACCACACTGCAAATGAACTATTATCAATATCATTTGTACGTGATGATATTTCAAAATTTTATTTGAGGATGTTTATAAATTGCTACATCAACACTAGAAATTAACATTAGCTTGACTAACATCATAATCCCATATATAACAATTAATGTTTTTAACTTTTCATTCCATTATTTATTTAATTCTAAAATTTGATTCTCTACTAATTTAGAGTTTATACATAGGTTAAAATAAAATAATAAACATTATATCAGGACCTACCATATATAATTGAAAACAAGAGTATTATTAAAATATTATGTCATTTTGTGATATCCTAATACTTTCTCAGAAAATGCTTTTACTTATAAGATTAAGTCATATTGCTAAGTTTTAGAGCATTTTTATTCTATTAATTCTAACCGTACTCCCTCCTATCAAATTAAAAATGGGTCTCACTAAGTAAATTTGTGGTGAAACTCACGATTAGTGTGAGCGGTAGGAGTATCACGTTGCTATATTTTAGGAGTATTGAATATAAAATGTATTATGTTTTAATGAGGCAATGAGTTAAGGTTTTAACATAAAAAAGTCCATTCAAAGAAAATATTCTTGTTCCTTTATTCCTCATAAAAAATAGGTAAAGTTCATGAGCCCATTTGGCTGCATAAAAAAAAGGTAAAATACTATTTTGGAATCTAAACTCTATCAAATTTTTTTTTTTTTTTTTTTTGTCCTTAAACTTTAAAAAATTATGTTTTCATCTTTAAACTTTGTAATTAATTTTTTTTAGTAGTTTAGAGACAAAAATAGAGATGACAAAATAACTTTTTTCAATAATTTAGGAATGAAAAATAAACTTTTGGTTTAAGGACATAAAGTAAAATATTTTCAATAGTTTTGGAACGAAAAAAGAAATTTTCAATAGCTTAGGGACAAAGGAACCCATTAAAACTTAGGGATGAAAAATAAACTTTTAGTAAAGATTAAAGACCAAAAATAGTAGTTACTCTAATAAAATTAATATTCACTCTCTATTTTATTTTAAGATGCACTAGGATTCTTAAAAAATAGGGTTAAAATATTATTTTGATTTCTAAATTTTATTAAAAGTTTGTTTTTCATCTATAAACTTTAAAAATTTGTTTTTCGTTCCTTAAACTATTGAAAAGTTCATTTTTCATCCTTAAATTATTGAAAATTTTTACTTTTTTCCTTAAAACTTTAAGAAATGTTTTTCTTTCATTCAGAATTATTAAAAAAATTATTTTTTATCCCTTATTTTTGTCTATAAACTATAAAAATAACTCTTAATAAAGTTTAGAAATGAAAAACAAGCTTTTAATAAAGTTTAGGAACTTATATAATATTTTACCTTATTAAATATGAAGGATTACTTTCTATAAAATTTTAATTCTTTTTATGATGTGCGAAACACATAGCTAATAAAATTATTATTATAATATTAAAATTGGGGGAGTGGGGTGGGGGGGATTACATGCTATTTTGTAAAATTTATATTGTACACAATTTATTTGGAAACTTGAGGAGTAAATACAGGATAAACAGGCGAGAGTCAGGAAAGAAAAGCCCAAAGTTCTGCTCTACGCCGACTGGCTTTTGATTCTCATTGAACATGGCAAAAATGAAGCCTTCTATGTTAATGTTTGGTCTTTTTGGAGTCCCATTCTTGACAAGAATATGCTGTATGAAGTTCTTATTATATGTTGCTGCAAGTGATGGAGTTGTCAACTCACCATTCCCAGCTGAAGGCCATCCACTCTCAGACACTGCCACGTTCACATCAGCTACACCAGCTCTCTCCATTGCTGAATAAAAAGCATCAACAATGGCATCAAAAAGGTTGGAATAGCCTAAGGCCCCATCCTGAACCACAATCCCGGTTGCTGTAAACTGTGCATAATCCAAGTGAACGCTTGCTGTGTCGGATGAATAGGTAAAGTAAGGATACACATTGATCATAAGTGGGGTTTTCTGAGCTGATAAAATTTGAGAATGTCAACCATGACATTGCTTGCCTCAGCTGTGAATGCACCTGCTGAAGGAGGATAAGAGGTTCCCAACACATTTGCTGGCACAACTGTGGTCACCTTGACATCAGCTAGATTCCTAGCAATGAGTATGTTTTGGAGAAATTGCATTACGGGCAAAACGTAATTGCCAAGGGATCCAGGAATAACCTCATTGCCAACCGAAATATACCCAAAAACAACATCATTAAGGTAAGGTTGCACATTGATTGCAAACCATGATTCTACGGCTGCTTGGCTAGCTGCCAAGCCAGGTAAATCTTCATTTCGTATGCCCAATGTTACAACAATTTGGCTCCCTCTTAGTGCTTCAAGTGCTGCGGGATTGGGATCAAAGAGTCTCAATTTGCTAATACCATATTGTTTGTAGAGTTGAATTACTTCAGTAGGAGGAGGTAGGTTATCTCCTATCATTCCATAGCAAACACCAATATCTAGGGGGGTTTGTGCGTGAACAACTTGGTTTTGACTCTGAGTGGCTGCAATGACACACACAATTAATGCAATCCAGAAGATCGAAATTGTTCTTATTTTCATCACGGAATGCTTGTCCTGTCATAATGAGAATCAATAATCAAATAGAGGAATAAATAAAAAATATTAATTTTCAAAGGATTGCTTAGTGTTATTACATAATTATATACATATCAGAAATTGTTCATGTTAATATACTTTCATTTCCATATGACCTATTAACAATTACATACAATATCAGTTAAGAAAAACGTAGAAGATGCAACAATAAAGCTGGAGAGATTAGAAGACCTTTGATTCAAAGTCCTACCTTCGATCGTCTTATATATATCATTTTCAAATCTACCAAACCTCGGAATATATTATATATATTAGATCGAGGGTTGTATGTTCGTAGCTCCTTTAGTATGTAGCATGGATGTCATATATATAGTGATTCAAACTTAAGGCAATGTATTAATTATCTGCACGTCGTTGTTATCCACGCACTGACGCACACATTAATTTTTGTTAGCACACCACGCATACATTAGTTTGATTGCTTTGTTAAGCCATTTGCTTAATTTTAATTACTCAGAAATTCATTCATATCTTTACTTGATGGAAGTTTTTAGCATGCAAATTAAAGATCCTTTAATACAATACAATTTATTACCATTTTTTGGATTCCACTTTATATTCAGCTATCACATATTTTATCAGTTGAGTTAACTGGAACCCACTTGTAATATATTTGTTTAACTTCCCTTATACTATAGGCAAAGTTTAAAATGGAAAAAAAAAAAAAAAACACATGACAAGTTGTAATTGATGAAACACAAAATGTGATACAAAAGATTTATATTTTCTTTAATGGACAATTGTGCTTGGACATGCGTAATTTGTAAGTCTAGTATTTACCAAAATAATTTCTTCATCATTTTAGGTATGTAGCATTCTTAATTAAGAAGAGACTTAAATTAATTGGCTTTTTTTTTTTTTTTTACCTGTTATTTACCGATCCCTGTATGGCACAACCACAAGAATGGAAAAACAAATATCCATAGTTCTGTTGGCAAACCTCTGGAAGTAAACTTCATATGTGGCTAATGTTTTTTGCATACCGACGAATACTGCATTTTGTGCATGCAAAAGGAAAATTAAAGAAATATGAAGTACAACCAATATCCTTTATGAACTTTGATATTTCTTTCTCAAAAAAAATCTTTGATATTTAATTTTAAAATTTAAATGGATGCTAGTTTTTAGTACCTTCTTTGTTGCCTTAACAATTTTTTTAAATATAAAAAAAAGAGTTTCAACTTACGATGTCCGTTTCTAATAATTACTCTTTTATCATTAGCTCAAGACACAAATTAGTTTTTTTATGTAGGTGGGACTCAAACCCCAAATATCTTATTGTAAGAGACTTTATCAGCTGAGTGCTATTTATTGGAACCTGCAAATTATGGTCAATGACCCAATTGGTCTGATGGCACCTCTCTAAGTACTAAGTATATATCTAGGGATTGAGATTTGAGGGGGCACCATGAAAAAAAAAAAAAAAGGGAGAACCACAAGGAAAATGGTGAACCTACTCTAAGTTAGGGGCAATCCATGAACGAAAATGACAAAGAAATGACCATACGAGAGAAGATGAGACTAGCTCTAAGCTAAAGCAACTGTGATGAGGAAAATGTGACAATAAATTAGGGACAAGTTGATTGGAGAGAATACAAGAAGAGGGAAATGAGATAAGTGAGGTGTGTATGCTTAAACAAGAAGGTGTGTATGCTCAAACAAGAACGATGATCAAGTTGACTAGAGATTATCAAATTTAAGTTCCTATTTGGGCTAATCAATGAATATGGTAGGTGATTCATGTAAAACTAGTTCAAAGATAATACACATTGATGTGCGAACTCATCTAGATCTTCTATGATCTCTTGCTTTTCCCTCCCTTCCTCAAATCCTCAAATTTTCTTCAAGTTTCTTTTTGTATTCGAATCATGTCCTGCTCTACTATCTCTAAGCTCTTGTCGAACTTGAAACTTCTTTGGACTAGAGTTTTCTTCTATCTTGTTGTGCTCATAATTATTCATTTGTCTCAAAACTCTTGTTTGTGTTTGAAACTTCATTGATCTAGAGTCTTTTTCAACCATCTTTGATCTTTATATAGAGGTGTTAGGAATTCTAAAACATTGATGGTCATCCAAAGGCAAAAGGTGCATAATAAAAATGATAAAAGGAAGTGAATGAATGTTTTATTTGAATAAATATGTGCCTCCATAAGAAGAAAGAACGAAATGAACCCATGGCTTAATCAACTCTTCCTTGTTAAATTAAGATTAAAGCATGCTAGTGGATTATTTAAATTACTTGAATATGCTAGAATGTTCTTGATATGCTTGAATGTTGTTCATATCATTCTTTACTTGTTCTTAGTTGTTCATCATATGTTCATGCATGATACTAGTTTTGATCTTAAATCCATATCCAAAATATGAAAAACATATTAATTTCATAATTTTTCCAAATACTTGAAAATAAGGTTTATTACATGCACACACATTAAATTCAAGCAAATCATTGAACATGCAATTCATTGATAATATTGGATGATGTGACATAAATGTTGGTCACCATGATCTAGAAGACTAATTTCACTGGGCAAGGTGGGTGCCTAACATATTCCCATCTTATAATATAACCTTTGAGCTTAGATCAAGGATTAGTAGATTAATGTTTATCCATGTAATTTTCAATCTCTAGATTGTAACTTGGAAACAAAGGCATGTACTCTATCTTAGATTATATCTAAGATCAAAGCCATGTAATTTCCTATTATGAATGTACATTCATTCTCAAATCAATAAAACGATGAATTTTTTAATTACGGTTTTCTTATTTATTCCAATAATTAAATATGTGACGACTCTATTGTAAAACCCTTAATCTAAAGGGAAAAATATAATTAGTTCAATCCCCATTTTAAGAGGCAATAACATGACTTCACCCATTTACATGAGTTTAGCCCAAACTAATCAATTACAAAATGGGACGGGAGCACGGTCTCTCACAGTGGCAACTTCATTGGAGATATTGAGGGCTATAGGCTTCAATTAGGTTATGGTGGCCAACCATGTCATTGTTTGTTCATTACTTTTTGTATATAATATGTCTAATATGTCGTTATATTGCATGTCATGCATCATTTATTGTTTAGTTATTGTTATTAGTTAGCACGTGTAATTGTTAGTTATAGAACTTGTACAGCACGTGTTAAAGTCAGTCGATTAGTTTGTTTGATAGTTTTGTTCTTTTTTGTACATATATATACAAACTTTGTATCTTGATTTGTAATTAATGGGAATTAGTTTTTCATCACAAGTTTCTGATATGATATTAGAGCAAGCTTTCTAGAATTCTCTCTAAGTTTCTAGACATTTTCCCAAATTCCAATCTAGGGTTTGGTTTTCTCTTTGAATTTTCTCTCAAATTTTCTTTTCCTTTCAACTTGTCAAAGATTTTTCTTGTCATCAATGGCTTCCGTTGCTTCTTCATCTGTTCCCACAATAGAGAGTGCTTCTCCATCTGCTCAAGATTCTCCAATGGATGATCCCCTATTTTTGCACCATGGAGAGAGTCCAAGTCTTGTGCTTATGACTCAACCTTTGTCAGGGAGTGAGAATTACTCAGTTTGGGCACGAGTAGTGAGGAAAGCTTTGCTCACCAAAAACAAGCTAGGTTTCATAAATGGCACACTCACTTTGTCATCTCCATTGGTGTCCACGCCTTCACTGTTCAAGCTTGGATCGGGTGTGATAATATGGTGGGAACTTGGTTGGCAAACTCGGTTTCTCCTAAGCTTCAAGCTAGTATCATCTATGAAGACATTGCCTTGGCAATCTAGAATGATTTGAGAGATCGTCTTGATCAAAAGAATGTTCCTAAGATTTACAACCTTCAAAAGGAAATTGCAGAAGTCCATCAAGGTGAGACTTCCATTATTGATTTCTTCACTCAACTCAAGGTTCTTTGGGATCAATTGCAAAACAATAGTCCTTTTCCTTCTTGTACTTGTGGCAAATGCACATGTAATGTGAATAAGAGACTTAATGATTTGCAATCTAGAGAATCTATTATGAAGTTTTTGATGGGGATAAATGACTCTTTTTCACAAGTAAGGACACAAATCTTGCTTATGGACCCTTTTTCCTCTCTTAATAAATGTATTCCTTGATGATTCAAGAAGAAGCACAAAGGTCTGCTACTTATTGTTCCAATCCAAGGGTTGAATCAGCTACCTTGGTTGCCAAATCACAGAATGTCAATGTCAATTTTGGGTCAATTATGTTGGAAATAATGGGAATAAAGGAAAAGATAAGCCAATTTGCACCCACTGTGGTAAGTTTGGTCACACCATTGATAAGTGCTGTAAGTTACATGGATTCCACCTTGGTTACAAGTTCAAGGGCAAAATTCCAATGGCACATCAAGTAACTCTCTCACAGCCCTAGGATCTATCTTTTTTGACTTCTTCAGGACTTGTGACACCTGTTTTCACTCCAGCAATATCAACAACTTCTTGCTCTCATTGGCACTCCTAGTTCTCCATTAGATTCATCTATTCAAGGGAAAGACACACTCACTAATGCCATGGCTAATGTGTTATCATCTAATGCTCCTACTATGGCGGGTATGGATTTCGGACACTCAATTTTTTCTGCACAAGTAGTTAATAGAAGGGCATATGATTCCAATACTTGGGTCATTGACATTGGCGCCACTGACCATATAGTGTGTTCTGTTCACCTTTTGACCATTGTTACTGTTATTACTCAATCCATGGTTCAACTAACTAATGGAGAAACAACTTCAAGAACACACATTGGGATTGTTATTTTATCATCTTCTCTTACTCTTCATAATGTCCTATGTGTGCCTTCCTTTACTTTCAATCTTTTCTCAGCCAGTTCCTTTACTAAATTTCAACCAAATTGTCTTGTACTTTTGTCTACTTTTTGCTTCATATAGGACCTTATCTCTTGGAGAACGATTGGAGTGGGACATGCAATTGATGGACTGTACTTGCTATAGTGTGGCATTTCTCATCAACCTTCTTATACTACACTTTCAGACTTACTTGTCCACCACAAATTGGGTGATGTTTTCCATCCTTTCACTGTTGCCATGTCTTGAGGCTCCCTTTCTTCTCTTTGGCATGCAAGACTTGGACATCCATCAAATATTAAACTTCAAGCTTTAGGTTGAGTTTTTCCTTTTTTGCAAAAATCTTGTAATGATCTTTGTAAGGTCTGTCCTCTAGCAAAACAAAAACGTTTGCCTTTTCCTTTCAATAATAAACTAAGTTCCAATGCTTTTGATTTGATTCACTTAGATGTTTGTGGTCCTTATGGTATTCCTACTTTGGATGGTTTTAAGTACTTTTTAACTGTGGTTGATGATGCAACCCGAGCAACTTGGGTGTAATTGATGAAATCCAAATTTGAAGTTAGACCTCTCATCTCTTCTTTTTATTCTATGATTCTTACACAATTTGGTTGCAAAATTAAATTTGTTAGAACTGATAATGCTATGGAATTTAACATGCCAGATTTCTATAGTTCTAATGGCATTGTGCATCAACATAGTTGTGTTTATACTCCACAACAAAATTCTGTTGTGGAGAGAAAACATCAACATTTGTTGTCCATAGCTAGAGCTCTCCATTTTTAGCCTAATATTCCTATTCAGTTTTAGGGTGATTGCATTCTAACAAATTGCCTATTTGATTAACAGATTACCATCATCATTACTGAATAATAAAACACCTTATGAGCTTCTTTTTAAACAACCTCATTCTTATGATCATTTGAGAGTATTTGGTTGTGAATGTTATGCATCTACTATTGCTCACACTAGGACTAAGTTTTCTCCCAGAGCAAGGAGATGTGTTTTTCTTGGTTACCCTTTTAATATGAAGGGTTATAAGGTGTTTGATCTCCATTCTCATTCTGTCTTCATCTCCAGGGATGTTGAATTTCATGAGTTTGTGTTTCCTTATAAATCTTATTCTTGTTCTTTTTTGCCTTCTTAGTCCATTCCTATACCCTGTTCTCCTTCTGTTTCTTCCGATTCTTTTGATCCTATTCTTCCTTCATCCACTTTACCTGTTGTTCCTTTTTCATCCGATCATGTTAGTGATTCTATTCTTCAAGTTCACACTAATCTTGATGATGAATTCTTGCAAGATGTTCTTGTTGAACCACCTGAGCCTTTGGTTGATCCTATCCCCTTAGAAGATTTGCTATGATTCATAAACAACCTTTCTACCTCCAAGCCTATCACTATAATCGGTATCCTCATTTCCCACTTTGTTGATGTTCTCCAGACAAGTACTTCCCATCCTTTATCTTCTCATCTTTCTTATCACTCTCTTTCTCCTTCTTATAAGCATTTTTGTTGTTCCATATTTTCTATTGTTGAGCCCTTATACAATTATCAAGTCTGTTTTTGATCCTAAATGGCAAAGGCCATGGTCACTTTGAAATAGCGACTCTATAGGCCAATCACACTTGGACTTTGACACCTTTGCCTACCAATAAGAAGCTCATTGGTTGTAAATGGGTTTATAAAATCAAGTACAAGTCTGATGGTTCCATTGAAAGGTATAAGGCTAGGTTAGTTGCCAAAAGTTTCACCACGAAGGAAGGGGTTGATTATAATGAAACTTTCTCACCTGTTGCGAAAATGGTTTCTGTTAAATGCCTTTTGGCTATGGTTGCTATGAAGGGTAGGTATCTTGGGCAACTTGATGTCAATAATGCTTTTCTACGTGAGGATTTGTCTGAGGAGGTTTATATGTCTCTTCGACCAGGGTTTTAGAGCCAGGGGGAGATGGCTTGTAAGTTGAACAAGTCTATTTATGGGCTTAAGCAAGCTTCTAGGCAATGGTTTGCCAAATTTTCTATCACCTTGGTTCAGTTAGGATTTAAGCAGTCAAAAGCTGACTATTCCCTCCTTACTAGACAAAAGTGTCATTGTTTCATGGTTTTATTGATCTATGTGGATGATGTTTTGATAGCATGTAATGACAAAAGGGAGGTGGATCAGTTCAAGGTATTGTTGGATCAGAAGTTTAAATTGAAGGATTTAGGTGATTTGAGGTATTTCCTTGGTTTGGAGATTGCAAGGTCAAATAAGGGTATATCACCTTGTCAAAGGAAGTACACCTTAGAAGTGTTGAATGATGCTAGTTTGTTAGGGTTTAAACCAGCTAATACACCAATGGAGCAAAATGTGAAGTAAGTATGAAGGGAAAGAGCTCAAAGATCCAAGTGCTTATAGAAGGCTTATTGGAAGGCTATTGTACTTGACCATAACTAGGCTAGACATCACTTATGCTGTCCATAGGTTGAGTCAATACATGGCCAAGCCAAGGAAGCCACATCCGGATGCGATTCATAGAGTTCTACAAGATTTGAAGAATGAACCAGAGAAGGGTATCTTGTTTTCAGCTAGGACAGAGTTGAATGTAAAGGGTTTCATAGATTCTGATTGGGCTACTTGTCCTGACACTAGCAGGTTTGTCATAGGTTATAGCATTTTCATTGGGGATTCCTTGGTCTCATGGAAATCAAAGAAACAATATACGATGTCTAGGTCCTCGGCAAAAGCAGATTATAGAGCAAATGACAAGTGGCTACCTGTGAGATAGTGTGGATATCTTGTATTTCCTTAAAGATGTTGGTGTTGAACAAAAAGGGAAGGCTTGATGTTTTGTGATATTGAGGCAGCCTTGCACATCGGATCAAATCTAGTGTTTCATGAAAGGACCAAGCATATTGAAATAGATTGTCATGTAGTTAGAGACAAAGTGTTAGAGAAGGTCATTAAATTGAATCATGTTAGAACTCATTGTAAGCTTGTAGATTGGTTGACTAAAGCATTGAATTTTAATATGTTTTCAAGTCTTATTTGCAAAATGGGAATGATTGATATACATTCAACAGTTACCCTTGAGGGGGAGCATCGAAATAAAGATAATAAGCTCAAGCAAGGGCAGCATTGGCTTGACAGAATAAGATAGATGTAGCAAGGGTAATTGTAGAATAGAGATGAAGCTAAACAACAGTGATTGTAGCTTAAAGCACCAAAACAACCGGTAGTTAGTGTTAGTTATCATTATTAGTTAGCACATGTAAATGTTAGTTATAGAACCCAGTACAACACGTGTTAAAGTTAGTTTGTTTCTTTGATAGTTTTCTTCTTCTCTGTACATATATATACAAACTCGTATCTTGATTTCTAATCAATCAAAATTAGTTTTTCATCACAAGTTTCGATAATCCCAATTGGGATTGGTTTATTCTTCAATGAAGGGAAATGTGATTACAAGTAGGTATTTATAGAACTGTAAAATTATTCTATTGGTCCACATAGCCTAATCTTAATGGTTTTATTATTCTACACACGTGCATTAATGATTCCAACATGTGTTAAATGTGATTAACATGCTTTGAATTATAACTAACTAACTAAATTCCTAACTAACTAAATGTAATATTGCAACAATTATTATCTATATACCTATAGGGGTTCCTAACATTTCCCTCCTTTAAAAACACCTTGTCAACATGGTGTTCTTGTGGTTGACATCTTCATCAAATGAGATCTTCCAATGAACTAATACCTTAGTGACATTTTGATCACCATATTCATGCACTTATCTTCGACAAGTGGTCCCATGTACATGAAGGTTCCTTCTTCGTTGATCTTCAAACTTCACTCAAATTCTTAAGTCTCTCATTGGTTCTTTGGACCTTGGAATGTTCTTGGAAATCAAGACCTCATTTGATTCTATAACCATTAGAATTGTTGACGCTTACATCTTTGATTTTTAGATCATTGACACTTGGATTGCCGATTCTTGAATCGTGGACTCTTGAGTGGGAGCCTCCATTGTTGTATCAAGAATTGGTTCTTGGTCCTCCAAAGATAAAATTTGTGGGCTCTTGCATTTTAGATTCTTGGGTGGTAGTCTTCATTGATGTATCAAGGATTGATGCTTGAAAGTGATCTTGTAGGGTGTATATGAAATGCATCCAATTTGTACATAAACCTGATGCCTCCGTATCTTGGAACCATTCTCACGCTTCTTCTTCCGTGTAATAAGAGGCAATGGAAACCATGCGATGTGGTGGTGTGTTATCTAAAACAGAGAATTCATAGAGCTTGACAAGCCACCAAAAAGGATCTCGGCCTTTGAAATAAAACTCCACAAAAGCTTGATGAGTTGGAATCGGATAAGCAGATTATTTATCATAGTTTCTTGACTTCTTCAACTCTCACTTTGTTCCCCGTATCATGTTGATTAAGAACACCGGTGAAAATTTCTCGGTTTGACCACATCCATTCCTATGTCATCCAAGTATGTGATTATTTTATCGGGTGGTGGGTGAGGGTGTTTTAATGTTATAGGTGGGGGGTAAGAAAATTTAAATAAGGAAAAAGTTAAGGATTTGGTCATCTCAAGATTGACGACTTTGATACCACTTGTTAGAAACCTAGAGGTTTCTAATCGGGATGGATATGAATTATAGAAAAATGTATGAGAATTGTAAATAAATTGACGTAATTGGAGATAGTCACCCTTAGGTTCCTAAGCACACTATAATGTGGTTTCAAAACAAAATTATTAACGCTTTCCAAAGAATCACAAGATGAGGCTGTCTTGAGTAAAAAATCATGTGTTAGGCTAGTGGATTTATGCTAATTGATAACTAGATGCATTAGTTTACTTGTACATTTTTAGTTAGTTAGGCTTGGCTTAGTTGGGTAGTACTATTATCTTAATCATGTCAAGTCCAACCGCAATTCTGTTAGAATAGTATAGCTAAGTATAAAGGCTGATCTGATTGTAATCTGATGGTATGAGAATAATGATACAATTGATTAGTTTCTCATTGAGATTCTGATTGAGAGGTTGATTCCCTTGAAAGAATCATTGGAGGCCTAGTTCCCTCTAAGAACTACAATAATCGTGAGATTGTGAGTTGAAGTACAAGAAGGTTTTATCATTTTGGTATCAGAGCAAGGTGGAGCCATGTTTCAGGAGACTCGTTATTCCCTTTTGAGTGACTCTGTTTCTTTGGTTCAATAGAGGTTGGATGATCATGTGGCGGCCATGGAAATGTTCTCTAGACGATTGGAGCAATTGGATTCTAGTATGAAGGCAATGCAAGTTGCAATGGAAGGAAGGTTACCAACCCAACAAAGAACCTGAGCAACAACAAGAAGAACATCTTCCTTCAGTAGTAGAGATGGTGCGATCGCCAATACATCCATAGCGGCATAATCAAAGACCCGAGGTATGTGCATTGGTCTCTAGACCTATTAAGCTTGAATTCCCAAGGTTTAGTGGGGGGGATCCTTTAGCTTGGATTTTTAGAGCTATGCAATTCTTTAGCTATTATAATATTCCTGAAGAAGAGAGAATCTTGAACGCTTCTTACCATTTAGATGATGATGCTCTAATTTGGTTCCAAGATTGTGAAAGAACTTTAGATTTTTGGGAAACTTTTGTTAGAGCTATTCAAACTAGATTTGGTCTTTCCCCATATGATGATTCTATGGAAGCCTTAACAAAATTGAAGCAAAGCACCACTGTTGCAGCTTACAAAAGCCAATTTGAGATGTTGAGCAATAGGATAAGAAATTTGCCGGAATCCCATAAGTTGAGTTGTTTCATGAGTGGTCTTAAGGATGAAGTGAGATTAGCTATGAAGATGCAGAATCCAAGATCTCTAAATGCAGCTTTTGGGTTGGCCAAGATTCAAGAAGAATATTTGCAGTCTTGTAGGGAGACTTATAAACCTGTCTATGAGTTTAACAAGAACAATTGGTAATCATCATCATCACCTGTGGTTAAAATTGATAACAAGGGTGATATTAGATCAAGGATGCCTATAAAAAAGGTGTCTTCAGCTCAGATGGAGGAGAGAAGAAAGAAGGGGCTTTATTACTATTATGATACTAAATGGCATCGAGGACACCAATGCAAAGAATTAAAGTTGTTTCTCATGGAAGGCATGGATGTTATTGGTGAAGAAGAAGTGCTAGCAATGGAGGAACAACTAGATTTTGAGCCTAAGCAATCTGAGATTACATTGTATGCTTTGCTGGGTAGTCCCTCTCCGGGAACTATGAGGGTTTTGGGGCAGATTAGGGGACATTGGGTTGTTATTCTCCTTGATACAGGAAGCTCCCATAATTTTCTGGATTTTACTTTGGTACAAACACCGAGTTTACCCTTAGATACCACAAGAATTCTTGAAGTTAGAGTAGCAAATGGTGCCCTAATCAAAACCAAAGGAGAGTGTAGAGATGTATCAATAAGCATACAAAGAAATGATTTTGGGTTGAATTTACATGTGCTGACTTTTGGGGGAGGGGGTGTGATGTGGTGATGGGTACTCAATGGCTTAGTACTCTTGGTCTCATCAAATGGGATTTCAAGATCATGGAGATGTCTTTCTTCCATCAAGACAAGCAGGTTACATTACATGGTGTAAAGCCAACAGGGTCTCTTATGCAAGATGGAGAGAAATTCTTCAAGAAACCAGCTAGAAAGGGTCTTTTATTGCAGATTATGTAGCAAATTGGTGCGGATCGGATGCAACAACTTGTACCAGAGGTGCAGACTTTGTTAGATGAGTTTGCTACGCTTTTTGAAGATCCAAAGGGATTGCCTCCTTCTAGAGGTCATGAACATCAGATTATGCTTAAGCCAGGTACTCAACCCATTTGTCAAAGACCATATAGGTATCCCTATTACCAAAAATCTAAAATTGAAGCTATTGTTAGAGATTTGCTTAAGTCGGGTTCAATTAGATGTAGCCAAATTCCATTTGCATCTCCTGTTTTGTTAGTAAGAAAGGCTGATGGGAGTTAGAGGATGTGTGTGGATTATAGGGCTCTTAATAAGGATACTATGAAGGATAAATTTCTCATTCCAATTGTTGATGAGTTATTGGATGAGTTGAGTGGAGCTTGGGTGTTTTCAAAATTGGACCTTAGGTCCGGTTATTATCAAATTCGAATGAAGGAAGAAGATATTGAAAAAACAGCTTTTAGGACTCATGAGGGCCATTATGAGTTCCTAGTTATGCCATTTGCCTTAATGAATGCCCCTTCCACTTTTCAATCCCTAATGAATGAAGTGTTTAAACCATTTCTTAGGAAGTTTGTGCTGGTTTTCTTTGATGACATTCTTGTGTACAACAACAATTTGCATGATCATGTGGCACATTTGAAACAAGTTTTACAGATCTTATTTGATAATAAATTGTTTGCCAAAAGAAGCAAATGTGCTTTTGCTTGTTCTCAAGTCGAGTATTTGGGGCATATTATTTCTGGTGAGGGAGTCAAAGCGGATCCTAAGAAGACAGTAGCTATGCTAGAATGGGCTGTTCCTAAAACAGTGAAAGCTCTAAGGGGTTTTCTTGGTTTGACTGGTTATTACATAAAATTTATCAAGCATTATGGTCAAATTGCTTTTCCACTTACTAACTTACTCAAAAAGGATGCATTTGAGTGGACTGACAAGGCAACTAAAGCATTTGAGGATCTTAAACGAGCTGTCTCTCAACCTCCTGTGTTAGCATTGCCTGATTTCTCAAAACCATTTTTGATAGAATGTGATGCTTCTGGTTATGGACTTAGAGTTGTATTGTTGCAAGGCAATAGACCCTTGGCTTTTCATAGTCAAGTTTTAAAAGGGAAGAGTGTTCATTTGTCCACTTATGAAAAGGAGTTGTTAGCCTTGGTCCAAGCGGTTAAAAAATGGTGATTGTATTTGTTTGGCATGCCCTTTGTAATCAAAACAGATCATCAAAGCCTTAAACACCAATTGGAGCAATGAATTGGCACTCCTATGCAGCAAAAATGGGTCACTAAATTGTTGGGGTACTCATTTATTATTAAATACAAGAAAGGAAGAGAAAATGTAATGGCTGATGCTTTATCTAGGCAAGGTGACAAGGAAGAATAGGAGGGTCAGTTGGGTATCTCATTGGTTCAACAACCAGATAGTTGCTTGTTTTTCATTTCTCACTGCAACTCAGCACTTAAGATCAGAATGTTGGAAGCATGTTTTTAATATCTTTACCCAGCCCCACTTGGATTGAGGAGCTTAAGGCTAGTTATGCAGATGATCCAGGAGTGCAAAAGATTTTTCAGTCTATTCAAGACGGAACTGCCATTACAGGGAAGTTTAGTGTGACAAATGGCTTATTATTGTACAAGGGATGGATTTACTTGGGTGATAGATGCAAGTTGAAGGATAAGGTACTTGAATTGGTCCATGATAGCCCTTTGGGTGGCCATTCCAATTTTCTAAAAACATTACATAGAGCCAAGAAAGATTGGTTCTGGTGGGGTATGAAGAAAGACCTGAAAGACTACATTAAGTGTTGTGAGGTGTGTCAACGAATCAAACATGAGACAACTAAACCAGTTGGGTTGTTGCAGCCTTTGGCTATTCCTTATAAGCCTTGGATTGACATTAACATGGACTTTGTGGAAGGTTTGCCTAAGTCTTAGAAACAATATGTTGTGTTGGTAGTAGTGGATAGGCTAACCAAGTTTGACCATTTTATTCCTCTCTCCCATCCTTATTTTGCAACAAAAGTTGCAACTCTGTTTATGCAACATGTGTTTAAGCTCCATGGCATGCCTACTTCTATTGTGAGTGATAGAGATCCAGTTTTTACCTCAACATTTTGGGGAGAGTTGTTCAAAAAACAAGGTGTTGAGTTATCTATGTCATCATCCTATCATCCACAATCGATGGGCAAACAGTGGTTAATGGAAGTCTAGAGCAATACTTGAGGGCATTTGCGGGTGATAAGCTTAAGTTGTGGGTTGAGTGGTTACCCTTGGCTGAGTTTTGGTTCAACACAAATTTCCATACATCAGCCAAAAATGACTCCATTTGAAGCCCTCTATGGCTTTGAACCACCAAAATTATTGGATTATATCCCTAGCATCACTAAGGCAAAAATCGTGGATGAGTATTCGTTGAAATGCAGACAACATGTCTTGAGCCTTCTAAGGAGTAATTTGATTGTTGCACAAGACCAAATGAAATTGCAAGGCGATAAGCACAGGCAGGAGAGGTATTTTGAGGAGGGAGACTGGGTTTTCTTAAGGCTACAACCCTTCAAGCAGAAATCCCTTCAACTAAAGCAAGTTGGCAAGCTAGCACCTAAGTTCTTTGGCCTTTTCAAGGTTGTTACAGAAGATTGGAACAATAGCATACAAGCTGGAGTTACCACCTGAATCTGGCATACATCCAGTCTTCCATGTGTCATGTTTGAAAGCCAAACTTGGACAGCACATCACTCCAATTCCCACTCTACCACCAGTGGATGATTAAGGTCACCTTTCACCTACACCTAAAGGAATTCTGCAGCAAAGGACAGGTCAACCGAGGAGGAGGCCGGTAACTAAAGTTCTAGTCCGTTGGGATGGTTCATCATCAGAGGATGCTACTTGGGAGCTGTTACCTAAGCTGCAACAATAGTACCCACACCTTGTGGGCAAGGTGCTTTAAAAGAGGGGTGCAATGTTAGGCTACTGGATATATGCTAATTGATAACTAGATGCATCGGTTTACTTGTACATTGTTAGTTAGTTAGGCCTGGCTTAGTTGGGTAGTACCATTATCTTAATTGTCAAGTCCAAATGTAATTCATTAGAATAGTATAGCTAATTATAAAGGCTGATCTGATTGTAATCTGATGGTATGAGAATAATGATACAATTGATTAGTTTCTCATTGAGATTCTGATTAGGAGGTTGATTCCTAGAAAGAATCATTGGAGGCCTAGTTCCCTCTAAGAACTACAATAACTGTGAAATTGTGAGTTGAAGTACAAGAAGGTTCTATCATCATGCAACGTCCAGCTTATATGGAGGCACAAAAGAGGGTTTCATCAAGTCTTTAAATTGCGCTTAATTGACTTCTACATAATTGATAATTTCACTTGAGCGAATGTCGAGCAAATAACACTCAAAATTTCTCTTTACATCAGTGTTTTGCTTGAGTGAAATTTCCAGAATTTGAATTTCTTCAACAGATAGTTATCAGAGTTGTAATCTAATCAAATAAAACAAATTCAAATTCTTTTGACTCTAAATTTTGTGATTGAAATTAGCCAACGTTAAAACCTAACATACATAACTTCTAAAATACTGACACAGGGAATAGATTATAGATACTAGCCCGTACCCTTCTCTCTTCAAAATTGGATGTTTGCAATTGTCTTTTTTTTTTTTTTTTAATAAAAATTTATTGAAAGAACATTTGTACGTTGATAAGATAGCATGCAACGGTGGAGCTAGATGATGAACTAGGGACAGAAATTGTGCATGCAATGATAAAGATGATAATATTTTTTCAATAATTGCAATGTCATCTTCTTTTCCTACTGCTAGCTTAGAGATGTATGTATATTGTTATGGTCCATCAGTCACTAATCACAACCTTATCTTCACTACAAATGTGAGAATAGGAAAACTTTTAGGGCCCGTTTGGATTAGCCTGTTTTCATCACTTAAATTGAGTTCTCATCACTCAAACTAAGAATTCTGTGGGACCCACTCAATGCTAGAGTGTTTGGTTTGATTTTCTCTCCCAGTTTTCATCACTCAAACTCGGTTTGGGTTAAGTGAAAAACATGAAAACCGAAAACAGCAAAATGCTGTTTTTTTTTTTTTCACCCTTCAAACCGAGTTTGAGTTCGGTGGCATTTTCGTAAATCTTTTGACCTCGTGGAGCCCACCCGTATGACTTGTCCTAAGTAAAGTCTTTCTCTCCAACCCGTTCTTTGTCACTTCTCCTTCTTCATTTTTTTTTTCTTTCACCTAGAGCTCTCTCTTCTCACCGACCCAAAGAGAGAGCAAGACCAAAAAAGAAAAAGGACGTCGGCGAATCGAATCGAGCCAAGACCAGAGACCGTAGATCGGTTCACCTGGTTCGCCGCCACCAGCCAATGACCCGAAAAAGGAAAACCACGAGACTATGATCGCCGGTCTTGGTTCAACCTGTTTTTCGCCACCATCAAAGCGAGAGCCTCGAAACACCAAGACCATGATCGCGGGAGTTGGGTTTTGATTTTGTTGCTTGCGGTCTTTGAGTTTTATTTTTATTTTGATGAATGGGTTTTGATTTTGTCGATGGTTGATGAATGGGTTTTGTTGATGGTTGATGGGTTTTATTTTGATTTTGATGAATGGGTTTTGATTTTGTCAATGGTTGATAAATGGGTTTTGTTGATAGTTGCTGGGTTTTGTTAATGAATGAGTTTTGTTGATGGTTTTTGGGTTTGTGGTGGTGGATCGGTTTGTAGTGGTTGATGGTGGCTAGTAGTTGGGTTAGTGGTGGTGGATTGGTAGTGGTTGATGGCGCCGGTGAGTGGCTGTGGGTTGAAGGGAGGGAGAAGATAGAGAGATAGAGATGGAGAGACGGGTAGTAGCAAACAGACGCAACGGTGGGTAGTGTGTCGGTGGTGGGGTCCACGGGTTTTGGGAAAAGTGGTAGAGATATGTAACTGAGAACTCAACCCAAACATGTGATTTGCAATTTTTGAGTGAAACTGAGTTTGAGAATTGAGTTATGAGTTTTTGAGTTTGAGTTAAGAGAATTAAGGTATAAGAACTGAGTTTGAGTTAGCTCTAAACCAAACGGGGCCTTAATTCCTTCTTGCTTCGCTGTCATGCATGTACTACCTCTCTCATACGAATATTCCTATTCTTATTCATCATTCCGTGTATGGGTGTTGTGCCTAGGCTAACCATAAAGTTGGTAAAAGATCCACTTGCTGTTAGCTCAAGCCAAAACCCATTCTAGGAAAAGGCATTAGCTAGCTAAGGAGGCTTCTGAATGTCCATTAAAATTTGAATCTGCGTCAAATTTACCTACATCCGTCACCAAAATCAAAATTAAAAGCATAAGCATGAGAATCTTGTGAAGAGCCATTTTAAGCACTTTTAAGATGCCAAAAGATTTATAACTCAACTAATTGACATTTTTAGTATTTTCAAATGGGAGATCCTTACTCTTCAACTTTTGAATTATATATATTAACATGTTCAATTTAGTTTTCAAATGCTAGTATATTTACTTATTGATTTATATACAGTTTTTTAAAGTTTCATTAATTTTTTTGAGGTAAAATTTTACTTTCACCTGCTTTCTGTAAATAAAATAATTATGAAAAAATAAATCTAATCGGGCATTATCTGTACTTGCTAACATATATCGCTAATCAGGTTCAACAAATTAACAAACAATTTTGTAAACCAAATAATAGCAAGCAAGTATTATAGTGTACATACAATATTTGTAGTTATTGACTCATAGTTTAAAAAGTAATCTATAATATATCTTCCATGACCAAACATAAGGTACATACAATAATAATAATAAAAAAGTCTTTTTGTTCCAAAATTTTGCAATTGTACAGGGGAATAAGAACAAAATTTATGTACACTATTTATGTGCTGTTTTTTAGATTATTTTTTAAAAATTCAATCATATGTCTATTTAACTGAAAAATACAATTTTATCTCATAAGAAAAAAGTTATATAATAGAATTTTAAGATGAGAATCTTAAAGAACGACACCTAACTACTAATATTTCCCTTTCAAAAAAAAAAAAAAAACACCTAACTACTATATTTAAGTCTTACCCGAGAAATAAGGATGATTCATAAAATAAAAGAACTTAGAAAATCAGTATTCACTGCAGAGTCTTACCCGTGGAAGAGGGGCATTCCTAATATCCACACAAAGTTTGCTTGGCTGCAATTCATCAAAGTCAGAAAGACTTGCGAAGAGACTACTTTTTAGCTGTCAAAATGTCTTCTTATGCCGTCTTTTGCACCCTTTCCCACGTTCTCGTGGACCACATCTTGATATTTTCTCCAATCTCCACCGTTTATGGAAATTTCTTAGGGACTTCACTCCCTGACTAAGTAAGTTCCTACTTACTTAATCTTATCCGATAGACTATAAAATAACATGCTTTGGGTCAATTATATACTGTAGATATTCAAATAATACGTACTGAGGAGTCTTTTTATTTTTATTTATTTATTTTCGCCAATCGGACATTAATTAATTAAGCTATTGTAACGAAGGAAGAGTAATGCAAATTGATTTTGAGAATATTTCCAATTTGATGAATTGGATACATTATCTTTAATTACTCCAATTAAAGTTGTTGACTGCAAGAGCTTTTTTATGTGGTAAAAGAACACAAACACACAGCTAATTCATTTCATGTGGAAAAGATGATGATTTTCTTCCCGCGCGAGGGATTATATGTGTATTTAGTTTAGCACTTTTTCTTAGTAGGCGTAAGTACATGGGCTTTTGCCTATTTTCACAAATTAATTAATTAAGCAAAAACTAATCCAAACCTGCATGCTTCTTTGTTTCTGATGATCACGAATCTAAATTAATTTCACCCCAAAAATCCTAGTCCTGTGATCAGTTTTTCCCAATCACATTTTTCCACTTTCGATAATTAAGATATATATATATATATATATATTTTTTTTTTTTTTGCAGAAAAAATGTTTTATATAATGCATATAATTAAGTGTTATTTGGTACAACTTATTTTTCAACATTTTGAAATTTTAGATTATTTTTAAAAGTAATACCTAAAAGAAATGAAATTTAGAAAACATGTACCATAGTAAATGCGAAAGATATTTCGAACAAAAAGGGACTTCTTGTTGTTTTGTGGAAAAAGATAACAACAGACATGGAACACAGCTAGCTCAATATCTGTCTGTTTCTTTCTGTAGTAATTGCCCGTGAAGTCCTGCATGGGCATATCAAAATCAACGAATTGCTACGCCAAAAAATATCCATATATCCAAAGTTCGGGTGGTAAAGGAAGCTCAAACCCATTTGTTCGTTCAAACCCACCCACTCTAATTAAACCCAAATCTATCCAATTATTAATTGGGTTAAATGGACACCAACCCAATTAGACCCAATAATTATTAGGTTTTAACTAAAAACCCATTGAACCCCATTTTAACCCAAAAACAATATACCCAAATTCAACCTAGCCCTTCCCATAATTAAAAAAAAAAACACCTATCCGTTTCAGTGTTTCTTTTCAAACCTAGCCATCATCTTCTTCTCTACTCAAACCCTAGCCCTCTTTCTTTCCCTCACTCTATGTGCTTCTCTTTGAGCACGAAGCTCTTCAATGGAGGCGTTATTCTGCTGGCCGAACTCGTTGGAAGAATAAACTGGCACCAGCAAGAGAAAACCGAAAGCGTTGGCGAGTGGGAAGCTGGGTTCACGAAATCCACAACGTCGTTTTTAGCTTCCAGTCATAGAAAGTCGCCGGTGGAGATTATGATGTGGCGGTAAGCGAGCAAGTGCTTCCTCTAGCACTAGATGAAGATGACGACGGTTTCTTAGTAGCCGAGAATCCGAGCTTCGGGTTTCCTTCTGCCGATCGGAGAAGACACAGTAGCGTTTGACGTTAAAATCGATAACGGTGTCGCCGCGAAGGTCGGTTTCGATGGTGGCTCCGCTTTTTCTTGTATGGCTTTTGTGATCATGGATTTGGGGTGAAATTTGGCTTTCGTGATTTTTTAGGGATTTTTTGTATTTTTTTTTTTTTGAGTAGATTTCAACTGTTTGGTAGGTGGGAAAATGTGAGAAAGTACCAGAAATTTGTTTAATATTTTGGTCATTTTTAAACATTTTAGAGTACTTTGGTCATTTTCACTCTAGTGGCATTTTAGTAATTTTGGTAATTGGGTGGGTTGGGGTTTACCCATAATAATTGGGTTGGATTGAATTTGGGTTAGAAACAATTAGTTAAATGGGTTTTAATGGGTAAATGGATTTTATATACCCAACTCAATTATGTCTATCCCAAACCCACCCATTTGACACCCCTGGTTCTATATAATTGACACTAAGACCACCTTCCTTCAAACACACTCTAAAAGCTAAAAATAAACATAGGCTTATCTAATATTTGTGAGGATGATGCTTCCCTTATTCTTCATTTTTGTCTCTTCAGCAGCTCCCATGCTGCTGTGCAAGACTTCTGTGTCGGTGACCTCACGGCTCCTCAAGGCCCTGCAGGCTACTCTTGCAAGAACCCTTCAAAGGTCACAGTGAATGATTTTGTTTTCTCTGGCCTAGGCACTCCTGGTAACACCTCAAATCTTATTAAAGCCGCGGTGACTCCAGCATTCGCTGCGCAATTTCCTGGTGTCAATGGCCTTGGAATTTCTTTTGCTCGTTTAGACTTGGCACCTGGTGGAGTTGTGCCATTTCACACACATCCTGGAGGTTCAGAAATCTTAGTTGTTGTGCAAGGAAAAATCCTTGCCGGGTTTGTTTCCTCAGCTAACACTGTTTATTTTAAATCCCTTAAGAAGGGTGACATTATGGTTTTCCCTCAAGGATTACTTCACTTCCAAGTAAATGCAGGAGGGTCTGTGGCTATTGCATTTGTTAGCTTCAGTAGTTCAAGCCCAGGTCTCCAAATTCTGGACTATGCTTTGTTTGGAAACAATTTACCTACTGAATTGGTAGCAGCAACTACTTTCCTTGACACAGCTCAGATTAAAAAGCTTAAAGGTGTTCTTGGTGGAACTGGTTAAGGTCTTCGGAGATCATCTACCAATAAAATGTTTCCAGAGATTCTCTTAATTAATTTTTTTGTTTGTGTTCATTCCCATGGTTTCTTTGTCATGATTGAGAAGGCCTGTAAGAGTAGGATTCTTCAAGTCAGTAGCAGTTTCTAGCTAGCTAGGTTTATTAATAAAAAGAGTCTTGTGAGTGAGTGGCTTTTGTGTTGCTTTTGGAACTTTGATTGTAGATTTCTAATGAGTGCATTTATGACTAGTATGCGAGCCAACATTCCGTTGATGGCAAATGCAAATGCCTTTGACGAAGCAAGATAATGCTTGATATTTATTTTGTGTTTTAATTAAATGGGATATACTTATCCCACAAGCCCTAAGATAGTTGCAATTTCTATTCCAAATTGCTCACTAAGTATATTAACAATAAAATTCTGTAGGGAGAGACCATTAAAATCATCATAGTAGAAATGTGGCGATGATTATTCTACATATGAGGAATTGCATTTGAAATTTTAAATTATCCACCATCGAATTCGATAACCTTGTCAACTATTTTGTATGGTCCAAACTTCTTGATGGGTCATGTATTCCAAGAGTCATTCCTTTGCAACTTTTATTTAGAATCATATGTACTACTTCAACGAGCTCAAGAGTCAGGACTGCTCTATACATTTTGGAGCCTAAGTTGAGAACTAAAATGGGGTATTCTTTATACTTAAGTATTAATTAAATTAATATTTATTTAATATTTTTATATTATAATATATTTCATTTAAAATCTATTTTCCTTGCCTTTTGAGATGTAAATTGACTAATTAAATTTTTGTATTCAAGTTCTTCTAATATCTTATTTTCAATCGATAATATAGCTAATCCACTTATTCTTTCATGGGACAATATCGATCTTAAATATAATTTTATTAATTTTAATTTTGATAAACTTTTTCTGCAAAAAAACAACTGAAACAAGTATTGTTAGTGAAAACCTATAGGCAATGCATGTATTTGGAAATGAATTTAATCTTTTTATATAATTTAGTATGTCAATTGGATTATAATCTTTTAATTGTAAAATTTCTTTTAAAACATTTAACTCTGAAAATAAATCTAAACCATCAATATCATAATAACCATCATGTTTGAGAAAATATTCAAGTTTAAGACAGTATTTTTGTATACTATTATCACCTAGTGATTTCAATTTTGTGAAGTTAAATAGAAAACCAAAAATATCTTCATATATTTGAAATTGTTCAAATCTATTCTCAATTGAACTAATTGCTTTATCTACTATATATAAGAAATAATCAATTCTAAAAGATTTTTTAGCAGAACGTGTTGTCTCATTATGAACATTTTCATCATTTCTTTCTATGAATTATACGTTTCTCACGAAATACAGGTTCTATTTCCATTTCCAATGCAATTTTTTTTAGATGCATTCATTACAGATATAAATCCATTTTCTCTATATCCTTTAAAATAAGAAATGAGACTTTTTAATTGATCTATAGCAACATCAATGTGCATGTCTTTTAATTGTAAATTTTTACTAACAGAATTGATAGCAGATAATATGTCATACCAAATAAGAACTTAAAGCTTTCAATTTCATATGTTGCCAAACAATCAGCTTCACTTTTTATTTTAGGATCTTCACTTGTTTGTGCTAATTGTAACAAAGCATCTCTTATTTGTGGATCTTGGAATTTTATTGCTTTTACACTTTCAATATGACTTTCCCAGCGTGTTAGTGATAGTGACTTAGGAGTTAAACCTAACACATTATTTTGTAAAATTTTCCATCTTTTTGTAGAAGAAGAAAACAATGTATATATTCGTTGTATAACTCCAAAAAATGATATAACTTTTGGACAAGAATTGGCCATATCACATAGTACAAGGTTAAGACTATGACAACCACATGGTGTGTAAAGTGCTCTAAGATTTATATCAAGAAGACTTTTTTGTACCCCTTGATGTTTTCCTTTCATATTAGACCCATTATCATATCCTTGTCCACATATATCATTAATATCAAGCTCAAGAATATTTATTACATTTATAATTTCATCAAAAATACCTTTTTCAGTAGTCTCATCAACTTTTACAAATTCAACAAAATGTTTTACTATTTTTATTGGAATTGTTGAAATATCAACACATTGTAATATGAGAGACATTTGTTCTTGATGACTTGCATCCGTGTACAATCAAGTATAATTGAAAAATATTTTGCTTCTTTGATCTTTTTGATAATTTTACATTTAATCTCATTTGCTAATAGTTGTATCAATTCATTTTTTATTTTATGTCCAAGATAATGATTATGGATTCCACCATTTTGAATACGTCTAATATGTTCTTGCATAACTAGATCAAATTCTGCAGTCATTTCAATTAGACTTAAAAAATTTCCATTATTTTCTTCATAAATCTTTTCATTTTTTCGTTGGACTGCCAAATTATTTTTGTTAGTTTTTAGACTCCTTAAAACCACAATCAAATTAACCTAGATAATTAGCCAAGTGATTACTTAGTCAAATTAACAAATCTAGGTTAACACAAATATATCATATCAATGTATAGCAAAGGAAAATAAAAAACATAACGATACGATAACCTAGGAAAACCAAACCGGTAAAAAACTTGGGGAGGATTTAACCTAACTATCCTCAAGGTAAAAAGCAAATCCACTAGAAAGAATCGAAGTTTTACAATAGCAACTTAGACCACTAACATCCTATTGCTACCCACCAAGAAACTTATTGACACGATCACGTGCAAGCTCCGAGACCACGGACTCCTTCTTTCTTTGAACTTTGCAAAACACAAACACCCACGTTTGTGACTTTAAAATCCCACTCGAAGGTTTAGCAACACAAACTCTCCTGTTTGTGACTCCAAGACCACCCTTGAAGGTTTAGATCATCAGCACTTTTGATGACTAGAGAAGACAACAACTTTTACAACATCGGATCTTGAGATTCTTTAAGGAATAACACCGGTAGAAGATATGAGAGATCTTTTTAGGAACAAAACCCTAAATACAAAAGAGGCACACTCTTTTCTCTCTGAAAATCCTCATAAAAATGTGTTTAGGGTTTCCTTTATATATTGGGAGAAGTAGATTAGAAACCCTAATCCTTAATGGGCTTGAATTGCTGTTTGGTTTAATTAAAATTCTCCAAATACGACTTTCGATCGATCGAGCCTGTCTTTCGATCGATCGAACTAGACAGATTATGAAATCTTCTTCTTGCGGCTTGTATGTTCTTGAATCTTGACTTGAATCACTTTGAGTATTGTCTAATAATACCTATAGACTCTAAGATCTATATCTAGACAAGTTTGTGTTCACGATTTGCCAATTGTTCTAAACTTTTAGAACCTAACAATTTTTACCAAGAATCTTTACTACAACAATAATTCTTAATAAAACCTTTTTCCAATGATCTTTCTCTTTGTTAATTTGTTCTTGGATATTTTTAGCCATTGTTTTATTTTTTGATAATCTCATTTTCATATCTAGCCAAGTGTTCATGTTAGTAATATGCTCTCTAGTTGTTTCATGATTTCTAATTTTAGAACTAATATTTTTCCAATCTCGAGTTCCTTCATTACATAGTTGGCCAATACATTTAGACTCAAACAACTTGCAACAAAAAAAAAAAAAAAAAAAAAAAATTACTTGGTCCATATCTTTTGAATACACTAGCTATTTTCTATCATGCTTCTTCCCATTTGATAATATTCGAGTGTAATGAATAGTAGACAAATTTCTAGTGTCATCACCTCTAGGAAAAATTATATCATTGTCTCTAATTGGACATCTTTCTACTAATAAATCTCTTAATTTTCTGTCAATATTTTTCCAATTACCTAGATCATAGATATTTGAAGGAATATAATTCAACATGTCATTATTTTTTTCATTTTCTTCTAGTTGAACATCATTATGGTGAACTTGTTCATTTGTGACATTTTCATTTTCTTCTAAATTTTTTGAAGTTTATTATCAAGATTTGTTGTATTACAAATTGAACATCATTGTTATCTTGCAATTGTATCATTTCATTATCTTCTAACTCTTTTTGGTGAATTTCTTCATTTGTGATATTTTCGTCTAAATTTTGTGTTATATTTTGTTTATTACTAGTAACAAATTTATTCATTGATCTTTTTTGAGACTCAATTATTATTTTTTCTTTTTTAAGTTTTTCATATCCAGATGCATATTTTCTAATAGACATTTCTAATCAAACAATATATTTATAAAGACTAAAATAAAAATTAACTTTCAAGTGTAGAGCAAATGAGAAATAGAACTTGATTTATATAAAAAGTATTGTTGTAATTTCACCAAACAATAACAAGTTTTTAGCAATCTCAATCTGCATAAATAAAGACTTATTCATTATATTACCAATAACTAAAAAATATATATATATATATATATATATTGAAAGTTCAAAAACGTGTATAAAAACACTTTTGAACGTTTAGACCCCAAAAAACCAACTTAACCAACACAAGCAATATGTCAAACAACTAGTGTGCGGAAACTTAACATATGCTATAATATGAAATTGGTTAAACAACTATCTAAGCCATAACAAAATAAACCACAGTAGATAATGTAAAGGCAGAGATAGAGAGGAAGGAAGATGCAAACACAGAGATAACACCCGATGTGTTATCGAAGAGGAAACCGAAGACCTCGGCGAAAAACCTCTCCGCCGCCCTCCAAGCGGTAATCAATCCACTAGAAAATACAGTTGGGATACAAGGACAGCAATAGACCCTCCAAGCCTAATCTACCCAATGCACCTAAGCCCTCCAAGCTTCTTGCTCCAACGAGGTTGCGCCGAACCTTTTTCTTTTCTAGCTTCCCGGATTCCGCTACTACACCGTAGCATCAATCAATGAAGATTGGCTCCTTCCTAATCTGCTTCCCGAACTCCAAACGACTGTCTCACGAGAGATGATAATGGTGAGAACCAGGTTTGGTATAATACCTCTCAAGGATTTGACAATGGAGAGGAAGAGAGTGAGGGAATTTGATGAGACTCTAAGGTAGAGATTGTGGGTGAAACAATCTGGTTTTTCTTTAGGGTTTCTCTCTCAAAATTCTCTCTGGAAGCTCTCTTTCAATCGTGGGTTAAAAGGGTATTTATACTAGAGTGGAGAGGAATGCGAAACGTCGAGTTTTTCCAAAACGGGGGTGGCTCGCGGCTTGACCTCGCGGCTTGACTAAGTCGCGAGTTCCATCAGCGAGATAACCGTATGGCCAGATTGTCCTGTTTTGTCCTGTAGTGCTCCAGCTAGCATGACTGTTCATCTTCCAAAGATGCTTGGCACGTGTGCGGATTCTCAGCGGGTTGAAGCCGCGAGTCCAGCCCGCGAGTCCCAGCCGCGACACTCTGTTTTCTTGCACACTCTTGAGCAATCTTCACTCTATCTCACTCACTACCCTTACAACAATCCCACCTAAATACAGGGTTACTAAATGCTGAATTACAAGCAAATTTGGCACGGAATAAAGCCAATTAGATGGTTGAATAAATTCAACCTTACATATATATATATAAACACAATATTAAAATTAAAAAAAAAAATTTGAAGCCCAGCCAAGAAGATGGCCACACAAGTCTTATTAATAAGACCCACCCACAAAAAACACAAAACAAATCATATTACACCTATAACCAAAAAAAAAAACTTGAAGGCCCAACAACCAGCCATAACTAAAGTAGAAACAAGCCCAGTCTTATACAAATAAAAGTAGAGAAAGCCTAAGCCTTATACCTCAAAAGTCAAAACGCATCTGTAGAATCAAAATGCATCTGTAGCAAAAAAAACGTAGTCCTCGGTCCTTAGTTCAGAGTTTTCGGATCGGATGATTTAGATCGGAGAAGCTTGAGCCAACAACAGTGGAGAGAAAGAATGAGAGAGGCGGAGATCAAGAACTAAGAGAAAGAAGCAGAGCAAGAATGAGAAAGAGAAGTGGAAATTTTTTTAGGGATTTGAGATTTTTTATTTGTTTTGATTTGTGATTGTTTTGTGGTTAATTTCTCAGACCAAATTTGTAGTTTATCTTGTTGAATTTTGGTTTGTCTAGAGGATAATGATGTTATTTTTAGGACAATTGATTTTGTTTAGACCAAAGAATTTTTTTTTTTTTTTTTGTGCTACCAATGTTTAATCGGATATACCATAAATTTTTTTTTTGGTCAAAAGGATGTGTCGTGTTTTTTTAGATTCATTTGAAACTAATTTTTTTTTCCCTACTACCCCTTCTTTTCTAAAACTTTGGGACCCCCCTTCTATTTGGAGGCCTTAGGCAATTGCCTAATTGGCCTAGTGGAAGGGTCGACCCTGTCAAGAGTTAAGTAGGGACAAAATCCTATCATGATTAATTTGATCGCAATCCACCACTCTATTCCAAGTAACCTTAAACCACAACACAACTTCACTAAAACGACCCTCATCTTCTTTCTAACCAACTTTCTTATAGACACAATTTTTTGATAACTTATTAAGATGACAAGTCATGATTGAAATGATAGACAATTATTTTCACTTTGATCCTCTTTTTTCAAGGGTTTAACAAAAGTGTAGAAACAAACACTAATAAATCCGTCTACCCCTAATTTTAGGTAGCCTTATTTCAAGGTCACTAATAATAACCCCCAAATAAATAGAAATTTCGCTAAAGTGCAAGCTACACCTCTAAATTTGGGGTGTTTTTAGATCTAACACCTAAAGTATTAAATTTTCAATTTTACTCCTAAAGTTATATTATGTTTGCATCGTAGTCATTTCATCCATATTTTCTGTTAAGTGTTATATAAGTCAATCGCGTGTGTTTAATTTGTCTAATAAAATGATGTCATATCATTTTCACTATGCTACTTCATTTTTTAGCCTAAATTTTTTTAAATAATCAAATAAATTTTCTAAAAAAAACAAAAAAATGAAATAATTAAAAAAATTCAACATTTTCCTACTTTTATTTTATTTTTTTTAAAAACTTAAACTAAAATCATCATGACATTTTCTTGGCACCCAAACCAATGCTAAGCAAGGTCTAAAACTTATCAACAAACCCATAAAATTGATGTATGTTGTCCAATTTACTATAAACATACATAATGACACCCTAACTTTTAACACTCCTATAAAAATCCTAAAAAGAAATAGCAAAATTAAAGAAGAAGAAAATAGGCGAGGAGAGAACCCAAGTCGTCATCAACCTAGCTGATTAGGCGACATCATTGCAAATCCACTAATTGAGAAAATGTTTTCAACTTCATCATTCATCGATAATGAAACAGAAATGTTCTTTAGATTCCTCAACTTGGTATGTTGACAACCTAGATTTGCCAACAATGGTGGTTGTAAGTTCCGTGATCCATATCCCTTTTTATGACACATCAGCATGTTGATTTCTTCTCGCGAAGGCAGGGTGCTTCTACTCGAATATTGCTACTTTATTGACAAAAAATATTTATCAAAGTAGTACAAACCAAAAACATCAAACCGGCCCCACATTGCAGGTCCACTCATTGGATAGTCTCGACCCATCTAAGTGGATAGTCTCAGTCCATCTCGACGCACTAGCCAAATTGAGTGAAGCTAGCTGATCGAACACACAAGTCAAGTACCATTAGACATGCTGTGATCAAGAGATGATGCCTTGGGGGAATCTACTTGCCAAGTAATAAGCAGCGTCAGGCACAAGTTACTAGAAGGTCATATCAACAACAGAAAGTAGGTCTCCTTTGACTAGTGATATGATATGGAAGGACCCACTGACATAGGGAATATCCTCTCATCATGATGACCCTACTGAGAAAGGGGTATAGATAGAGGAGGAGATGTAGGAAAAAGGGATTGGAAAATTTAGGGAAGAGAAAGACATGAGAGTATTGAGGAAAAACACATCCCGGAGAGAAGGAAATACTACTTGGATTTTAGAAAAGAGGCTCCGTTGCCTAATAGCCACCTTGGCTGAGCTAAAAACCAGAGAATTAGGTGCCAAAGTAACATTAAATCTTCATTAGTGACCTGAAGAAACACCTCATAGACCTCTCATTGTGGGATAAGCCCAATCCAAAGTATAAATAAATTGGGGATTTAGACCCAAAAGCCCAAGATTGTTGGGAATGAACCACCACAAGAATTTGTTCTTATTCAAGCATGTGTTACAATACATTCCATCATCCAATCATCATGCATTTAAAAGTTCATATGCATAACAATATAATCACACTACATGTGATAGGGTACAGAATCATACAAATTTAATTATAAAAGATAAATTCTCAAATACTACATGAATTAATCTCACATAGAAATGCCATATAAGTAAATTACTTTGTTATTTATCATGGATTTTCTTTATAAATATATATATATATATATTTATTGAGAAATAAGAACTACATGAGTTATTATTACATAATTTTAGAACTCATTTCTAACTAAATGATTGATTATTATTATATAAAATTCATAATTTTATATATCTATCCTTATATATAACATTTCTAATTAAAATTATCAATAAAAACTTTTCTAATTATTTTTTATAATTCCTTATTTATTAATGAAGAGGGTGATTCGAATTCAAGGATTTAAATCTTTTAAAATACTTGCATTAATAAGGTTGTCCTAAAATAATTAATTCCAAATTTAAGATTAAAAAATCAATTGCATGTGTTTGTACACCTAAAAGAAATTTCATTTTCAAGTCTTATTTTGATATTTAAATCATCTGTTTTAGTGTTAATTTTATTCAAATGGTTAACACCCTAACTTATCCAACTTAAATAATGTCTCTAATTATATTGTGCTTTAAGTCTTATTTTGATATTTAAATCATCTGTTTTAGTGTTAATTTTTTTTCAAATAATTAACACCCTAACTTATAAAACTTAAATAATGTCGCTAATTATATTGTGCTTTAGCCTTTAAGAACATATATATATTAATATTACACATTTATAAAAATCCAAGTTTTCGAAATTTTTATTAAAAAAAAATGAAAAAGGATTTAAGAAAAGATAAACTTACAAAGGAATTTGGACCAATGAATCTAATTTTGCCAAATATAATCTATAATCTAAAAGGATATAGGAGGAATTCTAAATTGAATTTAGTTAGACTTTCGAAAAAATATGGGAGGAATTCCGCATACTAAGAAATTAACACAAAGCACAAAAAAAAAATATAAAAATAGATAAATATTGATAAAGTCTTAATAATCAATAAATAAAAGTAACTTGGAATTCGATTCCACTACAGCACATGTGTGGACACAACGGAAGGCCGGAGTCGCCACCTAATTATATGGTCTAGGAACCATGAATATAGCGTCCTTTGAGAAAGGACCTTTGATCTTACTATCAGAGTTTAGGTTTGGAGTTTAGGTACGCTTTTGGAAAGGTGTTAGGCGCCCAAGATCGCCTAACCCTAAGATTGGCCTCCCATCGTTGTTTCCTTTGTCTTAACCTTACTAAAAACAATCTAAACACCTGTATTCTAAACTCACAGACACACACTAACATGCATCTAACAAACAACATGGTATCTTTCATTCCAAACAAAACATACTTATCCATCTATCCAAACAAAAGAGAGCTAAATACACAAAAGAAAACCCTAGCATCCATCTAACACAAAACCCTAGCATGCATTTAAACAAGGCAACAGCCCCAAACATGGCAACAAACATATCATCATACAAAACATATCAAAACAAAAAGAAACGTTAACATATTAGAAACCCTAATCGAACATCTAAGAAGGCTCAACATAAATGCATGATCAATGTTAATGCATGACTTACCCTTTACCCACCTCTCAAAGAACACAAAGACCTATGGCATCAATGCATGAGTATGTGAATAAATGGCATGTCATCAAAACAAGGACAAAACTAAACAAACCCTAATTCTAACATGTGATAACAAAAAGCATGTTAACAAGGTGAGCAAATATTTTACGAGGCTTAAAACATGTGAAAAAAAGGCCATGGTGACAAACATATAAAGACAGAAACAAAACAAACAAAAATTAGGGTTTTCTAAGTAACGACATCATGAATGCTAGAACAGTGCTGTGTATGCATGAGTTTATCCTGCGTACGTAGGCTAGATCATGCGTACGCAAATCCTTACCCATAAACCCTAATCAACACAGAAATAGAGTAACAACCAAAAACGTAAAATCTAACAACCTAGCATGCTTAAAAACATAAGGAAAACCTAAAACTAACCTAAACAAACATAAATAAACGTAAACTAAACACAAAAGCAGATAAAACAAAGATTAAAGACAAAAAAGAAAAAGAAAAGTTTAAAAGAGTACCTTAAAGCAAAAGCTACTAGGCTTGATTTTTGATCATTCCCCTCAGTCAGATCTATCTCAATTCAATGAAAAAGTGATTAGTAATCTTAAACTCAAAAGACTGGGCCCAAAAAAGGTCTCAATCAAATAAAAATGACTTGGGGGTGTTTTGTGAAAAACTCCCTTTTGATTCACTTTTTTCTAGTGAATCTTAGGTTTTTCCCATAAGATTTTTCTGTGTTTTGAAAATATACCATGTAAAGCTTTATATAATGGGAAAAAATGGCGTTTGGAATAACTCCCAGACGATGTGGGATTTGTTCCAAACCTTAGCCATTATTGCAGAAAACTTGTCTTTCTTATACTTCTAAAACCTTAATTGCATGCATAGGATCGTGCCTACGTACATATGCAATGGCTCATGTACGCAAGCCGAGGGTTACTTTGGTCAATTTATTTCCAAAAATATATTTTTGCTCATTAAAAAGACTATATTTTCTATTTTAACACTCCTCAAGTCAATTTAATATCTTATTGGGCTCTAAACTGGCCTTAGGCCTTAGAGTTTAAGCATCATTGGGGAACGGGGCTTGAGTCGTAAGGAGTACAAAATGTGGTGTCTACAATATGAAAAACATGTTTTGAACTAAATTTTTCGTAGTGATAGTCAATCGAAAAAAATAAAAAAACTTACAAACTAATTACATAGAATAACCAAAACCTAGGGGTGTCAATTCGTGTTAGCGTGTCGAGTTCGTGTCGTGTCGAGATAGAGGTATTCGACTAAATGACTCAATCCTAACCTGACCCATTTAATAATCGTGTTATGATCCTTCAACCCTAAACCGACTTGTTAATAAGGCGGGTTGACCTGACCCAATCCATTTGACACAATTAACAAACGAGTCGTGTTGGGTTGATACGAATGTAACACAACCCATTTCAACCTGCATAATATTAAATATAATATCCATCGAGAAATAATTTTTTACATTCTAAAAGCGGTGCATACACTTCAAGTCTTCAACTCACATTCAAAATAAAATAGTTCAACAAAAATGTAACATTCATCTAGAAATAAGTACTTTACACTCCAAAAGAAGTGCATACACTTCAACTTAAATTAAAAATAGCATAGTTTAACAAAAGGGTCATGCTAATGAGTGCCCTTAGGGCATTGATTAAAAATCCAGTTAAAGAAAGTTTTTATGAGAAAAGAAAAAAAAAAACTATTAATGTTTTGACAGATTTTTTCATTTCTCATAAAAGTGATGTCAAAATTTTACTAAAATGAATTCTTAACCAATGCCCTAAGGGAACTCATTAGCATTTCCCTAACAAAAATAAAGTAACATAGTTCAAAAAAAATATAATATCCTTGAAACTCACCAAATGCTAAATGTCAATATTGAAAGAATTGGAGCAAACAGTAGACTAAAGTTTATAGAACAAAAACATATGTAGAAAAAATTACTACAGAATTTTGAAACACCAAAAAAACGGTTTTCTTTAATTCTAAAACTCACTAAACACATGAGAGAGAGAGAGAGAGAGAGAGAGAGAGAGAGAGAGCAATAACTAGTTTGAGAATTTGAGTTTGAGAATTGGGCATGAGACTATAAGATAGTAGAGTGAGTATTACGGTTGAAATAAAAAAATAAAAAAATAGATATTTATAAGATGGTTTAGAGATTTAGGGTTTGAAGGGCTTAGAGATCCAGGATTTGTAAAGTTTCAATTTCCAATTATATCCCTTGTAAGTTTTTGTAATTACTCACTTTTCTTTTTAAATTTAAAATATATGTTGGATATAAAAGGTATTTGACAAATCTAAAATAAAATGAATATTTATTTGTTATACGAGTTAAACGGGTTGTGTTAAGTGAGTTATTTCGGGTTGACACAAATAAATTAGCGTATCAAACGTGTTTATTGTGGGTTACGCGGGTTGACCCGTCTATGACACATTTCTTATTGTGTCGCTTTCAGGTCGACCCATTTATGACCCGAACCCATTAAGGCCCAACTCTAACCCGCAAAACCCATGTTGGGTTCATGTCATTTTTACGGGTTGAGTCGAACATTGACACCCCTACCAAAACCTAAAACACAAAAATAGTTCAAAAGTTGAGAATTTTAAAAATAAATAAATAACGTACCTAAGAGAAACCTAGAACTTAAATGGGTGTCCTTTGTTTTGCTTCTTTATAGTAGACTTCTTTTAACATGATATCCATACATGAAATTTATTTAATCAAAATTATCATATACAAAATACATATGAGCAAGTTGCAACTTGAAATAAAAAAAAACAAAAACAAAAACGTGGGGTGCAAGAAGGATTTTTGAAACGACCATTGGTGAATATGTATAAGTTTTTAAATTTTGATAATAGATTTTAAGTTGGAGTAGGATTTAAATTTTTGAAACTTAGATGATAAAATTTTAGCTAAATTAAATTATAACTAAATCTTATCCCTTGATTCGAGAAAATATATCCTATAACAATTAATGAAATAATTTTTTAAATAATTAATAAAATGTAAGATGCAACTTAAGGGGGGGGGGGGAAGCATTAGGTGTTGTGTGGAATTTTGGATTTTAGTTTAAAAATTCGTTTTTATTTTATTTTATTTTTTCTAGGGAAGGTCGTTAAAAAAATTTTATAATAAACTTTTAGTTTGAATAGAATTTAAATTTGTTAAAATTTAAATGATAAAGTTTTATGTAAATTAAACTATTATTAATTTTATCCCTTAATTTGAGGAAATATATCCTAATAATTAGTAAAAAATTAATTTAATAATTAATGAGAGTAGTTGTTTATTAGGAAAAAAAATTATTCCAAATAGAGAGAGAATATTGTGGGGCCCAATAACTCACGGGTCAGGCCCACTTGCTCATGGGGAGTCCAAGGCCCAAGCTAAAGAAAGCCACGACCCAAGCCCAATAATATAAAACCCAAAAAGGTCCGGAGATGCTGCCGAGGACAGTTCGATCCTCGGCAGACCCAAAATTCCATCAAGAATAGGGGCAAAACCGGAATAGGAATAAACTTGAAAGAAAATCTAAAACATCTAGGAAAAGCTGCTCTTACGACTTTTTCCCTACAAGACTCTGCACCCATCGTGAGCCGGATTCTTGGGCTTTATCAACCGCCCCCAACAACTTTGGATTGGGACTGACGGGACAAGTATCGATCTTGGAAAGGTCGACCCTACACGTGGACGAAGGAAAACGAACGCAGACTAGTATAAAAGAAAAAGTAAGTAATCAAGAAGAGGGGAAAAGAGGCGAGAAACCAGGGACCTCCCATCCCACCGAGAGGAGAAAGACTCCGAGGTGAATACACCTGAACCAGGCATGAACACCACAACAAAACCACCGCCGGGTAACCAAGGCCTAGCCTTTCGAACCCACTCTCTACAAATGATATTGTCTGGGCCCATTCACGTGCGAACCCCACACTACTGTGGTTAGTTGCGGAACGTGTCCATACAATTGGCGCCGTTTGTGGGGAAGGCTTGCGCGTTAGCTCGGCGGCGGTTGAGTTGAGCTCATCGAACAAGGGTCTATGAGGATGCCTTTATAACCGGTGACACATTGTTGTTGTTTCAACACAAGTTCCCACTAGGGGCTACGCCTCGTAATACCAGTGGCATGGGCGAGTCTAGGGGCTTCAAACATCAAGCTAGCTTCCCCCACCTTATTCGAGGAATTACTTACAAAACAATACAAGTTTTGGACAGAACCAAGGCCTTGTATGGTCCTCGGACCCAAGCCTGCAGGGAAACCAACTACTTACAAAGAATACCGGTGTTGGACGTAACCAAGGCCTTGTATGGTACTCGGACCCAAGCCTGCTGGGGAAACCAACTACTTACAAAGAATACAAGTTTTGGACAGAACCAAGGCCTTGTGACTTTGTTGGACTATAAAATTTGGTGGCCAATATTATATTTTTATTTTGTAACTAGTCGCTAATCATGCGATGCACGGAAAAGCTATTGATTCTGAAAAAAAAAAATATTTAACTTTTTTATAGTTTAGAAGTGTTGTCTAACATTGAACGTTATTGAGTTGCAAGTGCATAGTTACCGAAACCTACAAAGTAATTTACAATTCTTAAATTAATAAAGCAAAACTCCCGATAGTTATATATACACACACACACACTCAAAACTAATATAAATTGCAAATATATAAATAAAGATCAAGATATAAGGAAGATACACCAAGTTTTAAATTTGAGTAGCAATATGACTTTCTCATAGTAATAACAATATAGACAATTCAAAACATGGAACAATATCAAAATTATAATACCTAATTCCATTATCTTTTATGTTGAATCCAAACAAATAATTAATTGAAATTAATCCAAACAAATAATTAATCAACCAAAAATCATAACTTTTAATAAAAAACAAAAAATCACATGAACTTAAATAAAAACCCCAAGACTTAAAATTTCAAAAATTATAGAATCCCCAAATTCTACATCAAAACCAAACCAAATTCAACAAATTTATATATAACATACCAAATAAAAATTTATCATTCCCTAGGCTGGAAGACATAGGTTGCGACTTTAATTTTTCTCCAAAAAATAAAAATGTTTTATCTACTATGTACAAAAAAAAAAAAAAAAAAATTAATAGAAATTTCAACCCAAAAACCAAAACCACGAAAATAATGTCAATATAAATATAGAGATTAACTTAAATACTCAAAAGAAAATCAATTTTAAACATAACAAAAGAATAAGATAGAAAGAAAATCTCGAGGCACATATGAAAGCAAATAAAAAATTCGACATAAATGATAAAATTTATTAATAACAATATAAACAAATATCCACATATGTTGAATTGAAATTTTATTAATAATAAAAATATAAACAAATTCGACATAAAATTCATTAATCAAAGAAGAAAGTTAAATCAGATTCCTTGTGTTTTTATTTATTTATTTTTATGTTAGTCTTTTTCTTTTTTTTAATCCTAAAGTGAAGTTAAGTTTAGGGTTTTAATGTGGTAATTGCTAAGGTTTTGAGGAGGGAAAAGACACTCCTAACAGGAGTCCTTCTCTCTTTTTTTTCTTAATCCTAACTTCTTCTTTTTTTGTTACGTGAGTCTCTCTATTCATTTTCCTTTTTTCCTTTTTTTTTTTTTTTTTTTTTTTTTTTTTTGGAATCCTAAAGTGAAGTTAAGTTTAAGGTTTTGAGGTAGTAATTGTCAGGATTTTGAGGAGGAGACATGAGTCTCTCTCTCTTTCTCTCTTTTCTTAATCTAACGTGAGTCTTTTTTTTTTTTTTTTTTTTGAGTGTTATCAAAATTTTGTTTTTATATAAATTATCAACATTTAAGTTCGAGTTTAAGTTGGACTTATTAAGAGATAGAGTTTCACTCTTTGTTAAGTTTTTATTAAACAAAAATAATTTTGTTTAAAAACAATGATAATGATGAGTTTGAGTTTAAATTGAACTTGTTAGAGAGATAGAGTTTAAATTGAACTTGTTAAGTTTGGACTAAACAAAAAAATAATTTTATTTAAATAAAATGATAATTTTATTTAAATATTGTGTTGATGTAGAAAATTTTGAGAGTTTTAGAGGTTTCGATTTTATATATATACTAGTGTAGGGACACGATTTGTAACGACCCATGAATGACGTTGGGCTCGTATACAAAGGGCCCCAACAATATGATTTGTAGAGAGCGGGCTTGAAAGGCATGACCTTGGGCACGGTGGGGCGGCCTAATCGTGGCATCTATGAAAGCTCTCATACGAGCAGGCTGGGCTTTACTGGCTAAGCCCTACGTTAGTACGGGTTGTAGGACTTAAGTCCTCGGATGGTGTCCGAGGAGCCTTGTGCCCTCCTTCTTCCCCCTCTTTCAAGGATCCCCTGGCCCCATAATAGCCCCTCAAAATCCTGCTGCCCGACTTTTAGTTGGGGATGAGGGTTTTGGTAATATTGGGCCTACACTATAGCTTGCTCGGATCCTGTATTCTATCAATATTTGAGCTTTTCCATTTACATGGGAGGTGTGCCAAATTAAGAGGCATTCCTTTACCCACTCACGTGGAGTCCTTTGACGCCCCAATACTCGAGGCGCGCCTTCACGAGGATCTTCAGATCCTACGGTTGCGAATGGCGTTGGAAGTTGAGCGAACTCTTCCTTGTCCGTAGCATTCCTTGGGAACTTGCATGGATTAAATGCCACCGGTTTTGCTCTCTGTATGAATAGGATAGGGGTCACTCCTCTTGCATATAAACCCTTTTGCTTCCTTCAAATCATAAACCTTCCGCTATACCCACTATCTCTATTTCCAAGTGCCATTACGCCTCGAGCAATATGTTTGAGGCATAGGTGGGGATGAAGGGTTTTCACCCGCTTCAAAGAACACCGAATCCTTCCGATACTCAAGGTGATGTGGTCCGGATAAGGGAGGCACAGATTCAAAACAATCCCTCGTTTTGACAAAGGGAAAATGGTGTTTCTCCCTCTTTCGGTCAAAATCCGGCAGTACTAGTCGCACCAGATCTTTGGTGCGTTAGAAGCAAGATTTTCCGCCATCGGTGCCGTCTGCTTTATCGCAGGCGTGATTACGTGGAGGCTTATCAACTTCCGGCTCTCGGCACCTTTTCTTCAACGGTGCTGGCCGCAAGTTGGGTTCCCTGCACCTTTTCTTCAGAAGTGCTAGCCTGGAGCCGGGCTCTCTACACCTTTTCTTCAACGGTGCGGGCCTCGAGTTGGGCTCTTTGGTTGCCCGAGTTACACGCATGTAAAAGTATTGAGGAATGGCTCCCTTAGACGAAATTTTGAAGCGGCAGCACGTCTCTTCCTTGCACCTCTTCTTCGGCTTTTTTCTTCACTCCCTTGTATCTTTTCTTTTCGCTTGTGTAGTTAGTTTTAGTATGAGCTTATTTAAGCCCTTTCATTGTCTGTTGTCTTGTTTCTTTGTCTTAATAAAAGATGAATTCATTTCTTTTTAAATATTTTTCCTTTCTGCAACAATTATTTTGTGAATGGGTGTCTTTGCATGTGTGTTTCCTTCAATGACACTTAGAGTAGGAAACCTTGAAATAGAACCCGACTAATTCTAATTTATCGACATTGCCAGGCATAATAATGATAATTCCCAGTAGATTAAACTCGTGAAACTAACCGAGATAACAGCTGAATACTCCGTAATGCATGCGAGGCGACCGTCCGAGAACGATAAACTCTAGATAATTCATCCGAGAGGGTAGTCGAGCGGTGAGGGGGACTCGATTGTGTTTTTGACAACGTATGGCTCGATATTGCAATTGCACCAATTCCCTTAGCCCTTAGAATTCGAGGGTAGGTTGGGGAATCCATGCGTTTTGGGATTAGCACAAACTATCAAATGAGGAACTCTTTCTCGGGGTAGATTCTAAGCGCTATATAACGTCCATGTTGTGTCCAAAACTTGGGTCCGAGGACCATACAAGGTCTTGGTTCTATTCAAAACTTGTAGTTTTTTTTCTAAATAGTTGGTTTCCCCAGAGGCTTGAGTTTGAGGACCATACAAGGCCTTGGTTCTGTCCAAAACTTGTAGTTTTCTTCTAAGTAGTTGGTTTCCCCAGGCTTGAGTCCGAGGACCATACAAGGCCTTGGTTCTCCCAAAACTTGTAGTTTTTTTCTAAGTAGTTGGTTTCTCCAGAGGCTTGAGTCCAAGGACCATACAAGACCTTGGTTCTGTCCAAAACTTGTAGTTTTTTTCTCTAAGTAGTTAGTTTCCCCGGAGGCTTGGTTCTGTCCAAAACTTGTAGTTTTTTTCTAAGTAGTTGGTTTCTCCGAGGCTTGAGTCCGAGGACCATACAAGACCTTGGTTCTGTCCAAAACTTGTAGTTTTTTTTTTTTTTTCTAAGTAGTTAGTTTCCCTAGAGGCTTGAGTTCGAGGACCATACAAGGCCTTGGTTCTGTCCAAAACTTGTAGTTTTTTTTTCTAAGTAGTTGGTTTCCCCAAGGCTTGAGTCCGAGGACCATACAAGGCCTTGGTTCTGTCCAAAACTTGTAGTTTTTTTTTAAGTAGTTGGTTTCCCCAAAGGCTTGAGTCCGAGGACCATACAAGGCCTTGGTTCTGTCCAAAACTTGTAATTTTTTTCTAAGTAGTTGGTTTTCCCAGAGTCTTGAGTCCGAGGACCATACAAGGCCTTGGTTCTGTCCAAAACTTGTAGTTTTTTTTCTAAGTAATTGGTTTCCCCAGAGGCTTGAGTCCGAGGACCATACAAGGCCTTGGTTCTGTCCAAAACTTGTAGTTTTTTTTTTAAGTAGTTGGTTTCCCCGCAGGCTTGAGTCCGAGGACCATACAAGACCTTGGTTCTGTCCAAAACTTGTAGTTTTTTTTTTAAGTAGTTCGTTTCCCCCAGAGGCTTGAGTCCGAGGACCATACAAGGCCTTGGTTCTGTCCAAAACTTGTAGTTTTCCTCTAAGTAGTTGGTTTCCCTAGAGGCTTGAGTCCGAGGACCGTACAAGACCTTGGTTCTGTCCAAAACTTGTAGTTTTCCTCTAAGTAGTTGGTTTCCCTAGAGGCTTGAGTCCGAGGACCATACAAGGCCTTAGTTCTTTCAAAACTTGTAGTTTTTTTCTAAGTAGTTGGTTTCCCTAGAGGCTTGAGTCCGAGGACCATACAAGGCCTTGGTTTTGTCCAAAACTTGTAGTTTTTTTCTAAGTAGTTGGTTTCCCCGCAGGCTTGAGTCCGAGGACCATACAAGACCTTGGTTCTCTCCCAAAACTTGTAGTTATTTTTTTTTTTTTTTCTAAGTAGTTGGTTTCCCCAGAGGCTTGAGTCCGAGGACCATACAAGGCCTTGGTTCTGTCCAAAACTTGTAGTTTTCCTCTAAGTAGTTGGTTTCCCCCGAGGCTTGAGTTCGAGGACCATACAAGACCTTGATTCTGTCCAAAACTTGTAGTTTTCCTCTAAGTAGTTGGTTTCCCCAGAGGCTTGAGTCCGAGGACCATACAAGGCCTTGGTTCTGTCCAAAACTTATAGTTTTTTTTTTTTTCTAAGTAGTTGGTTTCCCCAGGCTTGAGTTCGAGGACCATACAAGGCCTTGGTTCTGTCCAAAACTTGTAGTTTTTTTCTAAGTAGTTGGTTTCCCCGGCTTGAGGCTTGAGTCTTGTAATTTTTTTTCTAAGAGGACCATACAAGACCTTGGTTTTGTCCAAAACTTGTAGTTTTCTTCTAAGTAGTTGGTTTCCCCGGAGGCTTGAGTCCGAGGACCATACAAGGCCTTGGTTTTGTCCAAAACTTGTGGTTTTCTTCTAAGTAGTTGGTTTCCCCAGAGGCTTGAGTCCGAGGACCATACAAGGCATTGATTCTGTCCAAAACTTGTAGTTTTCTTCTAAGTAGTTGGTTTCCCCAGAGGCTTGAGTCCGAGGACCATACAAGGCCTTGGTTCTGTCCAAAACTTGTAGTTTTCCTTTAAGTAGTTGGTTTCCCCAGAGGCTTGAGTCCGAGGACCATACAAGACCTTGGTTCTGTCCAAAACTTGTAGTTTTCCTCTAAGTAGTTGGTTTCTCCAGAGGCTTGAGTCCGAGGACCATACAAGGCCTTGGTTTTGTCCAAAACTTGTAGTTTTTTTTTCTAAGTAGTTGGTTTCCCCAGGCTTGAGTCCGAGGACCATACAAGGCCTTAGTTCTGTCCAAAACTTGTAGTTTTTTTTTCTAATTAGTTGGTTTCCCCGGAGGCTTGAGTCCGAGGACCACACAAGGCCTTGGTTCTGTCCAAAACTTGTAGTTTTTTTTTCTAAGTAGTTGGTTTCCCTAGAAGCTTGAGTCCGAGGACCATACAAGGCCTTGGTTCTATCTAAAACTCGTAGTTTTTCTTTATTTATTGATTTAATTTCCAAAGGTTAGCCCTTTGACCCAGGTGGGGAGGGGTTAGCTTGATGTTGGAAGCCCCTAGAATTGCCTGTGCCCTTGGCACTGCCAGGGCATAGCTCCTAGTGGAAACTTATGTTGGAACAACAACAACATGTCGCTGGAAATGAAGGCACCCTCGCAGACCTTTGCTTGACAAGGGCTTAACTCCGCCGCCGCCTGAGCCAACGCGCAAGCCTTTCCCACAGACGGCGCCAATTGTAGGGACACGATTTGTAACGACCCATGAATGACGTTGGGCTTGTATACGAGAGGGCCCCAACAATATGATTTGTAGAGAGCGGGCTTGAAAGGCATGACCTTGGGCACGGTGTGGACGGCCTAATCGTGGCATCTATGAAAGCTCTTATACGAGCAGGCTGGGCTTTACTGGCTAAGCCCTATGTTAGTACGGGTTGTAGGACTTAAGTCCTCGGACGGTGTCCGAGGAGCCTTGTGCCCTCCTTCTTCCCCCTCTTTCAGGGATCCCCTGGCCCCACAACTAGCATTATGCCCGTGCGATGCATGGTTTAATCAAAATTCATATGTAAGTAGTTTTTTTTTTTTTTTTTTTTTTTTTATATTAATTTACTTAAAATTATATAATAGAATAGATAATAAAAATAAATAAACATTTTACTTTTAAGTTATATAATAAATTCATACCATGTGAAACTAAGGAATTACTAAATGCATATATATATATATATATATATATATATATATAAAAGTAATAACTTATTAAAAGAGTGCAATAAATATGTTTATTTTCAGAATGCATAAGATGATTTATTCTTTTTTTTTGTATATTATTTTTTGTCAATATCACAAAACAAAATTTGTATACTTTTCTTCAAACTTATGTGAATTTGAATTTGTCATTTATTTTTTTACAAAATTTGTCATTATTTAATATATATTAGTTTTTTTTGGGTTACATTAATGTTAATACATATTAGCTATTAAAAAAAAAACATATTAGCTATTATTTGATACTCTATCAACACACAAAAAAACAACAATTAATATTTAAATTAGGTTAAAAGTAAAATTGTTACTTTATTAAAAAATTGATACAATACTTATTGTTACTTTATCCAAACAAGTCGATAAAAACAAATAGAATTAGAGTCGATAGGATTAGATGGATTATATGAAGAATTTGGATTGTAATCAAATTAAGATTTTTATCAACTTAGAGATTATAGGTGAAGAAAAATTATATATGTTTTTTTTAAATTTAAAAAAATTCTACAATTTGGTGAAGCCACTTGGCTCAATCACGACATTGAGAGATTTTTATTTATGTTTTTTTATTTACTTCCCATTCCAGTGTGGCTCATTATAATAAAAGCCTTTTCAAAAGTAAATATGAAAAAACAATTTTTATTTTTTTATAATAATTTTTATGATGATGGTTGGAATGTGGGTGTAACATCTAATGACGCGTGGTAATTAAAAAAAGAAAAGAAAAGAAAAGAGGTTGGTAATAAATTAATGTGAAAGTTTTAAAGTCATGAAATGTTTTGATCATAACTTGTACGTTATGTTAATCATCAATCACATTATCAATTGTAAAAAGATTATAAACTCTAATTCGTATCACTTTTTTCCCTCAATTCGAAATGATATTATGTGTAACAAAAATACATAATTTTTTTTTTTTTTTAAACATTGAAAGCTCAAAATTTTTTCAATCACTTAATTTTAAGTGCGGAATAGTATAAATGCGGCGGATAAACAAAAAGCTACTCTAATCCATAATCAAGACAACATAGCAGTAAAAAGGAATGTAAAAGAGTAGGGAAGAGAGATGCAAACACAAGATAACACGTTGATGTGTTATCAAAGAGGAAACCAAAAAATCGGCGAAAAACCTCTACGCCGCCCTCTAAGCGGTAATCTATTTACTAGACAATCGGTTGGGATACATGGGTTAGCAAAAGACCCTCTAAGCCTAATCTACCCGATGTACTTAAGCCCTCAAAACTCCTACTCCAACAAGGCTTCTCGGAATCGTGTCTTGTCTAGCTCTCCGGATTCCGCAACAAGCTCCATGTTGCATCTGCCATCCTTAGCTTCTTCCAATGCTTCCCAACAACACCAAAATCTCATTTGACACTCTAAAAGGGTGTGGTAAGTGTTTGGGCTATCAACCTCTCAATGGTATGGAAATGGAAAGGTAGGAGTTGAGGAAAATCCACAAGCAATTGTGTAGAGGATTGTGGGTATAACAATCTCTAACTCTCAAGGTGTTTGGCTAGGGTTTTCTCTTAGAAGCACTCCTCAACATTTATGGGTAATGTGGGTATAAATAGTATAGGCACAGAAAATGTGTATTAGAATTGACAATCTGGCAAAACAGAATGTTTCGCGGGAAGGCCTTACCCGCGAGATACTCACGAGGCACAGCTGTCTCCATCCTGTCTAGACTCTTCGCATTCCAACATGTGCAAGTCACATGGGTCACTTCGCGGGATGCTTAGTTACGAGATACCCACAAAAACTCTTCAGTCTTCAATTGCTTGAGTCTTAACACTCCCTCTCTCTATCATACAACCCTTACAATCAAATCTCACAATAAATACTGGGTACAAAAGATTGAATAAAATTACAATCAAATTTGGCACGGAATTAAAGCCAACAAAACACATAGTTGTAAATTACAACTTTAAAATCTCCCCATTTGGCTATTCCGTGACAAAACCCTAAAACAGACTCTAGACTTAAACGTGAGTTTGGGAACAATGGCAAAACTCACTCACACCTAATCTAGAAGTTGTGAAACATTTGCACGTATGTACTGTAACTCAAACACTTGCACACAAACAAAACTTTCATTAAGCTTATGGCAAGTTGAATACATGGTACGTATATGAGCAAGTAAAATGCGATCAAGTTAGTAAACATAATAGAACATGTAAGCATATCTTGATCAAACAGGATCGATCATTAAAGAATGACTACAGTAGCTACTATCTTCTCCCCCTATCACTGCACTCCCCCTATCACTACACTCCCCCTAACACCAACACCATCTCCCCCTTTTTGTCATGGAATAGCTAGTCTTCATGTTCCTCTAGCTTTCTCTGAATTTGGTCCAATTGAGTCTGAAGAGATGTGAACTTGGTGTCGAAACGAATGTGTTGGGAGTGCATGATGGTAGCTAGTCTAGATATTTTGGTAGTAATCTCTTGGAGAGTAGCCATGATGTTGTCTAGCTGTTCATCATAAACATGGGATATAGAACTTGAGCTTCCTTGAGTAGCATGACTTTCTTGCTTGGTATTCTTCTTAGTGTGACTCATGCTTGCATGGAGAATGCGGATATTAATTGGACTTGGACTTGGATATGGGCGTTCATCTTCCGAAGGATGCACACCTTTAAGCTTTGAAATCCTTGAGATAAGGCGACAAAAAGGAATACAATTCCTTGAAGTCTGTCCGGTCAACTGTTTTTGCCACAATGTGGAAAATATGAGAGCACACATCAATCTCCACGCGGTGATCGATCATGCAAGAATAATGCTTGACCAAGATTCATGTAATCGGTGCTAGACAGAGGGTAAAGGTTGCTAAACATGATCATCGTGAGCAACCTTAATTCAGGAGAAAGAGATGCCACACTTATTGACTTCCCATTGGAGGAGAATTCCAAATTAGCTCCTAAAGCTTCCTCAAGAATCTCCTCATCCGGATTCAGTTCATCATATATCGATGGGATATGTAATATTGGCCTGTTGATGTGTAGAATTTCGGCCAAGTAGACGGTGTAATCGAGAACCGCTTTCCTCTCACACAAAGACTTGATTTCCTCTCCTTCAACAATGGCATTTGCATAGAATTCTTTTACTAAGTTTTCGTATGCATCCTCAAGATTTGAGAGAAGAAAATTCCAATCTTTGGTGGCAAACCATATTGGAATATTTGTGTCTAGGAGAGAGGGTTGATCAACGGCCCTTTCAACCAACAATGGAGCATCTCGAAAGTGGCTCATGTAGGTCTAGAATGCAGCATAGGATCTGAACAAGTCGGGGTCATACACTCCTGTTGAAAAACGAGTCCTCTTGACCTCGGTGAAGGGTCATCAACATCAATCACTAGCTCTTTCCCTTTGTTGCAGCCTCCTTTCACAACTAAGCTTTTAAACGGAGACATCTACATATGAGAGCACAAAATAGAAAAGAAACAAGTGCAAAAACACAAACACAGAACACAAAACTTGATTAGATTCAAGTTAGTTCAAAACAAAAGTAAGACAACTTAAAAACAGAGCAAAAACAACTCGAATCAGAGCAAACAGACACAAAACAACATGCTATAAGTGTTTAACTACGTAAACAAAAGCAATATGCATAAAGTGAATCACTGTGCATGTGTGTGTCTATGTTGAGCATGTGCCGATGCATGTGTGTGTAGCACGTGGAGCATGGGGATGCAGCATGAGATGCATGAGATATGTCTAGAGATGCATGGCATGGCATTGAGGCACAAAATGGACATAGTGTGTAAAACACACAAACATTGACCAAAACATGATAAACATGATCAATCAAGATAAAAACCAAGCATTGGAACTCGCTTGAGTCCAATTCAACACAAGAATGTCACTAGGACATTTTGTCAAACACCTAGCATGCAACAAAGAATTTTAACTATGAACAATGCATGAACATGGAGAAATCTGCCTCAATACAAGCTTAGAATGCCTCAAGGGGCCAACACAGATACACAAATATCAAATGGGACTCAGCCCAATCAAAGATTTTGAAAAATTTTCACAAAAACTCAAAACCCCAACCCATTTTCGAAAAATCCCCAATTTTTGAACCCTAACTTAAATTTCTGCATAATCTCAAAAAAACATGAAGAAATGTTTTAGAAAACATACCTTGAAGTTGGAAATGCAAAAAATAAACTTGAGAATGATGGAGTTTGAGTAAAAAATGGTTTTGGGTTGAAAGGGGTTCGAGAGAGTCTAAGTGAGGGAAATGAGAGTGGTTTGAAAACTTGTCACATCTGCCTTATAAATTGAAAACACGCATTTTTCGCGGGTTAGAAAGTCACGAGATTAGACGCGAGACACATTAAAGCTTTCGCGAGAAGCTCTTAGTCGTGAAATAGTCGTGATACGATCGCGATAGCCTCTGTATGAACATTGAAAATTTCCAGTTTTTGCCTAAAAACATTTAGCGAGAAGAGTTTAGTTACGAAATACTCGCGAGGCAGTAGCAAGACTTTCTGTATGAAAATGTGACTTATTAATTTCCCTTAAGCACATTTCGCGGGAAGCTCTAAGTCGCAAGCTTCTCGCGAAAAGACCTTTAAACTAGTTTTTGAAGAAAAACACAAAAATGCATTTTGAACAAAAACTGAAAGCACGAAAGTATAAAATCACTTTCAAAAACATATAAAACACTCAAAAATATTTTTAGGTTTGATCCGCAAGTACTTAAGCATACACATCACATTTGAACATGTACAAACACACAAATGAGATAAGCATTAATTGAATCGAAGTCTTGTGTGTTGTGGGTGAGTATCAAATGTGGAATAGTCCTTAGACTAGAGTGAAACTCCAATGATCAATTCAATTAAGTCATACACAACTGGTACGAAATCAAGTGGACTATCTCAATTATAGAAATGAGCATATATATGACCTCCCACAAGAGAATGATTTCAAATCATAGAAGTTTTTCAGTTGGCTTTTGCATAAATCATAACATTTGGTCCTTTTTGGATAATACATCTCTTTTTGAGATCGGTGCTTGAAATTTTTGATATTTCAACTTTTAGATTTAGCCTTTGGCTTTTTTAAGCACCATATGTTTTGATACAAAAGTCGCTTTCCCTTTTTCCTAGTCAAATACTAGTATGTGCGATAGGCTTTTGCAGCTCATTATCTCTTTTTCATTTGGAGATTTACATTTGGTGAGCTCTATAGCAAAAACATAAAAATAAAGTAGGAAGAGATATAGGCTCAAGTCTATGCAAGTATCAAGACCATCAAGACTATTGACCAATCATTCATGATAAGCTTGAAGATCTATTTACAACAATCATACATAGTTTTCAAGATTTCTCCTACAAAGATATATGTGCATACATAACAAGCTAAGCTTGTAAATGCACTACGCCATTAGTACGAAGGTACTAAACCAAACTCACATATGATATACACAACACAAGCGATCAAACTTTTTGAAGATTTTTCAATTTTTATGGGTTTTTGAAATTTTTTTTTTAACACACTCAAAAACAGAACAAGAAAAGTAAGATAAAAAAAAACAGATATAAACCAAAACCAAAACCAAAAAAAAAAATGCTAATAACTAAGCATGTGAGACCTAAACACCAAATGTGCAACAATGAACAGAATAGGTTCACATAAGAGATAGAGTTCAAGGAATGATACCGACACCAATGGTCTTACGCAAAGACTCAAACCTTAGACCATTAAGAGGTTTAGTAAGAATGTCCGCCTTCCTTGTCGGTGTTGATAACTCTAAATACACGATCTTTTCCTCCACCAAATCTCGAATGAAGTGGTACTGGATCTTGATATGCTTTGATTTTGAGTGTTGAACTGGATTTTTGGACAAATTTATGGCACTCGAATTGTCACAGAACACACACATAGTGTCTTGAGTGATTCCATAATCATGTAGAAGCTTCTTCATCCATAATAATTGTGCACAACAACTTGCCGCTGCAATGTACTCAAACTGACCGTTGATAGAGAAATTGAATTTTGCTTTTGCTCATCCATGACACTAAGTTATTTCCAAGATAGAAGCAACCACCGAAAGTGCTTTTCTTGTCATCAATGCACCCGCCTAGTCAAGATCGAATATCCAGCTAGGCACTCATTCGAGTCTCTTGAATACCAAATTCCATAATCAGATGTGCCATTTATGTAGCGGATAATTTGTTTGACTGCTGTCAAGTGTGACTCTTTGGGTGCTACCTGAAATCGAGCACATACTCCTACACCGAAAGCGATGTCTAGTCTGTTAGTAGTGAGATAGAGAAGACTACCGATCATGCTTCAATAAAGTGTAGGATCCACTTCTACACCTACTACATCACGACTCGCTTTCTTTGAGGAACTCATGGGAGTAGAAGTGTGTTTCTTAGAGTCTAGGTCGAATCTCTTTACAAGATTTTTGGCATATTTCTCTTGAGAGATAAATATCCCATTTTCCCGTTATTTCACTTGAAACCCCAGGAAGTAGTTTAGCTCTCCCACCATGCTCATCTCAAACTCCCTTTTCATTTCTTCTGAGAATTCATGAGCTAGGTGATCAATTGTGGATCCGAAGACAATGTCATCCACATATACTTGAGCAACAAGGAGAGATTTCTCATCTCTTTTGACAAACAAAGTTCGATCGGCTTGACCTCTCTTGAAACCATGATCCAAGAGGTATGTGGTGAGGCGATCATACCAAGCCCTTGGTGCTTGTTTCAGCTCATATAATGCCTTCTTCAACCTTAACACATGATCCATAAAGTAAGGGTCTTGAAACCCCTTTGGTTGCTCAACAAACACTTCTTCGTTTAAAAACCCGTTCAAGAAAGCACTCTTCATGTCCATTTGATATAACTTGAAGTTCATAATGCATGCTATGGAGAGAAGAATTCGGATTGACTCTAGTCTTGCAATTGGAGCAAAAGATTCATCAAAGTCTATGGCTTCAACTTGAGTATATCCTTGAGCCACCAATCTAGACTTGTTTCGGACAATTTCACCATCTTCATCAGTCTTGTTCTTGAAGATCCACTTGGTGCCGATTACATGTGTATCCTTGGGCCTTGGTACCAACTCCCATACATCATTTCTAACAAATTGATGCAACTCTTGGTGCATGGAATCTACCCAATTCTCATCCTTCAAAGCTTCCTCTACTTTCATTGGTTTAAATTGAGCAAGATAGCGCTTGTATGTCACATGATTCGCACTATAGGCTGGTCCTTTTCTCAACCGAATTCCTTCATCTAAATCACCAATGATATTGCTTGAGGGATGATTGAGAGTTACCTTTGACGATGGTCTCTTAGAAGTGAAAGGTTCCTCATCACGAGAGATTGGAGGTTGAACTTCGGGAGAGGGGTGAGTGGACTAGAAGATCCTTGAGTTGATCTAGTCTCCCTTCTTGATATAGGAGGTGTAAACTCCTTTTCCAGTGATTCTTTCTCAAGTATCCTCATCTTGAGACATGTTGTCATCACCTTCATTCTTCTTAAGATTCGGTCCTTCACCATCATCATCAATATCCTTTTCGAGATAGTGTCATCGATGACCACATTTATCGATTCCATCACCTGTCTTAGTGCGCTTATTGTACACTCTATATGCTTAGCTATTTGTTGAGTAGCCTAGGAATATCCCTTCATCACTCTTAGCATCAAAATTTTCCAAGATTCTCCCTATCATTGAGAATATAACACTTGCTTCCAAATACTCAGAAATATTTCACCTTCGGCTTCTTTTCTCTCCAAATTTCATACGATGTCTTCTTTGTTCCTGCCCTGAAGTAAATCCTATTCCCAATGTGACACAAAGTGTTCACTGCTTCAGCCCAAAACTTCTATGGAATGCTTTTGTTTAGTAACATTACTCTTGCCATTTCTTGGATCACCCGGTTCTTTCTTTCAACCACCCCATTCTGTTGTGGAGTTTTTGAGCTGAAAATTCCTTCTTGATGTCGTGTTCATTGCAGAATGCTTCAAACTTTGCATTTTCAAACTCCTTCCCATGATCGCTTCTGATTTTAACTATGGGAACTCCCTTCTCATTCTGTAGCCTCTTGCATAGCCTTTCCATCTTGTCACATGCTTTCGACTTCTCTTTAAGAAATTCCACCCAAGAATATCTTGAGAAATCATCAACCACCATAATATAGCGCTTTCCACCCATGCTTTCTGTTCTTGTTGGACCCATTAGATCCACATGTAGTAACTCCAAAGGGCGAGAAGTAGCAACCACATTTACTTTCGGATGGCTTGACTTTGTTTTCCCAATTGACTTGGACCACAAACATTTTTCTCAATTTTTCCAAACTTTGGTAAACCAACCACAGACTTCAAGCTTTGAGACTTTTGCCACTTGTTTGTAATTAGCATGTCCACGTCTTTGATGCCACAACTCCAAAAGATTCACTCGAGCACTTTGACATGCTATGCTTGGTTTGGGAATGACCCCATAATAATTGTCGGTGGTCCTAAGTCCCTTCAAAACCTGAACACCTTCTTCATTTAGGATTAGACATCCTTTCTTTGAAAATTGGACTAAGAAGTCTTCATCACAAATCTAAGTGATACTCAGCAAGTTCACTTTCAATCCCTTAATGTACAACACATCAGTTAACAAAGGCAGTCCTGGAATATCCACGGTTCCCTTTCCAATAACTTATGAGTGAAGACCATCTCTAAATGTCACAAAGCCATCTTCCTTCTCTTTAAGAGTTTTGAACAAAGATTTATCTCCAGTCATATGTCTTGAACAACCGCTGTCTAGATACCACAAACATGAATTAAATACTTTCAATGCGATATGAAAAAAAAGACAATCATGAGATAGGCATTCTTGACCATCAAAGCAGGACTCATCTTTCTTTACTTCATTCATAGATGAGTGAATCTTTCTTTTCAAACAGTCTAGTTTGTCACACAAACGTCTATTCCTTTTCTTATATTTGTCAATTAAGGAATTTGACTCACACAAGCTTTTATGAATATCATGATTCCTATGAACTAGTGATTTCAAAGATGTGTATAAAGATTCTAGCATATTTCTTTGATTTGAATAACTCTAAAAGTTCATTACTAGAACAATCTCCAAATATGCTCATAAAGCCATTTTCACAAACACCTTTACTATGCTTTATGTTGGCCTTTACCATATCCCTTTCCATGGCAAACCAAGAGAGTCTAGGATCACACTCAGGTATTAAAACCACAACGAGTGTACCCGCTCTGATACCAATTGAAAGCTCGAAAATGTGTTAAAAACACAAGAGCTGTTTAGACCCCCAAATTAAAGTTACGGCTCAATAGATTTTACACTAACTTAATTCTAAGTGTGGAATAGTGTAAATCGAATGGATAAAAAACAAGCTACTCTAATCCATAATCAAGACAACACAGCAGTAAAAAGGAATGTAAAAGAGTAGGAAAGAGAGATGCAAACACAAGAAAACATGCCGATGTGTTATCAAAGAGGAAATCGAAGAACTAGGCGAAAAACCTCTCCGCCGCCCTTCAAGCGGTAATCGATCCACTCGACAATCGGTTGGGATACATGGGTTAGCAAGAGACCCTCCAAGTCTAATCTACCCGATGTACCTAAGCCCTCCAAACTCCTACTCTAACAAGGCTTCTCGGAACCGTGTCTTGTCTAGCTCTCCGGATCCCGCAACAAGCTCCATGTTGCATCTGCCATCCTTGGCTTCTTCCAATACTTCCCAAAGAACACCGAAACTTCACTTGACACTTTGAAAGGGTGTGGTAAGTGTTTGGGCTATCAACCTCTCAATGGTATAGAAATGGAGATGTAGGAGTTGAGGAAAATCCACAAGCAATTGTGTAGAGGATTGTGGGTATAACAATCTCTAACTCTCAAGGTGTTTGGCTAGGGTTTTCTCTCGAAATCACTCCTCAACATTTGTGGGTAATGTGGGTATAAATAGTGTAGGCACAAAAAGTGTGTATTAGAATTGACACCGCAAAACAGAATGTCTCGCGGGAAAGGCCTTACTCGCGAGATACTCGCGAGACACAAATGTCTCCATCCTGTCCCGACTCTTCACATTCCAAAGCATGTGCAAGTCATATGGGTCACTTCGCGGGATGCTTAGTCGCGAGATATCCGCGAAAACTCTTCAATCTTCAATTGCTTGAGTCTTCACACTCTCTCTCTCTCTCTCTATCACACAACCCTTACAATCAAACCCCATAATAAATACAAGGCACAAAAGATTGAATAAAATTACAATAAAATTTGGCATGGAATTAAAGCCAACAAAACACATAGTTGTAAATTACAACTTTACGAACATGAAGATGGGTTTCATACTTATGAGGTCCACTGTCCACCTCTATGTGAGAATGGAAGTTGTATGTAGTTATTATTCAAAGTATAATAAATCCTCTTTTAATTTGGGCATGATAAGTAATTTGGATCTTTGTGGATTTAGGACAGAGTGGTTTTGGATTGGATGGCCATGGGCTTACAGTTACTATTTCAATGTCTGAAAGTTGAGTGAAAGGGGTTTTCCAAATGCAGGTGGTGTAAGAAGAAAATGCAGAAAGAAATATGAACGCACCACATATTGAACATGAATAAGAATTTATACAAATAAATAAATAAAAGGACTATATCACTTGATTAAACTTTAACCATTTTGTTTAATAAATACGACAGAAATTAATGTGTCATTTTAATGAATTTTTATTGTCCATAAACCTAAACATCGTGAAATCAAGCTTATCTTCTTTGGCTGTTGCAAGGTAATGTCCTCAATCAATATGTCAGAACAACACAAACTATAGGTTCAAATATATATGATATTTTTGTTTACGTACAGAAGATTACTTTGAAAGTTTTAGTAATGAATATTTTTGTTGATGGAAGCAGGTTCCCACATGTTCCTGGGAATCTGGGATATATAATGAAGTGCAGGTGGAAGCATGGAAGAAATTGGTGGATGCAGTTCATGCCAAAGGTGCCATAATTTTCTGCCAATTGTGGCTTGTCAGCTGTGCATCTCATCAAGGTGCCTATCTATCTATCTATCTATCTGGAAATTGAAGTTATATAATTGTAAATTGATCAAATTCTCATTAATCTCAAATGATGCTTCTTTCATAACTTATTTTGGATTCAAGATTCATTGCTTTCTTCCTGAAGACAAGATGATCGATGTTATTATTATTATTATTATTAGTAGTAGTAGTAGAAGCGAGCTGACCATTTTAGCTGGTGTCTTTGACCAATTGATTAGTTTATCAATCCGGTGGGGCGCCTCCAATTTCATCGACGAGCAAGCCCATATCAAATAGATGGAGAGTTCTCTTGCCAGACGGGTCCTATGGCATATACCCGAAGCCTAGAGCCCTGGAAACTTATGAAATATTGGATATTGTGGAGCATTATCGCAGGGCAGCATTGAATGCCATTCGAGCAGGTTTGTTAATTTGTCTTTATCAGTTTGTGACTATGTCATGCGGTTGCTTTAGTTCTAAGCTTCTGATGACTTTAGCTTAATTACTTTAACTGCTAATTGGGGTGAAGCCCGTTTTAAGTTTTAACTGAAAGGCCATCATAACTTTGTACGACTCTGCTTTGTAGTAACATGGGGCACGTTAAGTGACTATGAGTGTGTCTCCTTCTAGTGGCTATTGAATAGATTACAAGTGGAAAGGCTGCATATATGTGAAATGCCAAATGTCAATGTCATACCCGTGCATATAGTTTTGGACTTGATTGGTCCCCCAATTCTGTAGTTGCTCACAGGTGCATCAAAATATTAAAGATAAGAAGAGCATAGGATTTCAGAAATTTTATAAATAGCAAATGGTTATTATAATTTTGAAAATTTAAGCATCACTTAGTAAGCATTTTATTTTTCTTTAACCAGTTTGCAATGAGAATTCAAATTGTTTGTAAAAATTAATTATAATACAGGACATATAATTGCCTCAAGGTTACCTTTTCACACTGCACCTTTGATTGAAGTTTGATGCAATGGATTTGTTTGTCTTCCATGGTGCATCTTAGTGACAAACAAGCAGTTGTTATTATGTTCAAGTATCATCATATATAATCTTCATGTAATGCAATTTATCAAAAAATATAAAAATAATCTTCATGTAATGCAGGTTTTGACGGAATTGAGATTCATGGGGCACATGGCTACCACATTGACCAATTTTTGAAGGATGGGATCAATGATCGAACAGACGAGTATGGTGGCTCAATTGACAATCGATGCAAATTCTTATTGCAGGTGGTTAAAGCAGTAGTGGCAGCCATTGGCGCAGAACGAGTTGGAGTGAGAATTTCTCCAGCAATTGATCACCTGGATGCCACAGAGTCCGACCCACTTGGCCTAGGCTTGGCAGTGATTGATAGACTTAACAAACTCCAAGTAGAACTAGGCTCAAAACTCACTTATCTTCATGTGACTCAGCCTCGATACACAGCTTATGGGCAGACAGAATCTGGAAGACCTGGCACTGAAGAGGAGGAAACTCACCTAATTAGGGCCTTCAGAAAAGCTTATCAGGGAACCTTTATCTGTAGTGGTGGCTTCACTCGAGAGCTAGGAATGCAAGCTTTGGCTCAAGATGAGGCTGATTTGATATCTTATGGTCGCCTTTTTATCTCAAACCCGGACTTGGTCATGAGGTTTAAGATCAAGGCACCCCTAAATAAGTACATTAGAAAAACTTTCTATACACAGGATCCTGTTGTTGGGTACACAGACTACCCTTTTCTGACTAAGGGAGGAAAGGAGGGATTGTCCCGCCTCTGATAGCTTGGGACATATTAGCTGAATAATTGCTTGTATGTTACTCTAATAATTGCCTATGTATGCTCTTTGCATGTCTTGTTTTGGGCTTAAACTTGATATACTTTCGTTGTGGAGACTGAAGACTTAAAAGAGTGATAATAGTGAACAGAAGTAATTTTAAATATGCATTGTACGCTACAAATTTCTGAAACAAATCTTCATTAGTTAGTGATATGGCATGGAGCTTTTTATGCACTGTAAGTCTGTAACGTACAGGATATTTAAATCATTTGATATTGCTGGCTAAAATTGGTTTGCTATTGGGTGATATGCCTCGGTTTTTTAGCGATTAGTACAAATCCCTATGATATGTTATGGGGTTGTCAATTATGTTCTAGAAATTATTTCAGTCTGCCCATTAGCACAAGATCAAATTTGAGGGGGCCCAAACATAACCAAAAAAGAATTCATGAAAATCATAAAATAACGTGAAAGCATGGTAAACAAAAAGCAACATTTTTACTCGGTCAATATTCAAACCACATGAAGCAAAAAAACGCAAACCACGAATATTGAAAAGCTAGCTACTTGTAGCTTGTTTGAATAGGTTTATATAGACCAAGCTTAATGTAGGCTAGTTGATTTTTATCAAGATGATTAACATCATAATCCCATATTTCTTACACAATTCAGGATCACATTGCAAATGAACTATTATCAATATGATCTGTACGTGATGGTTTTTCAAAATTTTATTTGAGGATGTTTATAAATTGGTACATCAACACTAGAAATTAACATTAGCTTGACTGACATCATAATCCCATATATAACAATTAATGTTTTTAACTTTTCATTCCATTATTTATTTAATTCTAAAATTTGATTCTCCACTAATTTAGAGTTTATACATAGGTTAAAATAAAATAATAAACATTATATCAGGACCTACCATAATTGAAAACAAAAGTATTATGAAAATATTATGTCATTTTGTGATATCCCAATACTTTCTCATAAAATGCTTTTACTTATAAGCTTAAGTCATATTGCTGAGTTTTAGAGCATTTTTATACTATTAATCCTAACCGTACTCCCTCCTATCAAATTAAAAATGGGTCTCACTAAGTAAATTTGTGATGAAACTCATGATTAGTGTGAGCGGCGGGAGTATCATGTTGCTATATTTTAGGAGTATTGAATATTTTGAATATATAATGTATTATGTTTTAATGAGGCAATGAGTTAAGGTTTTAACCTAAAAAAGTCCATTCAAAGAAAATATTCTTGTTCCTTTATTCCTTATAAAAAATAGGTAAAGTTCACGAGCCCATTTGGCCTCATAAAAAAAAAAGGAAAAAAATGTAAAATACTATTTTGGAATCTAAACTTTATCAAAAATTTGTTTTTTGTCCTTAAACTTTAAAAAGTTATGTTTTCATCCTTAAACTTTTAAATTAATTTTTTTTTTAGTAGTTTAGAGACAAAAATAGAGATTACAAAATAACTTTTTTTCAATAATTTCGGAACGAAAAGCAAACTTTTGGTTTAAGGACATAAAGTAAAACATTTTCAATAGTTTTGGGACAAAAAAAGAAATTTTCAATAGCTTAGGGACCAAAAAGGAACCTATTAAAACTTAGGGATGAAAAATAAACTTTTGGTAAAGTTTAAAGACCAAAATAATAGTTAACCTAATAAAATTAATATTCACCCTCTATTTTATTTCAAGATGCACTAGGCTTCTTTAAAAATAGGATTAAAATATTATTTTGATCTCTAAATTTTATCAAAATTTTGTTTTTCATCTATAAACTTTAAAAATTTTGTTTTTCATTACTTAAACTATTGAAAACTTTATTTTTTCATCCTTAAATTATTGAAAATTTTTACTTTCTTTCCTTAAAACTTTAAGAAAGATTTTTCTTTCATTCAGAATTATTATAAAAAATATTTTTATCCCTTATTTTTGTTTATAAATTATAAAAATAACTCTTAATAAAGTTTAGAAATGAAAAACAAGCTTTTGATAAAGTTTAGGAACTTAAATAATATTTTACCTTATAAAATATGAAGGATATCCTTCTACAAAATGTTAATTCTTTTTATGATGTGCGCAACACATAGCTAATAAAATAATTATTATTATATTAAAATTTTTTTGGGGGGTGTGGTGGGGGGATTACATGCTATTTTGTAAAATTTATATTGTACACAATTTATTTGGAAACTTGAGGAGTAAATACAGGATAAACAGGCGTTTTGTCGGAAAGGAAAAGCCCAAAGTTCTGCACAATTTATGGTGGTCTAGTAATTTAAGAAACGGGTGAAGCAATCAATCGAATGATCCAGAGTTGTGAAGCAAGGGAACAGTGAAAGTGAGGATAAGGATAGATATCAACCCAGCATCATTGTTGTTATTATTATTATTATTATTTTGTTTGGATGAGCTATGGAGTAATGGATTGAGTTTGTTCCTTAATTCAAAGACAGTTGATAAGAGTAGTATTGGAGTTCAACAAATAAGATTCCTAGTTTTTGGGAGAGTTAAGTTATTTAGATTGTTTCATTTATTTGAGTTATCTTTTATTCTATTCGATTGTATCAGCTTGTAAACTGCACTGTATTTAAGTAGTAAGACTTGAATAATAAAGCAAGCAAATTAAATCGCAAATGATCTTTTTTTCTTATGTTCTGGGAGGTTAGTCACCTCTAATCTAACTAACTTAATTCAATAAACACCCTGCGTAACTAACAAAGAAATTCGAAATCCTTTATCCTTTACATATAGTCAACTTCACAAAACCATTTTTTTGGTTTTCTTTTTTGCCTAATTCTGTATTATTAACGTTTTGAGACATCAAAAAATGGAATTAAAAGTAGTGATTATTCCATCAATGAAAAAGAATAATGAAACTGAAAATTTAGAGCAAGCCAAATCAATGTTTGATACAATACTGGAAGAAACTAGACAAATCGGTGTTTGATAACTTTGGTTGCTAGTGGCTGATGGGCACTCGGGGTTGAGATTGAAAGGATCTAAACCTGAGGATATGGTTGCTGCCTTGCTGGGAACCTGGGTTCGGTTTTGGACAAGAGTTAACTCTGGTTACAAAATTTGAATTTGCTATTTGGTTAGGTTAAAGCTTTTAAATGAAGTGGAATGTTATAGGCCTTTGATCGTTTTTAGGTAGATCCTAACCCTTAACTGGACACTCTCCATCTCAAATAGAAGTGGAGAGGATCCGGAACCTAAGATAGCATGCAACGGTGGAGCTAAGATGGTAAAACTAGGAACAGAAATCGTGCATTGGCATCTTCTTTTCCTGCTGCTAGCCTAGAGATGTACGTATACTGTATGGTCCATTAGTCACTAATCACAACCTTATCTTCACTACAAATGTGAGAATAGGAAAACTTTTAATTCCTTCTTGCTTCGCTAACACGTACTACCTCTCTCTTTAGAATATTTCTATTCTTATTCATCATTCCGTGTATAGGTGTGGTGCCCTAACTCTAACCATAAAGTTGGTAAAAGGTCCACTTCTTGTTAGCTCGAGCCAAAACCCATTCTAGGAAAAGGCATTAGCTAGCTAGCTAGGAGGCTTCTGAATGTCCAATAAATTTTGAATCTGCGTCAAATTTACCTACATCCGTCACCAAAATCAAAATTAAAAGCATAAACATCAGAATCTTGGGAAAAGCTATTTTAAGCACTCTTAAGATAGATGACAAAAGCTTTATAGTTTAATTAATTGACATTTTTAGTATTTTCAAATGGAACACCCTTACTCTTCAACTTTTGAATTATATATATTAACATGTTCAATTTAGTTTTCAAATGCTAGTATATTTACTTATTGATTTATATACAGTTTTTTAAAGTTTCATTTTTTTTTAAGGTAAAATTTTACTTTCACCTGCTTTTAGTAAATAAAAAATTATGAAAAAATAAATCTAATCGGGCATTATCTGTGCTTACTAACATATATTGCTAATCGGGTTCAACAAATTAACAAACAATTTTGTAAACCAAATTATAGCAAGTATTATAGTGTAGTTATTGACTCATAGTTTAAAAAGTAATCTATAATATATCTTCCATGACCAAACATAAGGTACATCCAATAATAATAATAATAATAATAAAAAGTCTTTTCATTCCAAAATTTTGCAATTGTATAAAGAAATAACAACAAAACTTATGTACAGATTTTTAAATGTTGTTTTTAGGTTTTCTTATTAAAATTCAATCATGTGTCTACTTAATTTAAAAATACGCATTCATCCCATGAAAAAAAAGTTATATAACAAAATTTTAAGATGAAAATCTAAGGAACAACACTTAAATACTGTATCTAATTCTTATCCGAAAAATAAGGTTGATCCATTCCTCTATGAAAATTACCATAAAATGATAGAACTTAGAAATTAAGGGCTCGTTTGGTATTTATGTTTAAACAATAATTTTCTGTTTTTTTGAAAATATATGTGAGTAAAAAATGTGTAAAAATATATATTATATTATTTAAAAACTGAAAACATATGTTTAAATTTACATACCAAACCACCCTAAGTATTCACTGCAGAGAGTCTTACCGTGGGAAAAGGGGCATTCCTGCAGAGAGTATCCCCATAAATTCTGCATGGCTGCAGTTCATCAAAGTCAGAAGGACTCCTTTTTAGCTGTCAAAATGTCTTCTTATGCCGTCTTTTGCACCCTTTAGCACGTGCTCGTGGACCACACTTGATATTTTCTCCCATCTCCACCGTTTATGGAAATTTCTTACGGACTTCACTTCCTGACTAAGTAAGTTCTTACTTAATCTTATCCGACAGACTTAAAATAACATGCTTTGGGTCAATTATATACTGTAGTATTTCAAATAATACGTACTGAGGAGTCTTTTTATTTTTATTTATTTTCTCCAATCGGACATTAATTAATTAAGCTATTGTAAGGAAGGAAGAGTAATGCAAATTGATTTTGAGGATATTTCCAATTTGATGAATTGGCTACATTGCCACAATACATTAATTATCTTTACTCCAATTAAAGTTATTGCGTGCAAGCTAGAGCTTTGTTATGTAAAACACAAACATACACACAGCTAATTCATTTCATATGTGTATTTAGTTTAGCACTTTTTATTAGTAGGCGTAAGTGGACTTTTGCCTACTTTCACAAATTAATTAATTAAGCAAAAAACTAGTCCAAACCTGCATGCTTCTTTGTTTCCGATGATCACGAATCTAAATTGATTTTACCCCCAAAATCCTAGTCCTGTGATCAGTTTTTCTCAATCACATTTTCCCACTTTCGATAATTAAGATATATATATTTTTTGCAGAAAAAATGTTTTATATAATGCATATAATTAAGTGTTATTTGGTACAACTTATTTTTCAACATTTTAAAATTTTAGATTATTTTTAAAAGTAATACCTAAAAGAAGTGAAATTTAGAAAACATGTACCATAGTAAATGCGAAATATATTTAGAACAAAAAGGGACATCTTGTTGTTTTGTGGAAAAAGATAACAACAAACATGGAACATAGCTAGTTAGTGGCGACTCTTTTAATTTTTTTCAAGTTATTTTTTAAGAAATATAAATTATACAATTTAATAAAAAGAGAAATTCATATATTGACAACAATAACAATAAAAAAAAATGCAAATACATAAAATTTACAATTGCCTTCTAAGAGTTTTCATATTTTGAAATCAATGCATAATAATCTCATTATCAATACTACAAGCTACATTTTTTTCAATATATACAACTAAACAATCATTCATCCACTAAATGTAGAATAAATTATGGAGCAAAATTTAATTTTTTTGTATAAAAAAAACTGAAAGTGTTCCCAAATTTTTTTTTTTGAAAGGTAGACAAATAAAAAATTTTAAATTATTATATATAAATGAAAAAAAAAATTAATTAGGTGAGGGTGGGACCACCCTGGCCTTAAGGACCACCCTGCCTTAAGGTGGCGCCGCAGCTGCAGCTAGCTCAATATCTGTTTGTTTCTTCCTGTAGTTGCCCTTGAAGTCCTGCATGGGCGTATCCAAATCAACGAATTGCTACGCCAAAAAAATATCCATATATCCAAAGTTCTATATAATTGACACCAAGACCACCTTCCTTCAAACACACTCTAAAAGCTAAAAATAAACATAGGCTTATCTAATATTTGTGAGAATGATGCTTCCCTTATTCTTCATTTTCTGTCTCTTCAGCAGCTCCCATGCTGCTGTGCAAGACTTCTGTGTCGGTGACCTCACGGCTCCTCAAGGCCCTGCAGGCTACTCTTGCAAGGACCCTTCAAAGGTCACAGTGAATGATTTTGTTTTCTCTGGCCTAGGCAATCCTGGTAACACCTCAAATCTTTTTAAAGCCGCGTTGACTCCAGCATTCGCTGCGCAATTTCCTGGTGTCAATGGCCTTGGAATTTCTTTTGGTCGTTTAGACGTGGCACCTGGCGGAGTTGTGCCATTTCACACACATCCTGGAGCTTCAGAAATCTTATTTGTTGCGGAAGGAACAATCCTTGCCGGGTTTGTTTCCTCAGCTAACACTGTTTACTTTAAATCCCTTAAGATGGGTGACATTATGGTTTTCCCTCAAGGATTACTTCACTTCCAAATAAATACGGGAGGGACTGTGGCTATTGGATTTGTTAGCTTCAGTAGTTCAAACCCAGGTCTCCAAATTGTGGACTATGCTTTGTTTGGAAACAATTTACCTACTGAATTGGTAGCAGCAACTACTTTCCTTGACACAGCTCAGATTAAAAAGCTTAAAGGTGTTTTTGGTGGAACTGGTTAAGGTCTTCGGAGATCATCTACCAATAAAAATATTTCCTCAAGGGTTATAGATTTTTAATAAGTGCATTTATGACTAGTATGCGAGCCAACATTCCGTTGATGGCAAATGTAAATGTCTTTGACGAAGCAAGATAAATAAATGCTTGATATTTATTTTGTGTTCCGATTAAATGGGATATACTTATCCCACAAGCCCTAAGATAGTTGCAATATCTATTCCAAATTGCTTACTGAGTATATTAACAATAAAATTCTGTAGGGAGAGACCATTAAAATCATCATAGTAGAAATGTGGCGATGATTATTTTTTTTTATTCTACTTATGAAGAATTGCATTTGAAATCTTAAATTATCTACCATCAACTTCGATAACCTTGTCAACTCTTTTGTATGGTCCAAACTTCTTGATGGGTCACGTTTCCAAGAAATTCCCTTGCAACTTTTATTTATCATAAACCAATCAACATTTTGGGCCTAAAGTGAGAACTAAAATGAAGTCTTTTTTATACTTAAGTATTAATTAAATTACTATTTATTTAATATTTTTATATTATAATTGTATGGTCAATGGGCCACCTAAACACAGGCCCGTTCTTGATGGGTTATTCAAGACGTATTCCAAGAGTCATTCCTACAAAGTCCCTGCAACTTTTATTTATAAAAAGATAAAACATCTCATGGAAACGAGCTCAATTAAATGTGGCTCAACCACCCTCTTGTCAGGAAAAGACCGCTCTATACATGATAAAGGTGTCTGATAAGACACTCGTGAGGGCTTAGATGATTAACAAGTGTAAGGTTCCTATATAATGTAATAGAGTCCCACAATGAAGGGGACTAAAAGAAATGAACTTTTTGTGGAGTCCATTTTTTATATACTTGAAGTATTAATTAAATTAATATTTATTTAACATTTTGGGCCAGGAAATTATAAATAATATATTTTATTTAAAATCTAGTTTTCTCACCTTTTGAGATGTAAATTGACTAATTAAATTTTTGTATTCAAGTTCTTCTAACATCTCATTTTTAATCGATAATATAGCTAATTCACTTATTCTTTCTTGGGAAATTATCGATCTTAAATATGATTTTATTAATTTTAATTTTGAAAAACTTTTTTCTACAAAAACAATTGTAACAAGTATTGTTAGTAAAAACCTATAAGCAATGCATGTATTTAGAAATGAATTTAATCTTTTTATATAATTTAGTATGTCAATTGGAGTATAATCTTTTATTTGTAAAATTTCTTTTAAAACGTTTAACTTTGAAATAAATCTAAATCATCAATATCATAATAAACATCATGTTTGAGAAAAGATTCAAGTTTAAGACAGTATTTTTGTAAACTATTATCATCTAGTGATTTAAATTTGTAGAGAGTGGGTCAAAGAGCTAGGTTTTAGTGCATGGATAACATTAATATGGTGTTCATGACAATCAAACAGAAAACCAAAGAAAGTTTGTTCTTGGCCCAATCTTTTGTTCTAGTAAATATTGAATGAGAATGGTTCCAGTTCTTGAGATTGCTATCTTTCTCTTCTCCTTTCTCCCCCCTCATCCCTAGGGTCTCTACTCTTATTTATACTACATATTTTCCTTCATCTCTACCCTACACATGGATAGATGATGGTTTCTCCCGAACTAAGTCTTCTCAATGGTTGTAAGGCTTTATCTAGTGGTCACTATTAATGCGGCCAAGGAGCTAGCTGGGTGCATTCAATAAAGATATTTTGGGATTCTTCTCTGTCTTTTGTTCCTAAAGGCTTATCCATATTTCTAAATTTCATGGATTTTAGATAGTAGACCTCGGCCTTGACTAGCCGAGTTCATCCTCGGCACAAACTCCTAGGCCATTATATTCAATATTGTCTTCCTTATCCACTAGCATTTTCCTTGACTATACTTACCCATCCTCGGACGGCCCCTTATCCTCGAAACCCTTGTTTCCCAATTCTATCTGAATTATGTGTTTTCCTCTCATCCGAGGAAAAAGGTGGGGTTTTGAATTCTTAATAGTTAATTATGCTTTGATCCTTTGATTTACACATTTTCAATGCCCCATATTTGTATCGCAAATTGCTTTTATTAGCTACCAATCTAAGGAGTTGGTTATAAATTTGGGTCTGTCTTGACACTTATAGAAAGATGCTATGTGTGTGAATTTTCCCAAAGCATGTGGTCCGAGGACTCATGCATGGCTTTAAACACTTAGCAGAAATAAGAAATGAGGCTCTTCTTAATTTGAGGGACCCGAGCAAGGCTCGTATAACGCTTAGCAGATCAATGTAGCTAAGGTTCTTCTTAGCGGAGGTCAAGGCTCGTATCCGACATAGCTAAGGTTCTTCTTAGCAGAGGTCTAATAGCTAAGGCTCTTCTTAGCGGGAGGTCTCGGGACCCGACATAGCTAAGGCTTTATAACGGAACAACAGAGATCCGAGGGGATCCGACATAGCTAAGGTTCTTCTTATCCGAGGGACCCGACATAGCTAAGGCTCGTATAACGCTTAGCAATCCGATAGTCATACGCCAATCCGAAGAACTCTTCTTAAAGTTTTAGCTAAGGCTTTCGCTTATATGTTGCTAAACAATTAGGCTTCCGAGGGGATCGACATTTTCTTCTTATTTTAGGATCTTCAGGCTTGTTTCCGTGCTAATTGATCCGAGGGGATCCGACAAAAGGTTCTTCTTAGCTTCTTAGCTAAGGCTCGTATAACGCTTTACAGATCGAGGGATCCGACATAGTTAAGGCTCTTTTTAGCGGAGGTCGAGGGACCCGACATAGCTAAGGCTCGTATAACGCTTGGGGATCCGACATTAAGGTTCTTCTTAGCGAGGTCTAGCTAAGGCTCCGTATAACGCGCAGCGGGAGATCCGAGGGGATCAAGAGCAGGTCTTAGCTAAGGCATAACGCTTAGCATAGCTTCTTCTTAGCGGAGGTCAGGGACCCGACATAGCTAAGGCTCGTATAACGCTTAGCAGAGATCCGAGGGGATCCGACATATAAGGCTCAAACGAGCAGATCCGAGGGGATCCAACATAGCTAAGGTTCTTCTTAGCAGGAGGTCTTGGGACCCGACATAGCTAAGGCTTATAACGCCTTAGCGAGGAGATCCGAGGGGATCCGACATAGCTAAGGCTCTTCTTAGCAGAGGTCTTGGGACCCGACAGCTAAGGCTCGATAACGCTTAACAGAGATCCGAGGGGATCGACATAGCTAAGGTTCTTCTTAGCGGGAGGTCTCGAGGGACCCGACATAGCTAAGGCTCGTATAACGCTTAGCAGAGATCCGAGGGGATCCGACATAGCTAAGGCTCGTATAACGCTTAGCAGAGATCCGAGGGGATCCGATAAGGTTCTTCTTAGCATCCGAGGGACCCGATTGAAGATGTGGATGAATCCGATAAGTTAAGGCTCTTTTTAGCAGGAGGTCCGAGGGACCCGACATGAAGAATCCGATGCTAAGGTTCTTCTTAGATCACCCGACATAGCTAAGGCTCGTATAACGCTTAGCAGAGATCCGAGGGGATCCACATAGCTAAGGTTCTTCTTATGAGGGACCCGACATAGCTAAGGCTCAATATAACGCTTAGCGGAGATCCGAGGGGATCCGACATAGCTAAGGCTCTTCTTAGCAGGAGGTCCGAGGGACCCGACATAGCTAAGGCTCGTATAACGCTTAGAGATCCGAGGGGATCCAACATAGCTAAGGTTCTTCTTAGCATCCGAGGGACCCGACATAGCTAAGGCTCAATATAACGCTTAGCGAAGATCCGAGGGGATCCGACATAGCTAAGGTTCTTCTTAAAGAGGTTTGACATAGCTAAGGCTCTTCTTAACCCGACATAGCTAAGGCTGTATAACGCTTAGCGGGAGATCCGAGGGGATCCGACATAGCTAAGGCTCTTCTTAGCAGGAGGTCCGAGGGACCCGACATAGCTAAGGCTCTATATAACGCTTAGCAGGAGATCCGAGGGGATCCGACATAGCTAAGGTTCTTCTTAGCAGAGGTTTAGGGACCCGACATAGCTAAGGCTCTTCTTAGCAGGAGGTCTCGAGAGACCCGACATAGCTAAGGCTCGTATAACGCTTAGCGAGATCCGAGGGGATCCGACATAGCTAAGGTTCTTCTTAGCAGAGGTCGAGAGACCCGACATAGCTAAAGCTCGTATAACGCTTAGCAGAGATCCGAGGGGATCCGACATAGCTAAGGTTCTTCTTAGCAGGAGGTCCGAGGGACCCGACATAGCTAAGGCTCTTCTTAGCAGTAATAACGCTTGCGGGAGATCCGAGGGGATCCGCTAAGGCTCTTCTTAGCAGGAGGTCTAGCTAAGGCTCTATATAACGCTTAGCGGAGATCCGGGGATCCGACATAGCTAAGGTTCTTCTTAGCAGAGAGGTTAACTAAGGCTACTAGATCCGAGGGGATCCGACATAGCTTTCTTCTTAACAATGGTCCGAGGGACCCGACATAGCTAAGGCTCTTCTTAATGAGGGACCCGACATAGCTAAGGCTCGTATAACGCTTATTTCCGAGGGGATCCGACATAACTAAGGTTCTTCTTAGCAGGAGGTCCGAGGGACCCGACATAGCTAAGGCTCAGTATAACGCTTAAGGAGATCCGAAGGATCCGATAGCTAAGGTTCTTCTTAGCAGAGGTCTCGAGGGACCCGACATAGCTAAGGCTAAACACTTAAGACAAGCTAAGGTTCTTCTTAAAAAGATATCGGTGCGTGTTAATTTCCCCTTAGCATCCGCTAAGAATGACTAAGGTTCAAGCCTCTTAAACCATCTCACCGCCACGGGTCCCGGACTCTTTGTCACTCCCGAGAGATGTGACTCCCAACTCGAGTGGCTTTTGCTTGGTCATATGCACGCTGCCCTCTCGATTCCTCATACGCTCAAGGTTGGCGAAAGGATTTTCACGTTGGGACACCGTGGACTTGTTGAGGACCTCAACCCACTAGTTAATCATAGTTGCACTCACTATCACACAAGCTCTCCCCACGACGGCGCCAATTGTAGGGACACGTCGTGCAACCTAAGCCCAAGGTGTATGAGATCTTGGATCAAAGTGAGCCCAAACAATAAATTTGTAGAGAGTGGGTCAAAGAGCTAGGTTTTAGTGCATGGATAACAGTTTAATATGGTGTTCATGACAATCAAACTCTCCAAAGAAAGTTTGTTCTTGGCCCAATCCGAGGAGTTTTGTTCTAGTAAATATTGAATGAGAATGGTTCCAGGAGTTCTTGAGATTGCTAAAGCTTTCTCTTCTCCTTTCTCCCCCCCTCATCCCTAGGGTTTCTACTTTATTTATACTACATATTTTCCTTCATCTCTACCCTACACATGGATAGATGATGGTTTCTCCCGATACTTGTCCCATCACCCCCTCTAGAAGTCTTCTTGGTTGTAAGGCAATAATCTTGTGTAGTGGTCACTTCCTCATTAATGCGGCCAAGAGCTAGCTTGCATTCAATGCGGTGACAGCAGCTTTTCCCAAGATATTTTGGGATTCTTCTCTGTCTTTTGTTCCTAAAGGCTTATCCATATTTCTAGAATTTCATGGATCAAGATGTGTCATTTACGGACCTCGGCCTTGACTAGCCGAGGACAAATTCATCCTCGGCACAAACTCCTAGGCCATTATATTCAATATTGTCTTCCTTATCCACTAGCATGGGTTTCCTTGACTATACTTACCCATCCTCGGACGGCCCCCTTATACTCGGCTAGGACCCTTTTGTATGATTTGACCCCACATAAACTATTATCATCTAGTGATTTCAATTTTGTGAAGTTATATAGAAAACCAAAAATATCTTCATATATTTGAAATTGTTCAAATCTATTCTCAATTGAACTAATTGCTTTATCTACTATATATAAGAAATAATCAATTCTAAAAGATTTTTTAGTAGAACGTGTTGTCTCATTATGAACATTTTCATCAAATTGTTTCTTTCTATGAATTATGTGTTTCTCACAAAATACAGGTTCTATTTCCATTTCCAATGCAATTTTTATTAGATGCATTCATTGTAGATATAAATCCATTTTCTCTATATCCTTTAAAATAAGAAATGAGACCTTTTAATTGATTTATAGCAACATCAATGTGCATGTCTTTTAATTGTAAGTTTTTACTAACAAAATTGACAAAAAAATAATATGTCGTACCAAATAGTCATACCCAATAAGAACTCAAAGTTTTCAATTTCATATGTTGCTAAACAATTAGCTTCACTTTTTATTTTAGGATCTTCACTTGTTTGTGCTAATTGCAACAAAGCATCTCTTATTTGTGGATCTTGGAATTTTATTGCTTTTACACTTTCAATGCATACTTTGGTCACATGAAACAGGAGTGTCCTACATATCTCAAGAGCATTAGGAAGAGTAAGGCACTCGCCGCTACTTTGAGCGACACTAAGCAAGGATGATTCCGACAATGAGGATGACGGAAACTTGAATGCCTTCACTACCACCATCAATCCTACTGAGGGGATTATTGAAGATGTGGATGAAGAAGAAGAATTTGTGGAGTCCAAGTTTGAGAAGATGGATGATCAAGATGATATCCATATAGCCTATGAGAAATTATACAAGCTTTCTATGATAAACTTTATAGGCTGACTACCAAGAAGCTCAATGATATGGAACTTAATCATGAAGAGCTTTCCACAAAGTTTGATGAAGCTAATCAGACTATTGGAGCATTGAGGTTCGAGAACAATTCCTTAGCTGAGAAGACCAAGAAGTTTAAAGCGAAGCTATTTCAAGTCAGAGCTCAATTGGAGAGGACTTCAAGTGCAAAACTTGATGAGATGCTTTGTCTTCAGAAATCTAAGCGATCGAATAGGTTTAGGGTATGGCTTCTCTTCTTCTAATATTGCTTCTACTAGTACTACTGTTTTTGTTCCTCCTAATAATAATGCTATTGAGAACAATGATGTTAAAACCGATATAGCTAGTGAAAACATAGACAAAGGTAAATCTATCTTAGGAGCACCCCTTAAGCAAGATAAGAAGGAAGCTAAAAACCCTAGGGCTAAGAAGGCTAACTCTCAAAAGCCTAAACAAAAGAAGCAACATCTTTGTCATCATTGTGGAGTTGTTGGTCATACTTGACCAAATTGTTATAAGTGGTTAGCCACTCAACAAAGTAACGGCATGATAGCATCTAGAAGCCAGAATAAGTTTCAATCCTCTCTTGCTCCCCTAGGAGATCTTCTCAAAGCCCTCATGTTCTTTTTGAACTTGAACGGTTTCAATTCTTTCCCACCGCCGGTTCAAGGGCTTAGTCAAAGGAAATGTTTTTACAAGGTGTGGAAGGAAAAGGGCTCCAAGTTATTCTATCACTTTCTTCTCTCTCATTGTGTTTTTGATTTTGCTTAACTTGTGTGTTTTGCTTTCTTTCTTAATCAGTCTAGTATTTTTTGCTTTGCTTTGTTTAACATATTTTTGTTTGTTTTCAATTTTGTTTATTTTGTTTTTGATATAAAAATTTAAAAAAAATTGAAAAATTAGAAAAATACAAAAACAGTGTGTGTTATGTGTACATTGGTACTTGTGTACCTTGGATGTCCATTGAAACAAAATTTTCTAAACTTTGTATCTCTTGTAGCTTAGATGAGCATCTCTATGCACAACTAAGCAAGTGAGTTTTGTGGCTCGTGTTTGTGATGAGTAAGGTTAAGTGATCTCTTGTACTTAACACTCGTATCATACTTTTTGACGGGAAGGATTAGAAAATCCTAAGAGAAAGGCATAAATAACCATCTCACCACTGTTGCCCGTCAATCATGAAATGACATTTGTGTGTTTCGATATAGCAAAATTGGAAGGTCAAGAGCTTAACATAATTGGGTATTTCTTTTCTATCATTTGTATGCCCATGCATGATTTGCTTAAAAAAATATGCAAAGAAAAATAAAAAGAAAAAAAGATCGAAATGCTTTAAATATGATTGCAAGCGTGTATTCTAGGAGATGTGGGAGTTATAGGATGTACCTCGAAGGTGATAGTTTCCATCAAACAGTTTTTATTATGTGTGAGTTAAAGTGATTTTCTCATATCTCAAATCGTCATAACATGTATACACTTATGCAATCTTGCGATGTTTTTCACACACAACACGCAATATTCTTTGCTACTCCCGATACATGTGCAAGTACAATGTGATTTGGCCATCACAAAGTTTACATGTGTTAATGTATACTCACTAAACTATCTTGACACATTTTTGAAATATAAAATTGGTTAGACTTGTTTAGTATGTGTGTGTGTGTGTGTGTGTGTGTGGATCTATGTGCTTAAAATTGTTCTTGAGAGATGATTTTGAGAGTTTAAAATGTTGATTGGATCCTTGGTTGAGTTGCATGCTTGATTGCATTCATATCTTTATTTTTCCATTCTTGAAAAACTGATTTTAAGCAATCTTGACACCTGGCTATCTATTGAGCTTTTAAGTTGTTTCTTATCGCAATCTCGACACTTCCTCAACAGCTAGGTGGATTGATCGAGAAAGTTCTTGGATCCTCGATAGTGGATCGATGGATTGATCGAGCTTCTTTTCTTGTGTCTTTGCCTTGTACCTTGACACCTTTTAGACACCTGCATCTGTCAACGTTGTTTTTCTCGACACCTTCCTCGACAGATGGCTCGACACCTCTAAACACCTCTATTTGTCGAGATTTACTGACCTTCTATATAAAGGTCCAGCGCAATCCGATTCTCATTTCTCTCAATCTCTCTCTCGATAGCTTCGTGTTCTCTCCTCCCAAACCTCTCTCACTCACTCCAAACTTCTTCTTCAAGGTTTCTTCAAGCTTTTACAAGTTTTTCTTCACTTGGTAAGCTTTGAATCTCTCATTTACATGCATTTTTATGTTTTGAAACCTACGTTTTGGGGTTTTTGAAAAATTTTGGGGTTTTTCAAAATTGATGAGTTATTGTTGAAATTTTGGGATGGGTTTTTGCTTAAATAAGTTTAAAATCTCATGCATTGCATCACATAAACATTATAACAGTATTATCATGCATTTAGATGTGTACAAATTGATTGTGTGCTGGTAGGATTGGATTGGGCTAAGCCCATGATGCAATTTCTTTTACATGTCAAGCCCATGATGCATTTTTTGCATGTCATATGTTCATGCATTCCTCATGCATACGTATTCCTTTTTCAATATATTTACTATATTTGAAATGTGTTGGGACTTTTCTGATTGTCTTTTTCTCTCCCTCTCTTTTCTTGTTTACGTTAGTCGTGTCTATGACACCTAAGCATAAGTCAGCTCCGTCTCGAAACCCTCTTCGTTCCAGGGCATCGTCTTCGTCTTTTGATCCTACTCCTCCTCATATTTGGTTCCGTGATGAGGATGCTCGAAAGGACATCTTAGAGAACTTTTCTCAACGAGGTGTTCATTCGAATGCCGAGTCATTTTGGCAGACTTCGCCGACACCGACTTACTCGATGTCATTCACAATCGGGGTTGGGAGTCACCGTGTGACGTCTCGGTCACATGTCCATCCATGTTGTTTCAGGAGTTTTACTCCAACATGCATGGATTCGATTATTCAAGACCTCTCTTTCATACTCGCGTTCGAGGTACGCGCATTGTTGTCACACCGCAGCTTGTTGTGGATGTGCTTCATGTTCCTAGGGTAGAGCATCTTGACTACCCCGAATGTGAGCATCTGAGGAATGTGTCCAAAGACGAAATGATTTATGCTTTTTGCAAGCGCCTTTCTGATTGGGGTGATCGTCAACTTACACCATGTAAGGCCTTTGCTAAAGGTCCTAGATTCATAAATATAGTGATGACTTTTGTTTTGCACCCACTCTCTCACTACAACTCTATCACAGAGCCTTGTGCTCGATTTTTGTTGTCTCTTCTTGAACATCTTACTATTGATTTTCCTTCACCTTTCATTCTTTCTCATATAAATGTGTATAGGGATACGGCTAACCGTGATAAGCTCATTTTCCCTTCAGCTATCACGCATATTTTATGCCATTTTTTTGTTCCTTTTCCCTCTTCCAACCATTTTTCTATCATGTGTGTCATAGACGCCACTACCATTAAACGTAGCAAGGCACAATTTAGGTCACGACAATCGGATTCAGTAGCTCCCCCCTCCCATTCGGCTCCATCTCATTCTGCTCCATCCACAACCACTCCCTCTTCTTCTACGAGTGATATGGCACTTGTAGACATCATGACGCAACTGCAGCGCATGGATGCTCGCCTTGATACACTCTCCACAGAGTTGTATTAGGTGAACGTTTGTGTCGGTCGTCTTGCATGGCGGCAAGCGATTATGGGTGGCTTTGCTCCTGAGGCTTCTCCTCCACCTCCTCTAGTGGCTTCTAATTTTGAGGATGAGGATGATGATGATGGTGATGACGATGATGCATCCGATGATGATGATGATGGAGATGTTAGCTCTACCGATGAGATGTCTACTTGACACTCTTACCCTTTATCACTCGTGACAAAAAGGGGGAGTAGTTTTGGATATGAGAGTAGTCATTCTTAGGGAGAGAGTTAGTATATGGCATTTTTGTTAGGGGGAGTGTTGATATTTTTGAGGGATGTAGTGAGGATTACATGTATCTTTTTCTTTTCTCTTTTTTAGATACATTTATTCTGGTACATGGGTCTTGTGACCATTATTGACATACATTGTACTTATTTTCTTTCTATGATGATGTATGTTTCTTTCACCTATCCTTACATGTGTTGTTTTTTTCTTTCTTTATACACATGGTTCTTATTACTTGTATGTAATCTATTATTTCTGTTTCACACAAAGAATGCCTTGATGAGTTTTGTTTAAAATGTTTTAGAAACACAGGTTGCAAAGTTTTTCAAGAGTTTGTGTTATGATAGATTTTATTGTATTCAACAAGTGAATATGAGTTGAGTGATTTATGACTTCTCTCATATGTTCATTTGTTTGTTGTGGTTTTGTCATGGATTGCCAAAGAAGGAGATTGTTAAGACATATGTGATTCATTTATTAGGAACATATGTCACTATTTTATGTAATTGGCTAATCTTTTGACAAAACGCACATTATTTGTAATTTGATAGATCTAGGATGTGTTTAATACTTCAAGAAATTGTATTTCAAGATCAAGTGTTAAAGTCATGCAAGTCTGTCTAAGAAACAAGCTCAAGAAGTGTTGTTCATTAAAGCTCGACAACTAGCTCGACAACTAGCTATCTATCAAGACCTGCAGAGTTGTTGAAGCCCATGACTCAATAGCAGCTTGACAAATAAGGTATTTGTCAAGGTTTATAAAAAACAGAATTCCAGTTCTGTTTTGACTCCAATCTGTAATTATGTGTTTGGGCTTTCTTTTCTTACAACCCTAGGCATATAAAGTGTTCACAAGTTATACAAGTGTTGAGCAAAGTTTGTTTAAGCAAATTGTGACCGGAGACAAAATTTGCCCTAATTCATCATTCTTGTGAAGAAGTTGCTTTGTTTTGTGCACCGTAGGGTTTTGTGACCAAGCATCTTCTTGATCTTCATCATTAAGATGAATCAAGAACTTTGTAGCCAACAACCTTCTCTAGTTGGTGGTTGAAGTCACGTACTAGGATCCGCGCAATTGGTCGACCACGCATCTTTGAAGCCATGTATCAAAAGGAGAAATTATCACTACTGAACAAGTCCAATTAGGTATTGGGGTAAGAGTTCAACTGTAAGTTGGTATAAGATATTGAGATTCTTTTACTTGTAATCGCTTTGTTGTGATAATAATGGAATTTCGGGAGTAGTGACCTTAAAATCACCGAGTGAGGTTTTTGCCGTGTTGGTTTTCTCCATTCGTAAACAAATCACCGTGTTAATTTATTTTTCGCTGCATACTTAGTTTATTGGTGATTTGTTATGCTACCACGTGTTTGCATGTTAATCTGATTAATTAATAATCTTGACTAATTAATCAATTAATTCATCACAAAGGGTTAATTCATTTTTGGCCTATCAAAATGCACTATATAAGTAAATTACTTTGTTATTAATCATGAATTTTATTTATATATATATATATATATATTTTAAGAAATAAGAACTACATGAGTTATTATTACATAATTTTAGAACTCATTTCTAACTAAATGATTAATTATTATTATAAAAAAAGTACCTAAGAGAAACCAAGAACTTAAATGGGTGTCCTTTGTTTTGCTTCTTTATGGTAGACTACTTTTAACATAATATCCATACATGAAATTATTTAATCAAAATTATCATATACAAAATACATATGAGTAAGTTGCAACTTGAAAAAAAAAAAAAAAAAAACATGGGGTGCAAGAAGGATTTTATGGAAAGACCATTGGTGAATATGTATAAGTTTTTAAATTTTGATAATAGATTTTAAGTTGGAGTAGGATTTAAATTTCTAAAACTTAGATGATAAAGTTTTAGCTAAATTAAATTATAACTAAATCTCATCCCTTGATTCGAGAAAATATATCCTAACAATTAATGGAATAATTTTTTAAATAATTAATAAAATGTAAGATGCAACTTGAGGGGGACATGAGGTGTTGTGTGGGATTTTGGATTTTAGTTTAAAATTTATTTATTTTTATTTTATTTTTTCTAGGGAAGGTAGTTAAAATTTTTTTACAATAAACTTTTAGTTCGAATAGAATTTAAATGATAAAGTTTTACGTAAATTAAACTATTATTAATTTTATCCCTTAATTTGAGGAAATATATCCTAATAATTAGTAAAAAAATTAATTTAATAATTAAAGAGAGTAGTTATTCATTAGGAAAAAAATTATTCCAAAGAGAGAGAGAATATCATATAAATTTATCAACTCTTATGAATCTATACAACATGTATATCATTCTAATACAAATACATATGTGTAAGTTTCAACTCAAAAAAAAAAAAAAAAAAACAAACAAACAAACAAAACAAAAACATGGGGTGCAAGAGAAATTCTATGGAAATACCATTAGTAAATATAAATATATATATATATATATATTGAAATTTTGATAATAGATTTTTAGTTAGAGTTGGGGCATGTTGCATAAAGAAATTGATAAGAATAAATAAGTTGTTGTCTCTATCAATTGAAACTTAGATGCATATTGAATGTTTTGTTAAAACACTTATTGTTATTTTATCTAAAGAAATTGATAAAAACAAATAAGTTGGCATCTCTATCAATTGAAACTTAAATGCATGTTGCATTTTTTGTTAAAACACGTTGTTATTTTATCTAAAAAAATTGATAAGAACAAATAAGTTGAAATAATATTGTAATTTGGTGAAACTACCTAGCGCAATCATGACTTCTATGCTCAACTTTTATTATATAGTATATGATATGACATGATGTGAAACTAGGTTTCAATAACATATAATTTTTATTTAACTTCTGGCATGTTATTTTGAAAATTTTTCAAAAATAAATTTAATTAAATGATTTTCTAATAATCCCTTTTATGCCTCTAAACTCACTAAAAATATTAAAGTGCAACCAAAAATGTGGAAAATAGGAATTTCTTACTTTCTATGTGTAGGAACAAACTAATGTGGCATTCCATAATTTTTTCTAGATTATTATCATTTTTTTCAACAATTTTAGTCATTTATCAAAACCAATACACACTCACACACAAGACTCGTCACACGTGATTTGCACGTGTGATTAGACTCTTTTTTATCTTTTATTTTGGATTTAGTGAATTAATGTTTAAAAATGAGATAGAAATAGTGTTATAATTTCAGGATCTTTATTTACGTGAGAATTGATAAAAGTTTGAAAGACTTAAATCCTAGGAACTTTTTAAAAATAGTAAATTACTTTTTTAACCGGTTTGTATTTTTAAATTTAAAATTATTTAACTAAAAGATAAGGGTATTTTAAAGAGTTTAAGAATTTGAGTAAGGATATTTTAGTATACAAAATGATGAAACCCAAACAAGAAATCATGTTTTATATATATATATATATATATATATGAAAATTTTGGTTCTCATGATCTATGTTTATTAAGGATAGATTAATGTTGCGTCTCATAATTTTCTCTTAACTTTTCCAAATTTTTATAACTTTTAGTCATTTGTCAAAAACCATAAAAATTATTTAAAAAAATTAGAGACAATAAAAAAAATCTGGGAAAATGTGAGTTACATAATTTTTATGTAAGGTAACAGAGTAGTGTAGCTTCCCATATACTTTTCTTCCAATTGTATTAAATATTCTCAGTTTTCTAAATTAATTACCAAAACTAATAAATTTTACAACAACCTTCACAATTCATCTCATATATAGGGAAAAATGCCCATACACCCCCTAAACTTTCAATTATCGCCAAAAGACCCCCTCAACTTTTATATTCAATTTACTCCTTAAACTATTCAAAACTGCCAAATCAATACTTGAGTTAGTCTCACGTTAAAACACTAACGGATTAAGCACGTGGTACTCACGTGACTTTTAAAAACAAAATTAATCACACAAAAGTCCAAAACCCAACAGAAAGAGGAAGGAAGAGAACCAGGTCCGATGGTGAAAGAGCTTAGGCGGTCAATTCAGAGCCACCGTGAGCTTTCCCCTGCTGTCTCACCGCTCTTGTCCCGGTGGTGCCTTGGTGGTTCCGCCGCACCGTTCTATCTTGGTATGTTTTTTTTTTTTCCCGAGTTTAAATCCACAATGAACTTTTTTTTTTTTTTAATCTCCATGTACGAATTTCTATAATAGAAATTATTGGTTTGGTTTAATTTTTGGGTTGGGTCTCTGTGAGCTTGGTTTGGTGTTGTACCACCCGGTATGTTTGTTTTTCCCCTCTTACGTATTGCTATTTAAATCCACAAAGAACTTGTTTTCTATCTCCATGTGAGAATTTCTATAGTAAGAATTATTTGTTTAATTTAATTTTTGGGTTGGGTCTCTGTGAAATTCTTGTTTTTTTTTTTTTTTTTTTTTTTTTTTTTTTTTTTTTTTATCTCCATGTGTCATTCACTGGGTGTTTGATTAAATGCCTAAGAGACGTATAGCTATTGCTCTAATGGTTTAAACAATGAAGCCTGAAATTCCCTGTTTGTGGCTTTGCTGAGTGCACCAATGCAGATTCCACTACTAGCTTTCTTAACTTCAAGAATTGAGCCATTGACATGCCCATCTTATGTTCATTGCCTCTGATAGTAAACATTGACACCTACATGTCCATCCCATCTCATATCACCATAGCAGCACAGAAGTGTTAATCTAGATGTGTAGCATCACGCTTAATTTTGAAAGAGCCAAGAGAGGTGCTTGCCAAAGTGAATTATCCCGCCTATCACCGCTGGTTGTGTTCTGAGTTCTATTGATTTGAAACGCTTCATGCTCTTGGAATTTCTTGTCTAAAACAGCTAGCATGCTCAAACATTGGTTTGTTTACTTTGCTTATTAATTTCTTTCCGATTCATTGTTTTTATAACCTCGCACAAATTTCAGATGTCATAATTGGAAGGCTAGTAGCATTCCCCACTCTTCTTGAGCCTAGGACAATTCTTTTTGGGCTAGTTGCCTTTAAGAGTGGATTTTAAAGCGATTCATTGTCATTTGGTGGAGAGTGCATACATTAAGAGGACAATTCATTTTGGGGCAGCTGTCTTTTTTGTATTTTAAAACTTTGGGGTAGCAACTATCTTTAATTTAGCATTTTGTGGGTCATGCTAAGCCACCACCGTGGAAACTAGTATCATTGATCATGTGCATAATCCATTTATAAATGGTAAACAATGATATTGAAATATTTTGAATTATGTGAATTGAATTAGCAGCAATCACGCACATGTGCATGTGCAAATTGTTTTTTTTTCCCCACTATTCTCTCTCTCTCTCTCTCTCTCTCTCTCTCTCTCTATATATATATATATATATATATATATATATATATATATATTTTTTTTTTTCTCTCTAGCTCTTCTATTAACATTCTTGTTAATTTTGTATTGTAGCCATGGATGAATATCCATTGTCACTCCCTGGAAATTCACCTTCTATGCCAAATGTACAAGCCCCTCAATCCCAATATGATTCTATTGAGGCTGATGGCCAATCTAAAATTGTTAATGTTCCAATTGATGTGGAGGATGATGAAGATTACAATTTGAGTGATTTTTCTGAATCTGATGATGATATAAATGAAGATTTTGGTATGGAGGATGATGGAATCAATAAAGCAATTGGGGGCAAGCGGCTTGAGGGAGTTTCAAATGGTGAAGGAAACTCGGATCATGGGGATAGTGATGAGTTAAGGAGTGTAGAAGGGTCATCTAATGATGAAGGGAATTCAAGGCCTAGGTTCCCCGAGTTTAACTAGCGCATTGGCATGGAGAATGTACAGTTAGTGAAGGATCAAAAATTTGCATCACATTTAGTCTTTAAGGAGGCACTAAAGGAGTGGTGTATTAAAGAAAAACATGATTTTGAGTATAAACACAATGATAAGTGGAGAGTGACAGTTGTATGTAAAAAAAAATGTGGTTGGAAGATGAATGCATCCCAAACACAAATGGGAGATGCCATTCAAATCAAAAGTTTTAAGAGCATACATACGTGTGGCAAGGATCATAAGAATAGTAAGATTTCTTTAAGGTGGCTAGCCAATAAATATTTGCCATTTTTTAGAGATGATCATACTTGGACAACAAATGCATTGAAGGGTGCAGTGTTTAGGGACCATGAAGTTGATGTGACTTTGGACCAATGTTATAAGGCTAAGAGAATGGCCTTCAAGATGATGCATGGTGTTGAGAAGAAACAATATGAGAGACTTTGGGACTATGCATCTACTATTAGGAAGTGGAATGTGGGTAGCACAGTGAAGATACAAACTGCAAATGATTTGTTTGAGAGAATGTATGTTTGTCTTGATGCTTACAAAAGGGGATTCTTAGCAGGTTGTAGGCCACTTATTGGGATGGATGGTTGTCATTTGAAGGGCTTAAAGTTATTGCATAATAATACTTATTGATTTCCATTGAACTTTGTTTTATTGTAAGAAGCTAAGAGTAAAGCTTTATAGTATATACATTTTTATTTTTTTGTCTAATATTTTATGATGGATGAAGATTGAGATGCCTTTGCAATTAAGATGATATTTTCTTCTAGTTGCTATTTCTAAAGAATTGATTCTAGGGTAATCATTTATTTTTAAACCTTTATTGTTATTTTTGGGTTCTATTAATGGATGTCTAAGGGCATCGATTAAGGGATGTTCCACCCTCAAATGACATGGTATTGATTCTATTGAATATCAATAACAATATCAACATGTTCAATCGTGCGTGAAGAGAAGATTAAAAGGGCATTTGTGGGCATGAAGAGGGAGCAAAGGTTGCAATATACATTTTTGTAATAGCATCAATACTCAATAGTGTTTAATGTAAATGATGCAAAACAATATTTGATCACACCAGTTATTTATATTTATATGAACTATAAAATCTAAGGATATTTGGCTCCAAAAAGTTCCAAAAGCTCTTTTTTAAAAGAAAATACAAATCTGAGCATGACAACATATCATTACTAAACTTGAGAAAATATATTGCCATTAATTTCATAAGTTGAACATTACATAGTTGTGAATATTTTTATATTACATTACATCTAATTTTGACATATAGATACATTACATTACAAATCCTTTTTTTTTTTTTAGTACTCCTACATATTTAGTCACTGCAAATAAAGATGACTTTCAATGTTAACACTTAGGACCCCATACAAAAGGCTATCACAATCTCACTATTAATTTAAGAAACCACTAATAATCACCAAAGCCACTTAGGGATTCTCTTATGCATTTTAGCTTCATTCTTCAACCTTCCATTAGTGTCCAATAGTCTAGTAATTACACTTTTTTCTCATTGGTGTGAATTCAATTTCATGCCTCTCAAAGTAGTTATATACATTACATTCTTCAGTCTTCAATCTGATCACTTGAGATAGTCATGTTCCCCCGCAACAAACAGTTTTTAAAATCATAAGAACCCCAGGTTACATAAACCAATAATTTTTTATACTACATTCTACTACAATTATATACTACCAAATGCCAAGTTTGAATGAAATTTTAACACAAATCATTTATAAGCCATGTGCACCTAAACTAACCGTTACCCTTCATCGAAAAATGATTAATAAAACTGGACAGGAAAAGGTTATAGATAAGAGGTGTGTCACTTGCCACTTTCCCTATAGGTTTGTATCATGAGAATCAAAACACACAAAATGCAATTAAGTTAGACAAAGCTTTTTGTACCATAGAAGGAGTTAGACTTGTGAAAAAAATATCAAATACTAAGGCCCATCTATTGGAAATTAATTTATAATATATAATCCTATATATATATATATATATATATATATATATATATATATATATAAATCAGTTTAATAGTAAACCTTCTCATTATTAACTAGAATAGATTACTTGTGATTATCTGAACTGGCTTTGTATACATAATTAAATCTTGGAGCCAAAACTAATAGGTAAGATTACAATTTGGCAAAGACTGGCGACTCTACTCTACTTGCTCGCAAGAGTACTTCAGGGAAGGTTAATAGAATTCTCTACAATTTTCTCACAAATTGCAATTTTATCACATAAAGGAGTGTGAAAGTGTTTACTTGGAACAAATTGGTGGCCATCCTACAACCTGTGCCCCGCCACACAAAACACATACACTTAAAATTTATTAAAGGGTGTCATAATCAACTTCTTAGCTAATGCAATTAAGATTGTATTACGAATAGAGAGATTCAATTTCCTTTGTGAAGGGCCAAACAGTTGAAATTCCAAATGAATAAGACTTAGTTGAAAGATTTAGAGACAAATCTCCCTAAAAACCCAAATTATAGGCAGGGAAGATTTTATCCACTTTTCTATTTAAGAGAAACTGCAAAACGCAAGTACTAGGGGAGGGATCTTGAGGACAAACTTATGCTTATGCAAAGCCCCAAAGAGATCACCAAAAAAAAAAAAAAAAAAAAAAGAAAAAGGAAGATAAACAACTAAGTGAAGTTCAAGGACAATATCATTTGGTTGTTATAACTTTTCCACCCTCAAGAATGGAGCCAATATCATCAAGGACAAAGCCCTAACAATAAAATGGTTGGGATATTAATACCGAGTTACTTGAGGAATCCTTCAATATGAAAGCAATAATCATACTCATTGTGACAAAAACATTATTCCCAACAAATCATATGTGTGAATCTGGTTCCAAAATTTGCCAAATATTTAATAAAAATCTCATAATTTCAACACTTTCATCATTGGAAAAACAGGCAAGACATAATGACATAGTCATACTGGCCTTTTGTTATCAAAGAGCAAGATCCTGGCACCAAGACTTTAAACCTGGCATATACTCTCCATCATAAACCATATGATACAACCCAACACAATAAGATTTACTTGAGTAAAATCCACAAATGCTATTCTAAATAGGTCTTGGTCAAGATAGAGAAGTGAAATATTGAAAAAATATCATAAATGATCAAGGGTCTCTTAGGCAACAAATGAATAAGTGAAACACATGAATGATCCCAGATATTTTACCCTAGTTAATTATTTGCAATTTGTATCTTCATTGATGTGTGCAGCCAATTTCAGGCTTCATTGTTTAAACCATTAGAGCAGTAGCTATACATCTCTCGTGCATTTAATCAAACACCCAGTGAATGACACATGGAGATAAAAATAAAAAATAAAATAAAAAACAAACAAGAATTTCACAAAGACCCAACCCAAAAATTAAAATAAAAAATAATTCTTACTATAGAAATTCTCACATGGAGATAAAAAACAAGTTCTTTGTGGATTTAAATAGCAATACGTAAGAGGGGAAAAACAAACATACGAGGTGGTACAACACCAAACCAAGCTCACAGAGACCCAACCCAAAAATTAAACCAAACCAATAATTTCTATTATAGAAATTCACACATGGAGATTAAAAAAAATAGTTCATTGTGGATTTAAACTCGGGGAATGAAAAAAAAAAAAAAAAAAAAAAAAAAAAAAAAAAAAGAAGAAGAAGAAGACATACCAAGATAGAACGGTGCGGTGGAACCACCAAGGCAACGCCGGGACAAGGGCAAGACAAGACAGGGGGGAAAGCTCACAAAGGGCTCAATTGACCGCCCGAGCTCTTTCACCATCGGACCTGGTTCTCTTCCTTCCTTTTTCTACTGGGTTTTGGACTTTTGTGTGATTAAGTTTGTTTTTAAAAGTCACGTGAGTACCACGTGCTTATTCCGTTAATGTTTTAACATAGACTAATCAAGTATTGATTTGGCAGTTTTGAATAGTTTAAGGAGAAAATTGGCCAATATAAAAGTTGAGGGGGTCTTTTGGCTAGTAGTTGAAAGTTTAGGGAGTGTATGAGCATTTTTCCCTCATATATATATGGATTGCCCTTAAGTCTTAGAGGAGGGAGACCCAAACCAGAGGGTGTGCACCCCACGCCCATGAGCCAACAACCCACCAATTTACTTGAGAAAATTTAAATAATATATACATATATATGCTTAAAAAATTATCGAAAATTTCAATAATGTATTTTAGTTATGAGGAGCAAAATGGTGCAAACAATAGGATTTGAATTAGGTCCAATGCATCCAATGCCTTTGGACTAGTTGATATGGTAACACATGTCACCATCTCAACGGATACCACTAGACAATGGACCCAAACAATGTATTAAAATGAGTCATGGGTGAGCTCCACTTGCTTTCTAGATTCTGTTTGGAAAATGCTTTTATTATTATTATTATTTTTTCATTATTTTAGTCCTTTTGGATTTGGGTGTTTAACCCTATAATTTTATTTAAAGTTGTGACTTTGTTGGACTATAAAATTTGGTGGCCAATATTATATTTTTATTTTGTAACTAATCACTAATCCGCACGATGCACGGAAAAACTATTGATTTGAAAAAAAAATATATATATATATATATATATTTAACTTCTATACTTTTTTATAGTTCAGAAGTGTTGTCTAACATTGAGCGTTATTGAGTTGCAAGTGCATAGTTACCGAAACCTACAAAGTAATTTACAATTCTTAAATTAATAAAGCAAAACTCCCAATAATTATACACACACACACACTCAAAACTAAAATAAACTACAAATATATAAACAAATGATATAAGGAAGATACACCAAGTTTCAAATTTGAGTAGCAATATAGCTTTCTTGTAGTAATAACAATATAGACAATTCAAAACATGGAACAATTTCAAAATTATAATACCTAATTCCATTATCTTTTATGTTGAATCCAAACAAATAATTAATTGAAAAAATAATTAATCAACCAAAAATCATAGCTTTTAATCAGAAAACAAAAAATCACATGAACCTAAATAAAAAGCATTTAAGGTGAAAAATTAAGATCAACCTACTGAGACGCAAATACCAAAAACTCCAAAACTTAAAACTTCAAAATTTATAGAATCCCCAAATTCTACATCAAAACCAAACCAAATTCAACAAATTTATATATAACATACCAAATAAAAATTTATTATTCCCCAGGCTGGAAGACATAAGTTGCAACTATAATTTTTCTCCAAAAAAATAGAGATGTTTTATCTGCTATGTACAATTTAAAAAAATAATTAGTAGAAATTTCGACCCAAAAATGAAAACCACGAAAACAATGTCAATATAAATATGGAGATTAATTCAAATACTCAAAAGAAAATCAATTCTAAACATAACAAAAAATTAAGATAGAAAGAAAATCCCAAGCACATATGAAAGCAAATAAAATATTCGACATAAAAGATAAAATTCATTAATAATAATATAAACAAATATCCACATATGTTGAATTGAAATTTTATTAATAATAACAATATAAACAAATTAGACATAAAATTCATTAATCAAAGAAGAAAGTTGAATAAGATTACTTGCGTTTTTATTTATTTATTTTTATGTTAGTTTTTTTTTTTTTTAATCCTAAAGTGAAGTTAAGTTTACGGTTTTAAGGTGGTAATTGCTAAGGTTTTGAGGAAGGAGAAGAGACTCCTAACAAGAGTCCTTCTCTTCTTTTTTTCTTAATCCTAACTTTTTTTTTTTTTTTTTTTGCTACATGAGTCTCTATTTTCATTTTCTTTTTTTTTTTTTTTTTTTTTTGATTCCTAAAGTGAAGTTAAGTTTAGGGTTTTGAGGTGATAATTGTTAGAATTTTGAGGAGGAGACAGGAGTCTCTCTCTCTTTCCCTCTTTTTCTTAATCTAACATGAATCCTTTTTTTTTTTTTTTGAGTCCTATTTTCAAACTGGGTCTCTTTTTTTCTTTTTCTTTTTTGAGTCCTATGAAATTTTTTGTTTTTATATAAATGTAAGGACTCAATTTGTAACGATCCCAAAATTGGTGCGTTGGGTTTGAACGTCAAAGGCCCAAACAATAAAATTTGTAGAGTGTGGATTAAAAAGGCTAGGCCTTGGTCACCGATGTTAGTTGGTCATGGTGTTCACAGTAATTGCATGAGGGTGAACCGTGCTTACCCAAGAAGATTTTCTTTTTAGCACGGCTTGGGGGGCTCTGGTTCTTGGCCCTCGTCCCAGGAGTTTAACGCTCTTCTTATTCCTTTCTCTTTTGGTTGCCCCCCCCCCCTTTTGGCGCCTAAGTTCTTACATTATATAGCCCCTCTCAGTTGATCCCGACCTTCCATTTGTTGATCAAGCAAGTAACTACTCGAGTGCTGTCCCATCACCGCCTCCCCCCACTTTCTGTTAGTTGCAATAACCAAAGCCACACTGTTCAGGTCTTTTCCCATCAATATGGTTAGGACGTTTGTTGGCGCATTCAATGTGGAAGTGACGTCTTTTCCTTGAGCCACTCCCACACTGTACCCCGTGCGAGTCTCACTCTACTCGCCTTTTCTTTTGGGAGCGTTTCGGAGGCTGCTTTTGATGACATGTAGTTCTTCCCTTTTGGCCCGTGGGATGCCGAGGACAAGGTCATCCTTGGACGCATCTCTAGGCCATTTGGACCTTCGCTACTTGTCCTCGGCAACTACCCTCCTCGACGCGGGCCTTGGGCCTGGAAAGTGGGCCGACCTCGATGGAAAGTGGGCCGGGACCTCAAATTCTTTGGCCCCACAATAAATTATCAACGTTTGAGTTTGAGTTTAAGTTGGATTTATTAGAGAGAAAGAGATTCACTCCTTGTTAAGTTTTTATTAAACAAAAATAATTTTGTTTAAAAAAAATGATAATGATGAGTTTCAGTTTAAGTTGAACTTGTTAGAGAGATAGAGTTTTACTCCTAGTTAAGTTTGGACTAAACAAAAAAATAATTTTATTTAAATAAAATGATAATTTTATTTAAATATTGCGTTGATGTGGAAAATTTTGAGAGCTTTAGAGATTTCGATTTTATATATATACTAGCATTATGCCTGTGTGATGCACGGCTTAATCGAAATTCATATGTTAGTAGTTTTTTTATATTAATTTACTTAAACTATATAATAGAATAAATAATAAAAATAAATAAACATTTTACTTTTAAGTTATATAATAAATTCATACCCTGTGAAACTAAGGAAATTATGAAATGCATATATATATATATATATATATATATTTATATATATATATATATATAAATAAGTAATAACTTATTAAAAGAGTGCAATAAATATGTTTATTTTCAGAATGCATAAGATGATTTATTCTTTTTTTTTTGTATATTATTTTTTGTCAATATCATGAAACAAAATTTGTATGCTTTTCTTCAAACTTATGTGAATTTGAATTTGTCATTTATTTTTTTACAAAATTTGTCATTATTTAATATATATATATATATATATTTTTTTTTTTTTTTTGGTTACTTTATCCTAATTTTTTTTTTTTTGGGTTACGTTAATGTTAATACATATTAGCTATTATAAAATTGACATTTAAATTAGGCTAAAAGTAAAATTGTTACTTTATTATAAAATTGATATTGTATGGCACCGAGATCCCAAGACCCTTAAAGGCCCTTGGGCCCAAGCCCAACAGGAACAACCCCATTGCCCTAAGCTCTTTTTGGATCTGCCTTAGCGCAAAGAGACAATTTTGGGCCTTGTGTTTCGATGTGTGCTCGGCATATGTTCCCCAAACAAGCTTATTAACCGTGTCCCTGTTAATCGTGATTTGCTCGATAAACCGCATTCACGAGCATCATCAACTAAGTTGGAACCAAGTTCCAAGGCCATAATTGTTGCACCCCACTCTCACCTAAAAATCCACTTAAATCGAGATAATCTTGGACCTTCAATAGCACTAACGAGGCTGAAAACGTAATCTCACCACTAACCTTGCTTATAAATAGCAGAAGTTTGGAAGGAAGAAGGGGTTCGAAAAAATAGAGAGAAAACAGTCTAGTGAAAAAGTGTAAACAGAGCGCTACTTTGAGTCTCTCTGCCGAGAACAACCTGCAGTAGGAAATCCTCAAGCCCACTACAAATAAATTGTGAGCCCAAGTGATTTAAGGCCCAATAGCCTTATACTTGGTCCCTACAATTGGCGCCCATCGTGGGGCTCTCCTACGAAACCGTGGTTCGACCGAGACTCAAACAAGGGAAATGTCTGAAGAGCGTTCGGGAGGGTGTGCACGGAGCGATTCCATAGGATCTTCTCGGGGATCGACGTGGAGGGAGAGAAGGCAGAAACGGGGGGAGGATAGGGAGCATCCAAGAGGAGAGGAAAGGTCCAGATTGGGAGAAGGGTCGGCCTGCACAAACCGGACGGTTTCAGGCGTCTCGGCGCATCGGCAGTATGATGATAGAGACGAGAGCTGGAGCGGTTGCACCTTACCTGGCCCGGTAATGGATTTAGAGTTGGAAGCAAGGGATCGGCGCCAAGAAAGGAATCGCAACCCCCAGCAAAGGAGAAATCGGGGCGAGGAGGGCTCCGCCCGATCTGTACGCACCGATCCCGAGACCGATCACGCTCTCAAGAGTTACATCGGCACCCACGGGAACCACGTCATCGGGCGGGGACTGTTCACGGTCGCATGGATACGATGACCGAGGATCAGAATTGCCGAAGGAACGGCAACACCACAATGCTGCCATGGACGCCATGAGCCGAGCTTTGCGGATGGCGGCCCGATCTCCATTCTCCGATGAGATTGAACGGGCCCCTATGCCGAGTAGATTCACGCGACCGCCATTCAATTCTTATGAGGGGAGGACAGACCCCGTGGAGCATGTCACTCATTACATCCACATGATGTCTTTGCATGCACACAATGATGCATTGATGTGTAAAGTATTCCCCTCTAGTCTCAAAGACAACCGCCCGAGATGGTTCAATGGGTTACGGAAAGGTTCTATACACAGCTTCGCCGAGCTGATTCAAGAGTTTGGCAAGAGGTTCGTGACTGCAGCCAAGTGCAACAGCCGGTTGACGCACTACTTTCCATGAAGATGAGGGTCGGGGAAACCCTTCGGAGTTATTCTAGCCAATACTGGGAACTCATAAACGAGATTGGTGGAGGAAACGAGAAAATTACGGCAAGCACTTTCGGGATGGGGCTCCTCGATGACTCGGAATTACGGGAGTCACCGACGAGAAGACCCCCGAGGATATGAGGCAACCGATGAGACGCATAGAGGAGTACAAACGCCCGGAGGACGACCGGCTGCAGAGTAGGGGGAAAGCTCCATTAATTGGGAAATCTCGGCAAGGCGGTTTGCCGACAAAACCAAAAAGAGACTTGAGAATGCGGGAACCGTGAGGTGCAAATCGAAGGCGTTAATGTGGCGTTTAAAGAACCCGTGCACAAAATCTTGGAACGGATCAAGAACGAGTTATTCTTCAGGTGGCCAAACAAAATGGGGGACGACCCGTCTCGGAGGAACCAAAACCTATACTGCACCTATCACAGAGACAAAGGACATACCATCGAGCAATGTCGGGTATTAAAATACCATCTTGGACAAATAGTAAAGGCGGGATACCTAAAAGAGTTTGTAGTAGATTCCACTGACCGAGAAGCCGAACAGGCGTCCAACGAAAAAGGAACCCCCTCCCGCCTCCACCGGGGGTAATCGAAGTCATCCATGCCGCACCAAGAGGAACAGCATCAGCAAAAAGGGTATTGACAGTGGTTTGCACGGCGGGAGAATCAGCCGAGAAGAAGAAGAAAGTTGGACGGCTGACCATCTCGTTCGGAGAAGACGATTTGGAAGGAACGGTCCAACCTCACGACGATGCTTTGGTGGTAACAGCCCGGATAAGCGGATTCCTGGTGAAGAGGGTAATGATTGATCAAGGGAGCGGGGCTGACGTCATGTGCCCGGACCTCTTCGAAGGGCTCGGATTAAGGCCCCAGGAATTGGCGAAGTATGACACACCGCTGGTCTCGTTTGACGGGAGAGTCGTAGTTCCCGAGGGACAAATCTCTCTCCCAGTGGACATGGAAGGCAAGGGAGTTATAGTTACCTTCATAGTAGTCCGATCATTCTTACCATACACCGCAATCCTGGGAAGGCCGTGGATTCACGCCATGAAGGCTGTTCCGTCCACTCTCCACGTGAAAGTAAAATTTCCTCCTGAGTATGAAGTTGCCGAGGTGAAGGGGAACCAACAAGTGGCGAGGCGGTGCCTTGTCGCCGCGGTCAGATGGAAAAATGAACAGCTCGGTCATGCCGAGCAGGCCGAGAAAGAAACTTCATAGCAATTACAGAAACCCCAAGGGGAAACAGGGGCGGACATGGCCGAGGAGGTGTTGAAGGTTAGAATTCTTCCAGATCTTGTGAGATATTTCGAGATAGGTACGAGCATGAATGACCGGGAAAGGGTAGAGATGTTGTTGTTCCTTTTGCAGAACGTAGATGTTTTCGCGTGAAACCCATATGAAGTGCCCGAAGTAGATCCCGAGTTCATTGTCCACAAACTCAATGTGGACCCATCATTTCCCCCGAAGAAGCAGAAACCGAGAAGAGCGTCAAAAGAACACGTCGATGTAGTAAACCTGGAGGTCCAGCGATTGAAGGAGGCCGGAGTTATAAAAGAAATATTCTTCCCGAGATGGTTGGCAAACACTGTCATAGTGAAGAAGAAGAAAAGCAAATGGAGAGTTTGTGTGGACTTCACAGACTTGAACAGGGCGTGTCCTAAGGACCCATTCCCAATGCCCAAGATTGATCAACTAGTAGATGCCACGTATGGGCACCCGATGATGAGCTTCCTGGATGCCTTCCAAGGCTACCACCAGATTGCCTTGGCGCCCGAGGACCGAGAAAAGACAGCCTTTATTTCCCCAAATGCAAACTATCACTACGAAGTCATGCCGTTTGGATTGAAGAACGCCGGAGCCACGTGATCGGCGAATGATGACGAGGTTGTTCCGAGAAAAAATTGGACACACGATTGAAGTCTATATTGACGACATGGTGGTAAAAAGCAGAAAAGAGTCACAAAGATATCAAGACCTCCAGGGAGTATTCGAGATACTACGGCGGCACAAATTGCGCCCGAACGCCGAGAAGTGCACTTTCGGAGTGGGGGCTAGTAAGTTCCCGGGATATCTGATCTCTACTCGGGAATAGAGGCTAACTCCAACCAAATAGAGGCCGTGAACCGCCTCGAACCACCAAGCAATCCTAAAGAGGTGCAAGTGCTCACCGGAATGTTAGCCGCCCTGAACCGATTTATCTCCAAGTTTGCCGATCGCTGCCGGCCATTTTATCAACTTCTGAAGAAGTGGAAGGGGTTTCGTTGGGACGAGGGATGTGATGAGGCTTTTCGAGAGCTGAAGGAATACTTGGCAAGGGCGCCGAGGTTAACGGCCCCGGAGCCGGGGGAGGATTTGTTTATGTACCTCTCGATCCACCGAACATGCCGTAAGTGCTGTGTTACTAAGGGACCGAGGAGTACAAATGCCAGTGTATTACGTAAGCAAAACCTTAGTAGATGCCGAGACAAGGTACCTGCCCCTGGAGAAGTTAGTTTTAGCCCTGGTGCACGCCACGAGGAAGTTGCCACATTACTTCCAGGCTCACACGGTGTTCGTCCTCACCGAGTATCCATTGCGATCCTTTAAAGATATCAGACTTCACAGGCCGAATTGCCAAATGGGGGACTCGGTTGGGATCGTTTGACATAAGATACCGACCTAGAAGCTTGGTGAAGGGACAGGTTCTCGCAGAATTCACACCCAAGAATGACGGCAAGGTAATCAGAGTGCGTAAATTCGCCCGTGGAGGGTATTTGTGGATAGCGTTTCAAATGCTATGAGGGCAGGGGCTGGTATTGTCATAATCACCCCGAGGGGCATACGATTGGAACACTCCTTCAGATTGGGATTCAAAGCCTCAAACAATGAAGCCGAGTATGAGGCCCTACTGGTTGGTTTGAGGGTCGTATTGCATCCGGGCGCAAAAGATGTAGAGATTTACTCGGACTCTCGGCTAGTTGTTTATCAGATCACGGGAGACTTCGAGGCTCGGGACTCTCGAATGAAAGCTTATCCGAGTGCGGCCAAGCAGATTATCGGTCAATTCGGAATGGTAAAGGTGTCCCAGGTAGCTCGGTCACAAAACAAGCACGCTGACTCCCTCGCCACGTTAGCCTCATCGGCAAACGAGGACACACCACGGCTGGTCACAATAGAACTTATAAAGGAGCCAAGTATCATTGTGAAGAGTATTCCCGACCAAGCCGTAGTAGAGGTTGCGTAGGTAGCGATGGCTAATCCATGTTGGATGAACCCGATTATAGATTTCCTTACCGAGGATAAAGTTCTGGAGGATGAAGACGAGGCCAACAAGATTCGTCGGTGGCTCCCGTGATCGGGCTGTCTTCGGACCGAAAATTGTACCAAAGGTCCTTCGCAGGCCCTTACCTCTTGTGCTTACATCTCGAGAAAGTCAGAGAGCTTCTGACCGAGCTACATGAGGGAGTGTGTGGCGGACATATTGGGGAACGGTCTTTAGCACACAGAGCGATGACCGTTTTGGTGGCCATAGATGCAGAAGGATGCCGCTGAATATGTTCGGAGTCAGAAAAATGTCAAAAGCACGCCCCTTTGATCCATCGGCCCGCAAGACGTCTAAATCTCGTCGGCGCCCGTGGTCGTTCGCACAATGGGGGCTTGACATCCTCGGACCATCCCCCCGAGCAACGGGGAACCGCCATTTTGTACTGGTGGCTGTAGATTACTTCACAAAGTGGGCGGAAGCCGAGGCCTTGGCCAATATCCGGGATCTTGACGTGAAAAAGTTTGTATGGAAAAACATAGTTACAAGGTTTGGGGTGCCAAATTCGTTAGTAATAGACAATGGGCTACGATTCGACAAAGAAGCTTTTGAACCTTCCGCAACAAACTCAAAGATCGGGAACAAGTATTCAACCCCGGCTTACCCACAAAGCAACGGCCAAGGCGAGGCGATAAACAAGACTATTTTGAACGGGCTTAAGAGAAGGTTGGACGGGGCGAAAGGAAGATGGGCGGAGGAGCTACCCAGTGTATTGTGGGCTTACCGCATGAGCCCTAGGAGATCCACGGGGAAAACCCCGTTTTCTCCGACATACGAAGCGGAGGCAGTGATACCAATCGAGGTGAGCTTATGCAACGCACGGGTTGCCGGGTTTGACCCCGTCCAAAACGCCGACCTGATGATGGAGCGTTTGGATTGGCTAGAAGAATGCGGGGAGGCCGCGACCATACGGCTCGCCGAGTATCGCAGAGCGCCCCAAAGATACAACCGAAATGTAAAGGGGAGGGAATTCAATGCCGAGGAACTAGTGCTAAGAAAGGTTGTGGGAAACATGCGAGACATAGCTGCTGGGAAACTTGCTCGGACACAGGAAGGACCATACCGAGTTACAGCCATCGCGGGTGCGGGGGCCTACTACTTGGAAGACCTCGACGAGAGGCCGCTTCCACGGCCATGGAACGCCAACAACTTAAAGAAATTCTACGCATGATCATCCGTGTAAGCCAGAACTTGTATTTCGTTAAAATCAATATTATGATGAACTTATTTGTACATGCTGTTTTTGGTTCCGTGATCGCACACCAAGAGAATTGCAAATAACATCTCTAAGGACAGAAACCTGACCCTCGACTCGATCAAAATCGCCGAGCAGGTGGAAACCTTACAAATAAATCTCTACGGATAGAAGCTTGACCCTCGGCTCGATCAAAATCGCCGAGCAGGTGGAAACCTTACAAATAAATCTCTATGGACGAAACCCTAACCCTCGGCTCGATTAAAATCGCCGAGCAAGTGGAAACCTTACAAATAAATCTCTAAGGACAGAAACCCGACCCTCGGCTCGATCAAAATCGTCGAGTAGGTGGAAACCTTACAAATAAATCTCTAAGACGAAGCGACCCTTGGCTCGATCAAAATCGTCGAAAGGTGGAAACCTTACAAATAAATCTCTAAGGACGGAGACCTGATACTCGGCTCGATTAAAATCGCCGAGCAGGTTCGAGCTTTATAACTAAAAACACAAAGGACGAAAGCCTGGCTCTCGGTTAAGCTAAATGGCCAAAACACTGGCATAATCCACGTGAAACATACAAATAGGCGTAAATTCATCCAACAAATTAAAATGAAAGTCAAACGGAAAGCTTTTTACCAATCAAATAAATAAGAGTAATTGTTCATGCACCACATCCCGGTGCCTTAGGCAAATAAACCGTTAAAATTAGAAATATAATAAAAACAAAATGAAAGCATAAAAGGATTGTAGGAAAATCACCGTGGAGGGCCGGGCAGGGTCCGTCACTACTGGGCTGGTCGGCTAGGGGAAATGCGAGTCTTCACCGAGGAGCTCCTGCATAGTCGGGATGCTGGTGGCTTCCGCATCCTCCGGCTCGGCATGAGCGTCAATCTGCTCAACTAGCTCCCTCATGCTGGCCGTTTCCTCCTCGTCAATAGCAACCGGGCGTCTTTGGACGGCACCATCGGGGCTCGGAAAGGGGATTTGGCCAGGGTCTCTCGGTGCGAATTCTCGGGAACACCCGAGTGCACCTGGAGAGCGGCGAACCACCCGGCCTCAAAACCCGTGTTTCGAGCCCGAGCCACTACCGGCTCGGCAGAATTTTCGGCATCAGTGAAGCCTTCGTTATACCATTTTTGCTTCGCGACCGCCGGGGTTGCCCTAAGGTCGGCTAACTCCTCGGCGTTAGCGTGTTGAGGCCGATGGCTTCAGCTAGCTTGACCTCCGTCTCATTCTGCTTGGTCAGGATCTCCGCATACCTCTTCTCGGCCGATGCCTGTTCTTCTCCGCAGCAGAAACTTTCTTCTCGGCGGACTCGGCTACTTTGAGCTTTTCCTTCGCCGTTTTGGCCGACTCCCGTGCTCCTTTTTCGCGCTCGACTTCCTCGGTGAGATCCCGTGTCCTACTGGCTACTATGTGAGCCAGTTGGGCAAATTTAGCAAGCACAAAAGTTAATAAAGAGGCAGTAGTGAATGTTTGAAAAGAAAATGAATAAACTAAGTAATTACCGCAATGGCGTGCCACTCTAACCGGCGCCCCACGGACTCCTCAGATCCCTCCTCGAAGGCATGCACGTCCTCGGGAAGAAGAAGACCTTCGGCCAGCGTTTGGGCAATACGGCCGCTCTCGCCCTTCTCCCACATCCGAACACAGGCGGTTGAAGGCGGCTTGCTTGTCATTCAATAGGAATTTGGGCTTCCACGCTGGAGCCACTTGAGAGGAGGACGCAACCCCCGTACCAGCCTGGGTTGGCGGCTCACAGGATAACAATTCCCCCTGTTGGTTGGGGAGGATTCTGGACGGCGACATCCCCGGGCCCGTGGAAGGTTGATCGATTACCTTCTTTTTCTTACGGGCCCGTCCCGGCTGCGACGAGGGTGGAGGCCGAGGCCCCTAGCCACGGCCCTAAGAAGGTGGGGGCTGGTTTGATTGCCGTGCACCGAGCACGAAACGGTCAATGGTCATGACCTTCCTTGACACCATCCTTACGCCGGGATGGATAGCTTCACCGACGGGGAAGCCGCTTCGACCACCTTTGTTCTTGAATCTCGGCCGGGATTCTCGGTGAGGCTACTCTTGAACAAGGCCCTCTTGTTGGATAGCTTCGTGCGCTAACTCCCTAATACGCCGAGACACCCGTTCCGCGGACTCGTCTCGCAGTGGGGCTAGCTCGTCCGAGCGGGTAAAGCGCCGTCCAAGGTCTCTCGCTTCCCCGGTTGTAAGCGTCGGTGACAGGAAATTTGCGTCACCGGACGTCTATGTAGGACAAAGGGGGATTATCGACCAAAAGCGTCGCGCTTAAAATTCTGCCACGTGAAGTAAACTGGCTCTACCTCGAGGATCAGGTGCGAAGTTCGGAGTTGTCCGTCCCAGTGCACGTATATCTCCGAGCGAAGGATGAAGTTCAAATCCTTGGCGTGGGCGGTTCGATGTCCGAACGAACACTTTGCCGTCTGCAAAAGAATAGGTGTCATATCGGTGTTTGAATATAAAGATTTATTCCATTAAAAGAAAAAAGAAAAGCGGGGGAAAATAGTTAGATCAAAGGATTGGTACAAACCCACTTCACGCCGTGAAAGGGGGCAAGGGACGTCCCCGGCAAACAAATTGCACACCCTAACAAACTCCCCGGCGGAGTTCCTGTTCGAATCAGGCGGGCATGATATCAGCCGTACCCAATTATCTCATGCCTTTAGATAATAGTTGGTAGCTTTGTTCCCCCAGAGCCTATACATGTGGTTAATGTCATGGTAATTTAACTGTAAATTGAAGGTATGGTTCAACCTATCGACACGACTAACTACCTGGTAAAAGTTGAGGGGCGGTGATCGGGACACGACCGTAATACCTAAGTGTATCGGTCAAAAGGGGATCCACGGGGAACCTAACCCCTCCTTCTAAGATTGCCATCAAAGGAAAAAAGGCTGTACCAAATCCTCGGTGGAGAGCAATGTCACTCTCGTGGCGATAAGCCACATCCACGTCATTGGGAATACTAAAAGTGCTCCTAAAGGAGGCCAAGGCATCCGAGGATTCTAGAAGGTAAAAGTAACCCATCTATAACACCTAATACTATGAAAGGGAACTTGAAGAAATAAGTCAAGGAATAGAAAAAGGAAGAAAAACTTACTTTGGGTTCTAAGTAGGAAGAGAACACTGGCGGGGAGAATAAGCACACAGAGAGTTGGTCGGCAGAGAGTAAGCACGAAATATCAGAGGTGGAGGAAAATGAAAGAATGTTCTGTGGGGAACTATTTATAGAGTCGAAAAAGGGGGGATCAAGCGGTAAATGGGCATGATTTACGAACGACCCTACGGATGCCAAACATAAGCAAGACGCGCGCCGCCCCGGTTCACGAAGAGTCGTGCAATAATGACGATCGCACTGCACCGCTAAACGGCGCGTCTTTTGAGATGAGCATTAATTGGGAACCATAACGACGATTCCCCAGGCCATAAAAGTCTCCGAGGTCAAGAGGCTTGGCCAACTCCTTAATTCTTCCCGGCAACCGGGTATGAATCAAGGGGGGGCTAATGTACGGCACCGAGATCCCAAGACCCTTAAAGGCCCTTGGGCCTAGGCCCAACAGGAACAACCCCATTGCCCTAAGCCCTTCTTGGATCTGCCTTAGCGCAAAGAGACAATTTTGGGCCTTGTGTTCCGATGTGTACTCGGCATATGTTCCCCGAACAAGCTTATTAACCGTGTCCGGGTTAATAGTGATTTGCTCGATAAACCGCATTCATCGAGCATCATCAACTAAGCCGGAACCAAGTTCCAAGGCCATAATTGTTGCACCCCACTCTCACCTAAAAATCCACTTAAATCAGATAATACTGGACCTTCAATAGCACTAACAGAGGCTGAAAACGTAATCTCACCACTAACCTTGCCTATAAATAGCAGAAGTTTGGAAGGAAGAAGGGGTTCAGAAAAATAGAGAGAAAACAGTCTAGTGAAAAAGTGTAAACAGAGCGTTGCTTTGAGTCTCTTTGCCGAGAACAACCTGCAGTAGAAAATCCTCAAGCCCACTACAAATAAATTGTGAGCCCAAGTGATTTAAGGCCCAACAGCCTCATACTTGGTCCCTACAAATACAATACTTCTTGTTACTTTATCCAAATAAGTCAATAAGAACAAATAGAATTAGAGTCGATAGGATTAGATGGATTATATGAAGAATTTGGATTGTAATCAAATTAAGATTTTTATTCACTTAAAGATTATAGGAGAAGAAAAATTATATATGTTTTTTTAAAATCTAAAAATCTAAACAAATTGTACAATTTGGTGATGCCACTTGGCTCAACCACGACGTCTAAGACTAACCTTTTTTTTTAACCTAAATTAGATTTTTTTAATTAAGTTTACGTTAATGTTAATACATATTAGCTATCATTTGATACTTTATCTACACACAAAAAAACAACAATTAACGTTTAAATTAGGCTAAAAGTAAATTGTTACTTTATTAAAAAATTGATACAATACTTATTGTTACTTTATCCAAATAAGTTGATAAGAATAAATAGAATTAGAGTCTTACTTAAACTTAAACTTGTTTGTTAAATGGATTAGATATTGAAGAATTTGAATTGTAATCAAATTAAAATTCTTATCAACTTAAAAATAATAGGAGAAGAAAAATTATATATATATATATATATTGTGGGGCCAGAGAATTTGTGGCCCAAGCCCACTCTACATTAGGGCCCAAGGCCCAGGCCGAGGAGACATATTGCCGAGGACGCGTCTTCGAAAGTCCTAAAAAGGCCCAAGGATGTGGCCGAGGACAATCTCACACTCAACATCCCACAGGACACCTAAAGAAGAATGACGAGTTTAATGTAGGGACAAGACAAGTGAAAAAGCTGTCAATATTGTAATAAAGAGCTCAAGCCCCGATGTGCCCATGCTTTTCACCATGCTATTCAACTTTTACGTCCACTCCCAACCACTCGAGGCATGGGCTGATAGGACAAGCCTCCATCCCAGAAAGTAAGACTTACACGTGGACATTGAAAGGGAAGTAACTACTAGTATAAAAGGGAAGAAGAACCAAAGAGAAGGGGGAGAGGGGGGCAGAGAAAATGGAGGAGGAGAAGAACACTAAGCTCCTCGGACTATGTCCGAGGACAAGAACCCTATGAGTGGCACTCAAGAAAAGTCTCGTCATTCACGCCAGGCCCGCCTTCGTATAAGCTACCATGAAAACGTCAATTACACTCACTGTCCGTGTGACTAAGGCCAAGCCTTTCTAGCCCACACTCTACAAATTATATTGCTAGGGCCTTTTTGCATGCGAGCCCAATGTTATTCTTGGATCGTGAAAATCATGTCCCTACATATATATATATATATATATATATATATATATATATATATATATATATATATATATATATATATATATATATATATATATATATCTTAAATATAAAAATCTTAAAAAAAAAAAATCTGCAATTAAAGATGCATTAGAATGTGTAGTGTAGTAATTAAAAAAAAAAAAGTTTTTCCTTTTTTTTTTTCTTACACTACACGTAAAAAATAAGGATTAGATAAAGAATTTGGATTGTAAATAAATTAATATTAAATAAGGATTAGATAGATTATATGAAAAATTTGGATTGTAATCAAATTAAAATTTTTATCAACTTGGAGATTATAGGAGAAGAAGAATTATATATATTTTTTAAATCTAAAAATCTAAAAAAAATTCTGCAATTTGGTAAAGCCACTTGGCGCAACCACTATGTTTAAGCCCAACTTTTATTATATAGTATACTAGCCACTAACCCGTGCTATGCACAAAAACCCACCTATTTGTGAGGTAGACTAAATTTTTTTATAAAATCTTAAATTGATTAAGAAACTACATTATTGCACAATTTGCTCTTGTATGACTTCAATTTGTGTTACAATTTGATAAAGAAGTCATTGCTTGAACGTGCAATGGTTTACAAAAAATTTTCAAACAGTTCTAGATAATGCAAAAAAAATAACTCAAGAATTCGAATATTAAAACTTCAGAAAGACCAAAAAATATTAAAGAATCAGATGATTCACTGTTTAGAAATTATTGAAACAAAACAAAATATACATGATTAAACACTAGAGAAATATAAGAGAAAGATGAAATACATTCAAAAGAATGATTTCAATTATTGCAAGCTTTTTTATCTTGTAAAAAACAACTAAATAGAGTTTGGTGGTTTATGTACAAAAATTACTTTTTAAAAAATACATGAAAATCATAAATTTTTTTTTTAAAACAAAGTAAAGGAGAAGAAAATAATATAAGAAGAGCTCATAACTCTTCTCGGCTTTAAAAAAATATTGGGCTCGCATTGCATTTATAGTGTTCATGATTAACTTCGCAAATTTGGAGATAAATTATCAATGTTTGAGTTTGAATTTAAGTTAGACTTGTTAGAGAGATAGAGTTTTACTCCTTATTAAGTTTGGATTAAACAAAAATAATTTTATTTTAAAAAATAATGATGATGAGTTTGAGTTTAAGTTGGACTTGTTAGAATGATATAGTTTCACTTTTTGTTAAGTTTAGACTAAACAAAAATAATTTTATTTAAATAAAATGATAATTTTATTTAAATATTGTGCTGAAATAGAAAATTGTGAGACTTTCGGAGGTCTCGGATTAATTAAAAATAATTTTATTTAAAAAAATGATAATGATGAGTTTGAGTTTAAGTTGGACTTGCTAGAAAAATAGAGTTTCATTTCTTGTCAAGTTTGGACTAAACAAAAATAATTTTATTTAAATAAAATGATAATTTTATTTAAATATTGTATTGATGTGAAAAATTGTGAGAGTTTCAAAAACTTTGGTTTTATATATATATATATATATATATATATATGTAGTTCTTTACTTCTTTATCATATTTATATAATTGTTCTTCAATTCAACAGGACAATAGACTAAAACTAAAAACACATAAATATGGTTATTGGTGACTTACTAAAAGGCTCCAAGAAAACTTCACGTAAAAGGGTTCCAGGAAAGCTTCAAGCTAAAGTGTGTTGCATTTGTTTTCTGTTAGTTTCACATAGGGTTTTTATAAGGAAGATATAAATCCTAACGTGACTTTTTAATGAGTCCTAGCGTTTTTTTATTTTTATTTTTTATTTTTATAAAACAAAGTCCTAACATATTTAGTTTGGATTAAACAAAAATAATTTTGTTTAAAAAAATCATAATGATAAGTTTGAGTTTAAGTTGGACTTATTAGAGTGATAGAGTTTTACTTTTTATTAAGTTTAAGACTAAACAAAAATAATTTTATTTAAATAAAATGATAAATTTATTTAAATATTGTGCTAACATAAAAAATTGTGAGAGATTCAGAGGTTTCGGTTATATATATTGATAGATTATCTCCAATGATTGGCAGTCTTTCCTTGCTTATGTTAATATTGTTCAGGGGCCTTTTTCAGTTTCTCGGCCACGTGTGGTCCGTTGGAGGGATGACCTTACTTAGCTCGGGTTCTTTTTGGGGAGTTGCCTCCAGAATTCAACATTGGGCCACATGGTCCAACAACAACCAGCATACTTTTAAGCCTACAAGACCATTAAAGCCAAAGTCTAAGAATCATGATGATGGTTGAATAAAATATGTAATATGTGTTTGATATAATAGCCTTGTAATATGTGTTTGATATAATAGTTTTGATTAATAGTTGTAATAATTGTTGAAATAAAAGTAGTATTTATTTAGAGGTAAAGTAATCATGTACTCAATAATGTAAATTTAAAGATGTGGAAGCAAAATCACTTATCTTTGTATGGTTTATAGCTCCAAATATGTAGCATCAGTGAGCTGATAGGATTCCAAAGAGAATGTCAATGGTAGAGGCTAGTTAAGCTTGCCCCTCTTATCATGCATTTAAATGAGTTTAAGTTTTAGTTAATAGTTGTAATAGTAGTTAGAATAAAGTAATATGTATTTAAATATGAAGTAATCATATACTCAATGATGAAAATTTAAAGATAAAGAATCTTTGTATGGCTTGTCACTTATCTTTGTATGGCTTGTAGCCCTAAGAGGGTAAAATAGCTTCCTGGTAAGTTGATAATATCTTAGCAGAGTGACCCTAACGGAAGAAAGGTAGTTTGCCATGATAACTTCAAGATTAAGAGGGAAAAATGGGTGCAAGTATTTGAGGAGAAAGTATAAGAGATATGGAGATTAAAGATAGTAAAAATATGAGATTATAACCACTAGAGAAATTCTAGGGATTGCTTTCAAGAGGAAGTTATGAATAGTGTTGCCTTTCATGAGAAGGGCTTTTGTATGGAGTATTCATGCCTTCTAAGAGAAGGACTTTATGTAAGAAGTAGTTGTGCCTTCTAAGAGAAGGGTTTTGATATAAGATCTTGGTGCCTCCTAGGAAAAGGGTTTTAGTAATAGAAGTTCATGCCTTCCTTAAGAAGGGCTTTTAGTATAAGTGTTTAATATCTCTTGAAAAGTGTGGAGATGGTAAAAGATATAGATGTTTCGTGGGATGTAGTATTTGTAATATGTATGATATATGAAAGTATAAGAGATATGGAGATTAAAGATAGTAAAAATATGAGATTATAACCACTAGAGAAATTCTAGAGATTGCTTTCCAAGAGGAAAGATTTTGTAAGAGAAGAGTATAGAGATATGTTTATAAGCATGCAAAAAACAAATGTAAAATGGCAAATGAAACAATTGATTGAAGATTTAAAGAAAAATAAATGAGAGAGAATGAGAGAGTGTGAGAGTGGAGCTTAGAAGAGTTGTGGTGTGTAAGATGTAATGGTGTGTTAGATGTAATGGTGCAGCAAGTGTGTATGAGATTGTATAGAAGAAGTGAAGAAAGAAATGTTTAGAGATATGGACAACAAGATATATGTATTTTCGGAACATGGAGAGTGAGGTAATGAGTATAAGAGAGTAATAGTATTGTTGTGTGTTTAGCAAAATGCTTCTTACAAGCTGAGATTTTTTGCTAGGATCTTCTGATAAAAGAGGAAGGATGTATGAAGGCTTATGAATGGCATTTATGAGCTAAGGGTTGAAGAGTTTAGTTCCTAATTTAGAAACTAAAAACTCGAGTTTAGAACTTCATTAAGAGCTTTAGAAGATTATTAGATGGAAAAAGAATAGGGAAGTTTATGAGAGAGTTCTCCTCAATTGGTGTCCCCCTTGAGGTGTTAATCAAGAGTCCCCATTAGCTGAGTTTTAAGGGGTATTTTAGCAAATAATCTCAAAAAGTCTTTAGGTGACTTTGGAAAATCAATCCCAAAAAAACAAGTCCAGATGAATGAATTTTCAGAAAATCCATCTTAAGATTTGACCAAAAATGGTATGTTTAGCATTAAGGTATTCTTGCTATTTCGGGTAAGAGCTACTAGGGAAAAAGTAACAAAAAATGAAAGTATTTTAGCAAGAGAAAGGTAGTTTCAATAGTTGGTTTTGGTTTTAGCCAAATGTGGAAAAATTAGTAATGATTAGAAAATGTCACCAATGTATGACTATTGGGTTAGAAGGACAAAGGATTACTTGGATCCTATAAGCCTTGATAATATTGATTTAATAGAGGATTGGGTAGGAGAATCAATTTTTGTTACTAAGAAAGATGAATTGGGATAGCATTGAAGAACCATTAGCCTTTAGAAGATGATAATGATGAATGATGATGATGTTGTTGTTCTTGATGAGGAAGATGGTGAAAATGATGTTGTGTTGACAGATGCTAATACTCATGTGTATTATGGTCCTCGATGTAAATCCTTTTGAAGGATGGGAAAAGTTTTCTTTATGTGTAATGAACAATCCTATGTAATTTGTGTTTATTTGTTTTCTTTGTGTGTAATGAACAATTATGAGATAGTTGTCAAACAATGAATTATTTGTTCTTAATTGAAGTAATGTTTTATAAGACCGTTGTTTGCTTTTGTGTATGTATGTGTGTATGTGTGTGTATATATATATATATATATATATATTAAATATATAAAATAGCCAATGAGGTCGTGGGTGATTTCAGTGACGGCCTCTGTACGGTATTGACAACCTTGGTTTATAGGCAGCAAAATAGTAGAATTTCAGGAGAGGTCATTTCATGGATTTAGCTGAAAAATTGTAAGATCTCTTTGAAGGGTATCTTGCTATTTTGGGTATAGCAACTAGTTCTTTGGGATTTCATGAGATAAATGGTTGATGATATCACTTTCAACTAAATGTCAAGTGCTTGAAGAGTTTAGTTCCTAATACATTGTTGGGGTTCAAATGAGGTGTTAATCAAGAGTCCCCTTTAGCTGAGAAAATGTTTCATTTTCAAGTGTTTGTGTTTTTGGTCCAAGGTTCCATTACAACACATTTTTAGCACGTAAAAGAAGGATTGTTTGAAAGTTAATGAAGCTTTGGAGATTTAGTCAAGGCCTCATTGTGTTGTGACATAATCTTGGTGAACAAAAAGAGTATTTAGTGCTCTGCTCACTTTCAACAAAATGTCAAGTCTGAATAATACATCTATAGAGAAATATATGGTCTGATTGTTTGAAAGTTAACAGATTTAGTCAAGGCCTCAACAAAAAGAGTATTTAGTGCTAAAAGATATCATGAATATTTTGTATATAATTGGAGATAAAAGATAACCAATTAGATTAGGCCATGTGTTTGAGTTGGATTTTAGTTGAAAGTAGTAATGTAGATTTACATAGAATAATATAATGAAGTTTCTAAATTTGTATAGCAACAACTGGGGATTGAATGAACAGTTATCTTCCCAGCAATTAGATGGCTAGAGATATTGAGTATTTGTCACATGATGAATATTAAGTTTTAGAAAAAGAGTAATGGGGAATTCTATCATTTTAAGTGTTGCGTGATAAGAGATGATTACCACATGTTACCCGCTACACACGGACTCATCAAAGTTCAAGGATTTGGAGAAAACACGCCAAGCAACATGTCTCTTTTATCAACTTTAAACCACTGGAGTTTTATTGAACATATCTCTTGACCCTCCAAACCACGACTCCCAAAGTTTCCCTAAAGAGACTTATGAGCTTGGATCATAAGCCAAGATGAGATGACGTACCTCGGGTTTTGTTGTCATTTTGTGTAAATATGAGCTCTTGTTGAAGAAGCCACTTGCCATGAGTGTAAGAGAGGTAATATGGGCCGTGAACTTTGATTCACTGCTTAAACCCAATCCATATGTTGATGTTGATAATGTCGCGGGGTTATGATCCCAATTGATGAAAAGGAAATGTGGACCAAGAATCCACCTCTTAAAATAAGAATCGTGCGGGCCATGTGAGCCCAATCCATGTAGTTGAATGAGATATGAGCTTATTTTGGGTTTTAAATAGATTTACCCAAAAAATAATAATATGTTGATGTGGCATGGGTTGCCAATGAAATAATGCCACGTGGGCGGAAAAAACGGTCCTCAACAAATATAAATTGTGTAATGCATAATGGCAGAGTAGCTAGAAGCAAGGTCTACAGGGTCTGTTGGTTAAAATGTAAAAAAATACTAGTATAATACAACTAGAAAGATGAAATATAGACTTCGAGCAAGTAAGTTCAAAGGGTGCTATGCTTGGATTTCTTTATGAAAATGAGGTGCCAAAGCCTTGAATATGTATTTGGATGTCATCTAGATTCCAATGAGATATGTATGTCAGAATAATTGATCCTCTTATGTTATCTTATGGGCAACAACAGTTATTTTTCTAAATCTCATGAAGTTCTGTTCATTTGTTAAGAGTACTATAACAATCAACAGTCCATACATCTCATTCTCCATCATAGACAACCCGGCATTTCAATACCGAAGAAGACTCTATTTCTAACCTTTCAAAAAGAGATGTCTCCCTAGTAGTCAATGGGCAGCCACCAAGCAACCTTCTTTCTGTCCCATTAATCTCTTTCTCCTTCCAGTGGCTGACTTCATACCGCATCCTCGTTGCTCCTCATCTTCTTCTACAGTCAAATTATGACTGCATCCTGTAAATGCAAGCATATCCTTCTCATACCTGTAATAGAAAACAGAGAGAGGAATACAAATAATTAAAGCAGTTGAGACAAGATTAATCAACCCCTAACCTTATTACCATATCAGTATCTATCTATAATTCTTCCATAAGATCTTCATTTAACAAATAAGTAGGCCTAAAAATTGAATCAAAGCACAAGAGCAAGTTAGTCATACTATTATTTTGGAATTTGTTATTTCTGATTATCATTTATCTTATAGGATTGGATTATTTCGGAATTTCATTTTTAGTTTGAGTTGAGATAGGGATTAGATTTCATATCTTTTTAGATGGGGATAAGTTTTTAGATTATCTTTAGTTAAAATTTTTATGGGACATGGTCTTTTATTCCTAGAAGTTCGATGAAAAGGCTCCAGGTGCTGTTTTACTTGGTGGTTAGGTGGTGAAGCCTAAAGTTTTCAGGCTGCTCTTGGTGGTGAAGCCTAGACTGTCCTGCATCATCTAGTCTGAGCACCAATCCAAAGAAAACCACAATATACCAGGAATCCCACAAGTCAATTTTGGGCTCCCTTATTTGCATCGCGCATTCAGAGAAAAGTGATTCATAAGGCCCCCTTTTCAATAAAACCTAATATGAATCTTGAGCCTGGCCCAAGTTTGAAACCCCCTTTAGAGATTGCTTGCAGCTTTGATGAGAGCTCAGGACTAATGTCCTCCTCAGATAAAGCAACCCATTTTCTAAGTAGGATAATACAGTCTGAAAGATTTGCACTTTCTTTCGTCTTTGCCCCTTGCTTACTTTCTTCCCAAAATCATGCATTGGAAGGTTAAACACATCATTTCAAAATAATGCAAACAGGAATTTGAAATCAAGTTTCACACTGATTCCTATGATAAGCAAATGATAAATGTAATACTTTGGTCCCATTATGTTTCAATTTCTCTAAATCAAAATGGCATTGAAGTCTAATGGTAGGATATATTTGTATACAGTTCAAGAGGAAGTGAAGAAAAGATCTTTTTTTATAAAAGAGGGAAAGAGAAAATCAACAATCAAGTTAGAGAAACCCACACAAAAAATAAAATCAGCACCCATTTAATCAGCATATGACTCGTGCCAATCACAACTAAAACAAGCAGGAAAAAGAAATCAGTTCAGTATTTGAAAGAAAGAGAATTATCAAAACTTGCCTCAAATGGAGAGCAAGATATGGGCTTCCATTCTGTCGCATTCTAGAAACCAAGGAGTGTCCATAGGCTTCTATTGGAGCCGCATATTTTAATGCCTCGTAATTTACACGGCACCTGAGCTTCTGTATGGAACTTGGGATCTCGTTTTTAGCAAGCCGAGAATCAGTATGGGTTAAATAGATTACTTTGTGCTGCTTCAAAAGTGGTAGAACCTCGGTCTTATAATAAGTAACCTGAACAAATGAATACAAGTAACTGACTTTGATTAATCTCCAAAAATTTATTAATAATGAAGTGAGATGCACAGCATGTAATGTCGGAATTATGTTGAAGCACCTAGCTCATTTATGCATAGAACGGATTGTGCTGGAAGCTAAAGTGACCTGATATGTCACATATTGCCACATGATTTATATTGCATGCATGGAGGACATTCTATCCCGTTCTTACAGGCAGCCTGGTATTTTATTATTATTATTATTTTTTTTTCAATTTGATAATTCAATGGTTACAAAGGAGGATGGAGAATAGGAGGGAGAATATGAAGACGTTTTTGTTAAAATCATCATTAGAGTCTCTTCAAATTCCTCAGACTTTCTTCCTCTTCATTATTCAAATCATTGAGAGAAAATGAGCCAAGTCAAGATGCATGAGTTTGTTTGACCTTAGACCAGGATATTGGTGTTTTGTTGAAAAGCTCAATCCCAGCATAAGAATGTGGCAGTCTCTCAACTATGAGGATATCGCATCCTCCTTAACGCCACTGCAAACATATATATATTGGGTAGATATATATATATATATATATATATATATATATATATTATATCCATTTTATATATATCAACATGTTCAATTTAGCTTTCAAATGTTAGTATATTTACTTATTGATTTATATATAGTTTTTTAAGTTTCATTTTTTTTTTTGGTAAAATTTTACTTTCACCTGCTTTTAGTAAATAAAAAATTTGTTGAAAAATAAATCTGATCGGGCATTATTTGCGCTTACTAACATATATTGCTAATCGGGTTCAACAAATTAACAAACAATTTTGTAAACCAAATTATAGCAAGCAAGTATTTATAGCGTAGTTATTGATTCATAGTTTAAAAAGTAATCTATAATATATCTTCCATGGCCAAACACAAGGTACATACAATAATAATAATAATAATAAAGTTTTTATTTTTTAAAATTTTGCAATTGAATAATTCAATGGTTAAATATATAGGGAGAATAGGAGGCAGAATAGGTACTGTTTCTTAGAATCATTTTTAAAATTTAGTCATATGTCTACTTAACTAAAAAATATGATTTTATCCCATGAAAAAAAAAAGTTATATAACAAAATTTTAAGATGAGAATCAAAGAATGTGGCAATCTCTCAACTATGTAAATAATATATCTAATTAAAATAAGGTTGATCCATTCCACTATGAAAATTACCATAAAAAGAAAGAACTTAGAAATTAAGTATTCAAATTTTAGTATATTCTTACTATTGTTTATATACTTTTTTAAAGTTTCAGCCTTTTTTTAAGTTATGTTTGATCCGATTGACCTCAACTTTATCCGTCAAAAATAATGTTGTGTTATTTTTAATGGAAAATTTTGCGCTTAAAAACATATATTGCTAATCGTTTGTAACAAATTAACAAACAATTTTGTAAACCGGAAATTATAGCAAGCAAATATTATAGTGTAGGTATTGATTCATAGTTTAAAAAAAAAAAAAAATCTTCCATGACCAAACTAAGTATAAAAAAATTAAGATTTGTCCTTTTATATATATATATATATATATTTGTCTCTCCTCTTCTAAAATATTTAGATATTGACCTACAAGAAAATAAATAAATAAAAAAAACTAAAAATGCCCCTTTAACTACAAAAACAAAATAAAAAAATAAATATGGATAAAACAAAATTGCACAAAATTAGAAATCTACTTAATTTTGTATGTTATATTTTGTTGATGTGTCTTATAATATGAAATGTTTAAGAAATACTTATTTTGTATGTCTTATTTTGTTGAATATGAAATAGATGCTAGTTTTTATTTTCATAAATTTTTTTTTTGGTTTTAAGCTTTGCCCCTCTCAGGTATGAATCCTGGTTTGGTCCCTACCCATTGTGAATTCTGTAGACGGGATGTAGAAAACGTTGTTTTGATGATTAGGGTTTATTGTTGTAGTTTTATGAGAAACAAAAAAAAAATATACTGCCGCACTTTGTATTTTTTCCTGATAATAGTGAAATCCCCGCAACTTTGTAAATGTAGACAAATTGTCGAACCACATAAATATTGTTTTGTGCATGTGATTAATTTTTTCTTTAGCGTGTGTTTTCTCTCTTTTGTTTTTCACATATTTGGGAATTGTGTTAATCCCTACATTAGCCGTGGGAAGAGGGGCATTCCTAATATCCACACAAATTTTGCTTGGCTGCAATTCATCAAAGTTGGAAAGACTTGCAGAGAGACATCTTTTTAGCTGTCAAAATGTCTTCTTATGCCATCTTTTGCACCCTTTACCACGTGCTTGTGGACCCGTGGACCACATCTTGATATTTTCTCCAGTCTCCACCGTTTATGGAAATTTCTTACGGACTTCACTCCCTGACTAAGTAAGTTCCTACTTACTTAATCTTATCCGATAGACTATAAAATAACATGCTTTGGGTCAATTATATACTTTAGTTATTCAAATAATACGTACTGAGTCTTTTTATTTTTACTTATTTTCTCCAATGGGACATTAATTAAGCTATTGTAAGGAAGGAAAGAGTAATGCAAATTGATTTTGAGGATATTTCCAATTTGATGAATTGGCTACATTGCCACTATACATTAATTATCTTTACTCCAATTAAAGTTATTGCGTGCAAGCTAGAGCTTTGTTATGTAAAACAACAACATAATTCACAGCTAATTCATTTCATGTGGAAAAGATGATTTTCTTCCCGCACGAGGGTAAGTGTGAGACTATATGTGTATTTAGTTTAGCACTTTTTCTTAGTAGGCGTAAGTGGACTTTTTGCCTATTTTTACAAATTAATTAATTAATTAAAAAACTAATCCAAACCTACATGCTTCTTTGTTTACGATGATCACGAATCTAAATTATTTTCACCCCCAAAATCCTACTCCTGTGATCAGTTTTTCTCAATCACATTTTTCCACTTTCGATAATTAAGATATATATATATATATATATATATATTTTTTTTGCAAAAAATGTTTTATATAATGCATATAATTAAGTGTTATTTGGTACAACTTATTTTCAACATTTTGAAATTTTAGATTATTTTTAAAAGTAATACCTAAAAGAAGTGAAATTTAGAAAACATGTACCATAGTAAATGCGAAAGATATTTCAAACAAAAAGGGACTTCTTGTTGTTTTGTGGAAAAAGATAACAACAGACATGGAACACAGCTAGCTCAATATCTGTCTGTTTTTTCCTGTAGTTGCCCGTGAAGTCCTGCATGGGCGTATCAAAATCAACGAATTACTACGCCCAAAAAATATCCATATATCCAAAGTTCTATATAATTGATACCAAGACCACCTTCCTTCAAACACACTCTAAAAGCTAAAAATAAACATAGGCTTATCTAATATTTGTGAGGATGATACTTCCCTTATTCTTCATTTTTTGTCTCTTCAGCAGCTCCCATGCTGCTGTGCAAGACTTCTGTGTCGGTGACCTCACGGCTCCTCAAGGCCCTGCAGGCTACTCTTGCAAGAACCCTTCAAAGGTCACAGTGAATGATTTTGTTTTCTCTGGCCTAGGCACTCCTGGTAACACCTCAAATCTTATTAAAGCCGCGGTGACTCCAGCATTCGCTGCGCAATTTCCTGGTGTCAATGGCCTTGGAATTTCTTTTGCTCGTTTAGACTTGGCACCTGGCGGAGTTGTGCCATTTCACACACATCCTGGAGGTTCAGAAATCTTAATTGTTGTGCAAGGAAGAATCTGTGCCGGGTTTGTTTCGTCAGCTAACACTGTTTACTTTAAATCCCTTAATAAGGGTGACATTATGGTTTTCCCTCAAGGATTACTTCACTTCCAAATAAATGCAGGAGGGTCTGCGGCTATTGCATTTGTTAGCTTCAGTAGTTCAAGCCCAGGTCTCCAAATTCTGGACTATGCTTTGTTTGGAAACAATTTACCTACTGAGTTGGTAGCAGCAACTACTTTCCTTGACACAGCTCAGATTAAAAAGCTTAAAGGTGTTCTTGGTGGAACTGGTTAAGGTCTTCGGAGATCATCTACCAATAAAAATGTTTCCAGAGATTCTCTTAATTAATTTTTTTTTTTTTGTTTGTGTTCCCATTGTTTCTTTGTCATGATTGAGAAGGCCTGTAAGAGTAGGATTCTTCAAGTCAGTATCAGTTTCTAGCTAGCTAGGTTTTTTTTTTTTTTTTTTTTTTTTTTGTGTGTAATCGCTAGCTAGGTTTATTAATAAAAAGAGTCTTGTGAGTGAGTGGTTTTTGTGTTGCTTTTGGAACTTTGATTGTAGACATTTAATGAGTGCATTTATGACTATAGTATGCGAGCCAACATTCCGTTGATGGCAAATGCAAATACCTTTGACGAAGCAAGATAAATAAATGCTTGATATTTATTTTGTGTTCCAATTAAATGGGATATACTTATCCCACAAGCCCTAAGATAGTTGCAATTTCTATTCCAAATTTCTTACTAAGTATATTAACAATAAAATTCTGCAGGGAGAGACCATTAAAATCATCATAGTAGAAATATGGCGATGATTATTCTACATATGAGGAATTGCATTTGAAATCTTAAATTATCCACCATCAAATTCGATAACCTTATCAACTACTTTTGTATGGTCCAAACTTCTTGATGGGTCACGTATTCCAAGAGTCATTCCCTTGCAACTTTTATTTAGAATCATAAGTACTGCTTCAACGAGCTCAAGAGATAACCAGGGATAAAATCCTATCATGATTAATTTGATCACAACCCATTCTAATCCAAACTCTTTCGAGGTAACCCCATTAAGAGCATGTTAGCATAAATAGACAACCCCAACTTGACACGATCCACCATTCTATTCCAAGCAACCTTAAACCACAACACACCTTCACTAAAACGACCCTCATCTTCTTTCTAAATAACTTTCTTATAGACACATTTTTTTTTATTAACTTATTAAGATGATAGGCCATGATTAAAATGATGGACAATTGATTTCAGTTTGATCCTCTTTTTTCGAGGGTTTAACAAAAGTGTTGAAACAAACACTAATAAAATGTCATTTTAGGTAGCTTTATTCAAGGTTACTAATAATAACCCCCAAATAAATAGAAATTTGGCTAAAGTGTAAACTCATGTATTTACATTTAGTATGTCTAATAAAATGATGTTATATCATTTTCATTATGCTACTTCATTTTTTAGACTAAGAAATTTTAAATAAATAAATAAATTTTCTAAAACAAAAAAAATGAAATAATTAGAAAAATTCAACATTTTCCTACTTTTTTTTTTTTTTTTAATACTTAAACTAAAATCATCATGACATTTTCTTGGCACCCAAGCAAATGCTAAGCCAAGGTCTAAAAATTATAAACAACCCATAAAATTGATGTATATAGTCCACCCTAACTTTTAACACTCCTATAAAAAATCCTAAAAAGAAACAGCAAAATTAAAGAAGAAGAAGATAGGCGAGGAGAGAACCCAAGTCATAATCAACCCAACTGATTAGACTTCATCATTCATCGGTAATGAAACAAAAATTTTCTTTAGATTCCTCAACTTAGTACGTTGACAACCCAAATATGCCAATAATGGTGGTTGTAAATTCCGTGATTCGTATCCCTTTTTATGACACATCAGCATGTCGCTTTCTTCTCACAAAGGCGGGGGTACTCCTACTCTAATATTGCTACTTTAATGACAAAAATTATTTATCAAAGTTGTACGGACGAGAACAACAGATCGGCCCCGAACTCGTAGGTCCACTTATTGAATAGTCTTAGCCCATCTCAACCCACTAGCCGAATTAAGTGGAGTTGGCCGAACACACAAGTTAAGTACCCTAAGACATGCCGTGATCAAGAAATGATGCCTTGGGGGAATCCGCTCGCGAGCAATAATCAGTGCTAGGCACAAGTTACTAGAAGATCATATCAACAAAGAGAAAGTGGATCCTCTTTGACTAGTGATATGATATGGAGGGACCCATTGACATAAGGAATATCCTCTTATCATAATGACCCTACTAAGAGATGGGTATAAATAGAGGAGGAGATGTAGGAAAAAAAGGGGTTGGAAATTTTGGGAAAAAGAGAGACATGAGAGTAGTGAGGAAAAACACATCCCGGGAACTCGGATTTTAGGGAAAATGCCCAACTGCCTAGTAGCCACCTCTTTGAGCTAAAAACCAGAGAATTAGGTGCCAAAGTAACATTGAATCTCCATCGTTGACCTAAAGAAACATTTCTTACACCTCTTATTGTGGAATAAGCCCAACCCAGAGTATAAGTAAATTAGGGGTTTAGGCCCAAAAACCCAAGATTGTTGGGAACGGACCACCACAAAAGTGATTTCTTACTTAATCTTTTTTTCAAGTACTAGTACACTACCCACAAGTATTTGTTCTTATTCAAGCATGTGTTACAATACATTCCATCATCCAATCATCATGCATTTAAAAGTTCATATGCATAACAATATAATCACAAAAAATGATACAAATTTATTTGTGAAAGATAAATTCTCAAATACTACATGAATTAATCTCACATAGAAATGTACCATATAATTAACTTTGTTATTATTATTTAACTAGTGAAAATCTTGTGTGTTGCACGGGTTTAGTCATGAATTTTCTTTATATATATATATATTTGAAAAATAATAACTACATGAGTTATTATTACATAATTTTAGAACTTGTTTCTAACTAAATTAATGATTATTATTATATAAAATACATAATTTGATATATATGTCCTTATATATAATATTTCTATTTAAAATTATCAGTAAAAACTTTTCTAATTATTTTTTTATAATTCCTTATTTATTAATGAAGGGGGTAATTTGTACTCAAGGAGTTAAATATTTTAAAATACTTGCATAAATAAGGTTATCCTAAAATAATTAATTCCAAAATTAAGATTAAAAAACCAATTGTGTTTGTACACCTAAAACAAATTTCATTTTTAAGTCCTATTTTGATAGGTAAATCATCTATTTTAGTGTTGATTTTATTCAAATGTTTAACACCCTAACATATACAACTTGAATAATGTCTCTAATTATATTGTGATTTAGCCTTTAAAAATATATATATTAATATTGTAAATGAAAAACAATCCAAATTTTCAAAAATAAAAAAAAAATGAAAAAGGTTTTAAGAAAAGATAAACTTACATAGAAATTTGAACCGATGAATCTAATTTAGCCAAATATAATCTATAATCTATAATCTAAAAGGATATAGGAGGAATTTTAAATTGAATTTAGTTAGACTTTCAAAAAAAATATGGGAGAAATTCTGCATACTAAGAAATTAACACAAAGCACAAAAAAAAATATAAATATATATATATATAAATAAATAAATATTGATAAAGTCTTAACAATCAATAAATAAAACTAACTTGGAATTAGTTTCCACTATAGCACATGAAAGTCATGTTTTGAACTAAATTTTTTTGTAGTGATAGTCAATTGAAAAAAATCAAAACACTTACAAATAAATACATAGAATAACCAAAAAATAAAACACACAAAATAGATTAAAAGTTGAGAAAATTAAAAAAATAAATAAATAATGTACCAAAGAGAAAAAACAAGAACTTAAATGGGTGTCTCTTGTTTTGCTTCTTTAAAGTGGACTTCTTTTAACATAATATCCATACATGAAATTTATTTAATAAAAAATATCATATAAAAAATACATATGAGTAAGTTGCAACTTAAAAAAATAAAAATAAAAATGTGGGCTGCAAGAAGAATTTTATGGAAAGACCATTGGTGAATATAAATATATATTGTAAATATATTGTTTAACGGCCCAATAATGATGTTGGGCTCGCATTTTAAAGATCCCTCACAATATGATTTGTAGAGAGTGGGCTTGAAATGCTAGCTTTTGGTAGATGATAAAGTTGATCCGGACTAAATTTTTGGGAATTATAACTAAATCTTATCCCTGATCAAGAAAATATATCCCAACAACTAATGAAATAACTCCTAAATAATTAATAAAATGTTCTTTCCCGGTTACCCGGGGTGGGTTTTTTGTAGTGGTGTGCACATATTGTCAAGATATTCTCACCCCAAGTTTTTCTCCTGGAGGTAAGATAGGAGGCTCTCCTTTTTCGGTCCCCCTTCCTTCCTAAAATTTTCGTTTCCTTTTAAATGATAAAGTTTATACTCGTATTCTTCCCTCCCTTTAGGTCCACGTGTGAGCTTTTTCTTCGGGCAAAAGACTTGTCCTATCCGCCTATACCTCCAAATTAAGTAGACGTAAAGATTGAATAATAATGGTCAAGAATAGGGGCTTGTCGGAAAAAAAAGTTCTCTTTTACAAAGATGAGTAGTCTTTTCACTTATCCTATCCGTGCATTAAACTCTTTCTTGACAATAGGTCTCCTCGATCATGCCTTGGTCGATCAGGCCTTGGGCCTTGATACATATATGGGCCATGAATTTTCCGGCCCACATATATATATATATATATATATATATATATATATATATATATATATATATATATATATATATATATATATATATATATAAGTTTTTAAATTTTGATAATAGATTTTTAGTTGGAGTAGGATTTAAATTTCTGAAACTTAGATGATAAAGTTTTAGCTAAATTAAATTATAACTAAATCTTATCCCTTGATTCGAGAAAATATATCCCAACAATTAATGAAATAATTTTTTAAATAATTAATAAAATGTAAAATGCAACTTGAGGGGGAAAGGCATGAGGTGTTGTGTGGGATTTTTGGATTTTAGTTTAAAAAAATCTAAGGAAGGTAGTTAAAAATATTTTATAATAAACTTTTAGTTCGAATAGAATTTAAACGATAAAGTTTTACGTAAATTAAACTATTATTAATTTTATCACTTAATTTGAGGAAATATATCCTAACAATTAGTAAAAAATTAATTTAATAATTAATGAGAGTTGTGGGCCGGAAAATTCATGGCCCAGGCCCGCCCTGTATCAAGGCTCAAGGCCTGATCCGAGGAGACCTATTGTCAAGAAAGAGTTTAATGCACGGATAGGATAAGTGAAAAGACTACTCATACTGTAAAAGAGAACTCTGTGCCTGACAAGCCCCTATTCTTGACCAAGCTATTCAATCTTTACGTCTACTCCCAGCCCACCACCGGTATATAGGCAGATAGGACAAGTCTTCTACCCGAAGAAAAAGCTCACACGTGGACCCTAAAGGGAGGGAAGAATACGAGTATAAAAGGAAACGAAAGCCGGAAGGAAGGGGGGACCGAAAAATGGAGAGCCTCTCATCTCACCTCCAGGAGAAAAACTTCAGGGGTGAGAATATCTTGACAATATGTGAACACCACCACAAAAAACCCACCGCTGGGTAACCGGGGAAAGAACTTAGTGTTCCTCGGACCGAGTTCGAGGAGTCTAAACCCTCGTTTATGAAGTCAGAGGGCTTGGACGTCCGGACTAAAGCCCTTTCTCGAACCGAAAAAAAATCAGGTCCGGATCAACGCCTCGTGACCAAAAGCTAGCCTTTCAAGCCCACTCTCTACAAATCATATTGTGAAGGATCTTTCATATGCGAGCCCAACATCATTATTGGGCCGTTAAACAATCGTGTCCCTACAAGAGTAATTGTTTATTAGGAAAATAAAATATTCCAAAGAGAGAGAGAGAATATCATATAGATTTATCAACTCCTATGAATCTATACAACATGTATACCCCTCTAATATAAATACATATGCGTAAGTTTCAACTCAAAGAAAAAAAAAAAAAAACCCCGGGGTGCAAGAGAGATTCTATGAAAATATCATTGGTAAATATATGTAAATTTTGAAATTTTGATAATAGATTTTTAGTTGGAGTTAGGACATGTTGCATGTTTTGTTAAACACTTGTTGTCACTTTACCTAAAGAAATTGATATAAACAAATAAGTTGTTATCTCTATCAATTGAAACTCAGGCTGCGTTTGTTTTAGTTGAAAAGGATTTCAGGAAAATTATTTTACACCCAAAGAGCGTGTTTGGTAGGGCCTGTAAAATAAAGTCAAACGAAAAATCAACAACTTTGACCGGAAAATAAGCCCTTTAACCCAGAAAATATTTTACACTTCTTTTTTACCATCAAATGATTTCCAGGACTCGGACAGAGAGAGAGAGAGAGAGAGAGAGAGAGAGAGAGAAAGAGAGCACGAAGAGAGACTAGAGAGAGTGAGATTAGGCTCGCACTTTGTCAAGCTCGGACCACCGCCCCAAGCCCAGACGCGCGAGCTTGCGCCGAGATCCCACTGGGGAGATCGTCCCGTCGAGATCGCACCGTGAGATCGTCCCGCCGCCCTCTTGATCAAACTCTTTTCGTCTCGCCTCAACCGCCTAAAGCCTGCCACCGTTGGACCGGTCTCGTCGCCCATGACCCACCCATGACCGATCTCTCTCTTTCTCGATCTACCTCTCCCTTTCCCTTGATTTGCGATCACTCTCTCTTCCTCCTCCCTCTCTTAGTTTGACCGAATGGTTTTGTGCATTGAGAATGGTTTTGTTTTGATTTTTGTTTCTTTAAAATTTTACATATTGCAATTTTCTATTATAAAATTTGTTTGGAAGTTGAGAAAATGGCTGAGAAAATGTGAGAAACTAGTAGAAAATTTGCATTTTCAAAATGTTACCAAACACTTCAAATTATTTTCTAATATAATTTTTAAAATGCAACCAAACATTAGAAAATATTTTCCTTTCCCGAAAATATTTTCACCTAAAATTATTTTACACCCGGAAAATATTTTACACTAAAACAAATGTAGCCTTAGATGCATGTTGAATGTTTTGCACATTAAAACACTTATTGTTACTTTATCTAAAGAAATTAATAAAAACAAATAAGTTCTTGTTTCTATCAACTCAAACTTAGATGCATATTGCATATTTTGTTAAAACACTTATTGTTATTTTATCTAAAGAAATTGATAAAAACAAATAAGTTGAAATATTGTTGTAATTTGGTAAAACTACTTGGCACAACCACGACTTCTATGCTCAACTTTTATTATATAGTAAGTATATGATATGATGTGAAACTAGGTTTCAATAGCATATAATTTTTATTTAACTTCTAGCAAGTTATTTTGAAAATTTGTCAACAATAAATTTAATGAAATGATTTTCTAATAATCCCTTTTATGCCTCTAAACTCACTAAAAATATTAAAGTGTAACCAAAAATGTGGAAAATAGGAATTTCTTACTTTCTATGTGTAGGAACAGGCTAATGTGGCTTTCCATAATTTTTTCTAGATTATTATCATTTTTCAACATTTTTAGTCATTTATCAAAACCAATATATATATATACACACACACATAAGACTCATTACATGCGATTTTCGCGTGCAATTAGACTCTTTTTTGTCTTTTATTTTGAATTTAGTGAAATAATATTTAAAAATTAGATAGAGATAGTGCTCTAATTTTTAGGATCTTTTTTTACGTGAGAATTGATAAATGATTGAAAGATTTAAAACTTAGGAACTTTTTTTAAAATAGTAAATTACTTTTTTAATCGATTTGTATTTTTAAATTTAAAATTATTTAACTAAATTTTCTCCAAAAAAATTATTTAACTAAAAAATAGGGGTATTTTAGAAAGTTTAAGAATTTTTGTAAGGATATTTTAGTATACAAAATGATGAAACTCAAACAAGAAATCATGTTATTAATAGTGTGTGTGTATATGTATCTGAAAATTTTGGTTCTCATGATTTTTGTGTTTAAGAATAGATTAATGTGGCATCTCATAATTTTCTATTAACTTTTCCAAATTTTTATAATTTTTAGTCATTTGTCAAAAACCATAAAAATTATTTTTAAAAAATTAGAAACAATAAAAAAAATCTGGGAAAATGTGAGTTACATAATATCTATGTAAGGTAACAGAGTAGTGTAGCTTCCCATAATTTTCTTCCATTTGTATTAAATTTTCTCAGCTTTCTGAATTAATTACCAAAAATAATAAATTTTACAACAACCTTTTGTGTGTGTGTGACAAAATATCACAACTCATCTCATATATAAATGGATTGCCCTCAAGTCTCAGAGGAGGGTGACCCAAAGTAGAGGGTGTGCGCCCCACGCCCATGAGTGAGCGACCCACCAATTTACTTGAGAAAATTTAAATAAAATATATATATTTATACACTTAAAAAATTATTGAAAATTTCAACACTGTATTTTAGTTATGAGGAGCAAAATGGTGCAAACAATGGGAACTTGGGTTAGGTCTAGTGCCACTAAATATTGGACCCAAACAATGTATTAAAATGAGTCATGGATGAACTTCACTAAAATCGCTTTCTAAATTCTGATTGGAAAATACTTTTATCACTATTATTTTTTCATTATTTTAGTCCTTTTGGATTTGGGTGTTTATTAAAGTTGTGACTTTGTTGGACTATAAAATTTGGTAGCCAATATTATATTTTTATTTTGTAATTATCTCCAATGATTAGCAGTCTTTCCTTGTTTATGTTAATATAAATTGTGTAATGCATAACGGAAGAGTAGATAGATGCAAGGTCTACAGGTTCTGCTGGTTAAAATTTTAAAAAATACTAGTATAATACAACTAGAAAGATGAAATATAGACTTCGAGCTAGTAAGTTCAATGGGTGCTATGCACGGATTTTTTTTTTTTTTTTTTTTTTAATGAGAAATGAGGTGCCAAAGCCTTGAATATGTATTTGGATGTAATCTTGATTCCAATGAGATATGTATGTCAGAATAATTAGTCCTCTTATCTTATCTTATGGGCAACAACAGTTATTTTCTAAATCTCATGAAGTTCTGTTTATTTGTTAAGAGCACAATTACAGTCAACAGTCCATACATCTCATTCTCCATCAGAGACAACCCAGCATTTAGGACTTGCAAACCTCTTGGTTTTCAATTTACTACAAATTTGTTTCCTCATGTTTCTTCCAACAGAGGAAGAGCGGAGTGACTACTATTTTCAATAACCATCCGCAAAATCTAACAAGAAACCATGAAAGGATGTCTTTCTCAACCTTTATGGTGTTGCTCCTTGCATCTTTTATTGGCTCATCTTTTGGCCAACTTGAAGATAAAATGGTGACCACTGACCCGCCCTTCTACTACACTTTCACATCACGTCGTCAAGATCACCTGCACCGTGAACTCCTTGCTTTTCTTCACTTAATTTTGGATTGGTTTTTCTTTCAAAACAACACCAGCATCATAACATCATGACATAAAATATAGTGTCTTCGTTTTAATTGTTTTAGCTTGATGCATGGTGAAGCTGAAATAGCAAAGCTTGGCATAAATCTTGAACTCCGGTGCTTCCACAAGGGAAATTTGATTCTTCAAGCTGGTTATACTTATCATCAGATCATAATTCATTTCGAACACCATTTATTGACAGCACACAATCATTGACATCAGGACCATTATTATACAGGTGCCCCATTCAGTGACAGCATAGAAGAGATATGCACCACTTCCTATTTTTATTTATGGTATAACAGAAACTTCAGAAAAGAGGTTCGTACATCAACAATCAGCAGAAGATGAAAGCTTTAAAATCACATTTTTCTTATTATTGATATCTTGAAATAATACAATCCATTCAGTATTCACTTGTATCCCATTAATTATCCAAGTTACAAAATCGGAGTATATGCAAGCTATCGCTGATCCCCAAGTCCCCCATCCCCACCCCCCAAAAAAAAAGGAAATTTCAATTGTTTTTTGAAGCGTGTGGTGTGATAGAGATTGAGAGAAGTTTCAATACATTGTATAAATGTTTCCCTTTTAAATTTTTATATCTTGAGAAATATAAATCTGACCTGTCCACAGTCGCCCTTGCTATTGTCTGCGATCAGAATTCATTGTATCAGTTCTATCTAAACCAAGGATTTTTCCTCATATAAGTAGGAGCGTCTTCTATCTAACAAGCTGATTCTCTCCTGATTTTGGAAATTTAAGACTGTTGTTCCCGAAGACAATAAAGCTGAAGTAACGGCAGCATGCCATTTGATCTCTTTTGCATGCAGCTGAACACAGTGAAACATGATGACAAAATCTGTTGATTTAGCTTTTATTTTTTATTTCTTGTTTCACAAATACATCCTGGAAGGGGATTCGCATAAAAACTTTCCTCCAACTTTGGAAACTCTCCAGATTCCCTGAAGTACGGAGCTCCATCATGGTCTTTGTGAAGCTTTTTGACTTTGGAACTAAATTTCTTCCAGGAGATTTTTCCTTCGTCAAGCTCATCAACAAGGTTTACGAAATGCATCCTGAATTCACAGAATGAAAATTTTATATACTGCAATTTTGGTGAGTGAAAAATCAATACAGAGAGAACAAAAACAGCCTAATTAGACATGTTGACAGGAGTTATAGAGAATATAGGTTAGTACATTACTTGTCAGGATTGATTGTCTTCTTAAAGTGCTCAAAGCGCCTATGACCTTGAACTGCCTTTGCCATATTGCCATCGTAAGTATAAACAAACACATCACTCTGGAGGGCAACAACATAATCTATACCAGCCAGCATGTTTTGGTGATTCTTGAAAGGACTCAACTCTTCCTCTCTAGAGAGAGTGGAATGGGAGAAGATGTAGGGGAAGTCATCCTCAAGATATTGCATAGTTCCATTACCATAAGCTTCACCAGCTACCAAGTAAATCCTGGTGCTGGATGGAAAACCAAGACCCCTAAGCAAAAGAGATGTCTCCCTAGGAGTCAATGGGCAGCCACCAAGTAACCTTCTTTCTGTCCCATTAATCTCTTTCTCCTTCCAGTGGCTGACTTCATACCGCATCCTCCGTAGCTCCTCATCTTCTTCTACAGTCAAATTATGACTGCATCCTGTAAATGCAAGCATATCCTTCTCATACCTGTAATAGAAAACACAGAGAGGAATACAAATAATTAAAGCAGTTGGGACAAGATAAATCAACCCCTAACCTTATTACCATATCATTATCTATCTATAATTCTTCCATAAGATCTTCATTTAGCAAATAAGTAGGCCTAGAAATTGAACCAAGCACAAGAGCAAGATAGTCCTACTATTATTTTGGAATTTGTTATTTCTGATTATCATTTATCTTGTAGGATTGGATTATTTCAGAATTTCATTTTTAGTTTGAGTTCAGATAGGGATTAGATTTCATATCTTTTTAGATAGGGATAAGTTTTTAGATTATCTTTAGTTAAAAGTTTTATGGGACATGGTCTTTTATTCCTAGAAGTTCGATCAAAAGGCTCCAGGTGCTGTTTTACTTGGTGGTTAGGTGGTGAAGCCTAAAGTTTTCAGGCTGCTCTTGGTGGTGAAGCCTAGACTGTCCTGCATCATCTAGTCTGAGCACCAATCCAAGAAAACCACAATATACCAGGAATCCCACAAGTCAATTGTGGGCTCCCTTATTTGCATTGCGCATTCAGAGAAAAGTGATTCATAAGGTCCCCTTTTCAATAAAACCTAATATGAATCTTGAGCCTGGCCCAAGTTTGAAATCCCCTTTAGAGATTGCTCACAGCTTTGATGAGAGCTCAGGACTAATGTTCTCAGATAAAGCAACCCATTTTCTAAGGTGGATACTACAGTCTGAAAGATTTGCACTTTCTTTTGTCTTTGCCCCCTGCCTACTTTCTTCCCAAAATCATGCATTGGAAGGTTAAACACATCATTTCAAAATAATGCGAACAGGAATTTGAAAGCAAGTTTCATATTGATGCCATTGATTCCTATGATAAGCAGATGATAAATGTAATACTTTGGTCCCTTTATGTTTCAATTTCTCTAAATCAAAATGGCATTGAACTCTAATGGTGGGATATATTTGTATACAGTTCAAAAGGAAGTTTAACATCAAATTTTAAGGGGGGAAAGAAAAGGTCTTCTTTTTTTTAATAATTAAGAGGGAAAGAAAAAATCAACAATCAAGTTAGAGAAACCCACACAAAAAATAAAATCAGCACCCATTTAATCAGGCTCATGCCAATCACAACTAAAACAAGCAGGACAAAGAAATCAGTCTCAGTATTTGAAAGAAAGAGAATTATCAAAACTTGCCTCAAATGGAGAGCAAGATATGGACTTCCATTCTGTCGCATTCTAGAAACCAAGGAGTTTCCATGGGCTTCTATTGGAGCCGCATATTTTAATGCCTCGTAATTTGCACGGCACCTCAGCTTCTGTATGGAACTTGGGATCTCATTGTTAGCAAGCCGAGAATCAGTATGGGTTAAATAGATTACTTTGTGCTGCTTCAAAAGTGGGAGAACCTCGGTCTTATAATAAGTAACCTGAACAAATGAATACAAGTAACTGAATTTGATTAATCTCCAAAAAGGTAATAATGAAGTAAGATGCACAGCATGTAATGTCGGAATTATGTTGAAGCACCTAGCTCATTTATGCATAGAACGGATTGTGCTGGAAGCTTAAGTGACCTGATATGTCACTTATTGCCACATGATTTACATTGCATGGAGGACATACTATCCCGTTCTTACAGGCAGCCTGGTTTTTTTTTTTTTTTTTTTTTTTTTTTTTTTTTTTTTTTAATTCAATGGTTACAAATGAGGAGGGGGAATATGAAGACATTTTTGTTAGAATCATCAGCAGGTGCCAATTGAGCTACAAGGCTCTTGGCTATATTATTCACATGCTTTAAAGAAAATCAGTCAAGATGCACGAGTTTGTTTTACCTTAGACCAGGATATTGGTGTTTTGTTGAAAGGCTCAATCCCAACATAAGAATGTGGCAATCTCTCAACTATGTGGATATCATCCTTCAAAGTCTCAATGAAGTGTTGCCAATCAAACAGATCCTTAAAGCCACTGCAAACATATATCCATATATAAAAAATAGTTAGCTCAAAGTTGATCAATGAAAAACTTGTATGCATGCCCATAGACATCAGTTACGCAGGACAAGAAAAACCCCTCCTGTAGTCACGTTCATAAGACATCTTCTCCTTCAGGGACAGGAGGGTAAAAGCCGTCTTCATACCCAAGGGTTTGCTCTGGGTATGTAATTTTAACATCCGCTAACTAGAGAAAAGATCAATACTTTTCCAAGTGTTATGCAAAAGGCCTAGAGATGTTATTTATTCATTATCTTACTAAGCAATGAAAAGGAGAGAAAGGAAAGAAAATAATAAACTTTAGTGTTATGAACTCACTCTCAAAAAAGTTAGCATAAAATTTTTTAAGATTATGAATCCTACATAATTTCTTTCACCAATTTGAGTCAATTTCATATTGAGCAAACATACAAGGCCACTGTTCTTACAAGTATTACTCCAATTACTGTAGTGAAAAGTGGTAGAAGTACAAAAACAAACCAACCTCTCATCAGCCCAGTAGGAGGTATGATCAAGTGAAGGGAGGACAAGTGTGGCCTTCATAATCTTTGCGACAGCAACCATATCACAAATCTGCACTCTAAAATTATTTATACATCAGACTATAGTTCACATTCAAAGCTTATGGAAAACAGAAAAAAAACACACAACAGCCAGACCCCAAATCTCATCTGATTCAAGCCACCATTGGCATTTACAATAATATAACCATTTGTCTTCGCATCTGGCTCTGCAAAGAGAAGCAAGAAGAAGGAAGTAAGAAAAGGCAATAACCTTGGAATCAAACAAGTAAGCACGACAGAAATAGACATCAGAGGTAGAGAGATATGCATATCATACTTTTGTGATTTCTTGTCCGGTGGATGCATTGGGTGAAATTCTCACTATTGGGTTTGGACCAGATACTTGAGAACTGTAATCATCATAAGTATTAGAATAGTGGTTAAGTACTAAAATTCACCCTTTCTTATCAGCTTAAATTTTTGGGACTACTGGAAGTTTATCATAGTGATAGTGGTAGTGATCCTTAATTCAAACCATGTCTCAACTCTACCCCCTATTTAAAAGTTAAAATTCATCATTTCCTATCAACTTAATGGCATATTTAGATTGGAGGGAGAGGAGAGCGGAGGAGAGAGTCTGTGAGAGGGAAGTAGGGCCAAGAGGAGTGGTGTAATTGGGATTTGGAGCGGTGGCATTGTCAGAGATTCTCAATTTCATGATGGCATGGAAGGGCAGGCTTGGAGGAGGGTTCAGAGTGGTTGTCACCGCAACAAGTTATATTTTATGAAGAAGAAGCAATACTCTTGAAGAGACATGATCCACCAGTAAATTCTCAAGGTAAGCAATTATCATAAATTACTTCTTATTTATATGTATTTTTGAGAAACAATCAGAAATAAATGCATAAATAGTGTGCTAAAGATAAACAGAATGGAAACTTACTTCAGCAATGCCGTTTTGAGTGCTGAATACACCTGATGACACCGTCATTAGAGTGCGTTCGACTTCAATTCCTCCCTCCCTATATCCATATTCATGAGAGCTTTGATCCATTAGATTTCCACCAGTGATGGAGTCAATTGAATCCTAATTAAAAAGATGGATTAGTTTAGGTGAGATGAAGGATGCAAACCAAGCCAGATCACTCAAAATCCTAGACAATTTAACATGTCATGAAATGCCTAGCAAAGGGGATGAATCAAGAAAATGAATATTTTATTGAAACACAAACACCAAGAAATTAATCACCCCCATTAAGCTACATCATAGATGAGAAAGAACATGACAAGCAAGCAATACAATCATACAAAGATGAATATAGCATATCATTATTTTTTTTTTCAATTGGCATTCACACATATTGATTATTGGTAGCTACATGAACAAGAACAAGAAGTAACCTGATTAGAGGTAGCACTTTCAATGGCAGATCCAAACCAACCAGTAGCACAAATCTTGAGAAGACCCAGAAAGATACACATCCCACAGAACAAGAAGAACATCCAATGCCCAAGTTTCTTCTTTTCTCTAAAACCCAACTCCACCACCCCAGATTTGCTTAGCAAGAACCCCTTGATGACACTACTAGCACTACTCCCATAAATGTTTACTCTGTGACTCACATGGAGGTGCTTCCTTTCCAAAACTGAAGAAGTGGAGTCAAACCCATCAAGGGAAACCGGGCTGGTGCCCATCTCGGATCTGGGTGAGCTGAGGTGGACATCAATTTCATGGTGGGTACGCAAGGTAGTAGTGGTGTTAGCACTACCGCCACTAGTACCACTATTGTTGTTGCTATTGCTAGTGCTATTGTTGTTGTTGTTGATGTTGTTTTCACTGTTGTTGTTGCGCTTGAACGAGTGGGCTCGGCGAGTCATTGGACCCGAGAAACGAGGACTACTGACTCTCTGCGATATGCCATCGCTGGAGTTGTGGTGGTGGTGATGGTGACCCATTACCCTTTTTTTATCTCTCTCTCTCTCTCTCTCTCTCTGTAATGGTGATGATGTTGTTAGTAAATGAAGAAGAAGTGGGATGAGACCGCCATTAACGAACAATAGATAAAGAGAGAAAGAATTTTATCTATTTTATCTATCTGTGTCTGACTGACTGCGAAAAGTATGAGATGGCTCTTAGCTAGCAATAGCCAGCCCATATAATTTTCACAATCTCACCATTTTGTCAAAATAAAGCTAAATAAATAATTTTTATATAGTATCTGAAACCATGGAGAATCAATGGTTTTTTCCAAAACCAATAGAGGCTATCTTTCTGTTATAACTTATTAGAGGATTGACCTTTTACAGTTTTCTTCTGTTCTGGCTGATTAATGATGTGATTCTTCCCCATCAAAAAAAAAAAAAAAATGATGTGATTCTTATGATGTAACTCCTTCTTTTACAATTAAATTTCTAACCTTTCTTCTATTATTAAAAAAAAAAAAAAAGGAATAATAATATCTCTGTAAAAACATCATTTTGATTTCTATATTTTGGCTTTATTTTCAATTTTTAGTCTACAAATTTTCATTTTAGTTTTTATATTTTTAAATTTGTTATTACAAAAATTAATTCTAACTTCTAGTTTATTACTACAATGGGATGTTCTCAAATGAACTTCTTAATATTCATATACTTTTTCATTTTGTTCTTTTAATGGTTTAAATATGATTTTCCTATTTGAAAGAGTTGAGGTGTCATTTAATAAAAAGCATAGGAGTTATACCATAAATTTGGAATTGAAGGAGGGTAAATGGAAAATTAAACCTTCCTGAAATTGATGAAATTTCACTACTCACCTTCCACAATCATTGGAGAAATGAAATTTTGTAACGTGTACTTTTTTTATTGTTAGGTTATTGCTTTGATTGGTCATTTGTAATTCTCTAATGTTCATTATATTATATAAATTTCTCAATTTGACATTTTTATTTAATCCAGGACAAATTACTGTGAGGCGAATGGACATATGGTGTTTATACTTTAGATGTTGCTCTTTTGATTTTTTATTGTAGGAACCTTATAACTCGGAAATAGATTGTCCATCTTCATCACATATACCATGATGCAAATGAAGTAGCAAATGGACTAAAAAAATGAGGAAGGGAGCAGCCAAGCAAAATTTTGGAATTTAATACATACCCAACTTTTGTGTATTATAACTATATATGGGATGTAATGAACTTAGGCATTAGTAGCATTACTAGAGAGTGCCTAGTTGCTAGGTTTGTTACTGTTTGATCAATAAATAAATAAATAAAACTCCCTTTCTCATCCAAAAATAGATTAGTTTTTGCATCTTGCATTTGCTGCAAGTGCATTCATTAAAAGTAATTGTATATATTTTATTGATATTTTTGTACAATTTATTTTTAATTTCATAAATTTTTTTTATAAAACAAATGGCTAAAGTGAAAAGTAGACTCCTAAGTTAGGGGTCTTTATATTTTACATCTTGAAATTATATAATTTGAATTTTACTCCTTGAAGATATATTATGTTTTCAATTTTGCATTAATAGTTTCTTCATTCATATTTAAGTGTCACATAAATTTGTGACACGTGTTTAGTTTGTTAAATAAAATAACCTCAAAAGGAAAATCTAAATGGAAGGTTTGCTAATGCAAACATAATATATTCTCAGGAGGTAAAGTTTAAAATTTGAAACTTGAAGATGTAAAAGTCAAATATTTCAAACTTTAAAAGTGTAGTTTACATTTTAGCCCTAAACACATGTTAACAATACTTTATAAGAAAAATACTAATATGAAACTCAATGGTTGGCATAAGAATGTTTGCCCGTATTAAATAATAATAATAAATAAATAAAGCACTTGGTAATAATCTAATCACTTTTATGTGTGTACACTTATTAATTAATGCAATTACTTGAAAGTTTGGGACTTGGGGAGTTGTAATCGCAAGTTGTAATAAGAGCTTTGAAACAGCATGGAACACGCGGTAGAATCGGTGCTTGACCAAAAACAAAAAGTAATTGGAGAGTTTAAATTATAATATTGTTTGGTGAAATATATATATATATATATATATATATAGTTGAAATGTGAAAACAAGAAAGAAGCCAAACTATAGTTGAAAAGGGACCTTATAGTTGAAAAGGGACCTTTCTTTCTTTCTTGATTTCGAGTACGTACGCGTTGTTGTTCAATTAAGTTTTAATTACTCATGTGATGTCACGTCGTCGGCTAGCCCGATCCAATTGAAATGGACTGATAAGCTTTTATGTTCAGTGTTGACTCCCCACCAACAGCCTATGCCAATTTAAATACCATTACTATATTTCTTGCATTTTAAGAAGTTCTTTTTTAGTTATATATTTGTATATCCTAATGAATATTCATCTTTTACTAATTTACTCGTATTCTTTCTTTCCTTCTTTTTTTTCTTTTTTGGTTCCACAGGAATTGTCTGCATTAGGTTTCGGTGTCAATGGAAAGAAAAAATTCATATGGTTATTCAACCTTATCAGTAAGGGTATGTTTAGTAAACTATAATAAACACTGTAATGTAATAATTATTTATATAATTTAGTTATTTTTTAGTTTTGTTATATTTTTATTATCGCAAATAATCGTTCTTTATGAAAAATTATTATTTAAAATGAGAAATAATTATTCCTCTATAAAGAGTTATAATAACTATTTCTTAAGATGTGTAATAATTTCTAAAATAAATATATTTTCAAATAAATAAAATTTTCATAAACACATAAAAAAATTCAAAAAAGTATTATTTTAAGGAAAATATAATTATATGAATAAGATATTTTTTAAAATAAATCTTAAATTTTATTCTAATCTTATAACTTACAACCAAGCAAGATTTTGGAATTTAATACATACCCAACTTTTGTGTATGTAATTACTGTAGTTGATGGGTCCAAATGAAATGTGAAAACAAGAAAGAAGCCAAACTATAGTTGAAAAGGGACCTTTCTTTCTTTCTTTCTTGATTTCGAGTACGTACGCGTTGTTGTACAATTAAATTTTAATTACTCATGTCACGTCGTCGGCTAGCCGGAAACAATTGAAATGGACTGAAACCTATAAGCTTTTATGTTCAGTGTTGACTGCCACCAACAGCCTATGCCAATTTAAATACTATTACTATACACCTGTTTTGTAGAGGAATTTGAGTAATATTGTTTGAGTGTTTTTGATATATATATATATATATATATATGGGTAAAAAATATGTAAAAATGTGTGTAATATTATTTAAAATGCTCAAAAATGTGTTCAAAATAGACTACCAAACGGGCCCTATATTTCTTGCATTTTAAGAAGTTCTTTTTTAGTAATATATTTGTATATCCTAATGAATATTCATCTTTTACTAATTTACTCGTATTCTTTCTTTCTTTCTTTTTCTTTTTTTAGTTCCTGCATTAGGTTTCGGTGTTTCACATGCTTATTCAACCTTATCAGTAAGGGCATGTTTAGTAAACTATAATAAACACTGTAATATAATATTAGTTATTCATATAGTTTAGTTATTCTTTAGTTTTGTTATATTTTTACTATCTCGAATAGTCTTTTCTTATGAAAAATTATTATTTAAAATGAGAAATAATTATTCCTCTCTAAAAGAGTTATAATAACTATTCCTTAAGGTGTGTAATAATTTCTAAAATAAATATATTTCCAAATAAATAAAATTTTCATAAACACATAAAAAATTCAAAAAAGTATTATTTTAAGGAAATATAATTATATGAATAAGATATTTTTTAAAATAAATCTTAAATTTTATTCTAATCTTATAACTCACAACTAAACTTATGAATAATTTTAGGTATTATTTTATAACACATTTTTATTCCCAATAATAAAGATTACCTTTAATGTCATAATCCTCATCTAGTATACTAAACGTGTCCTAAGAATAGTTATTTCATTACAACATCTTTTATTTATAGTAGTAAGGAATTTTTATTTTTATTTTTTTTATACGATAATAATAGAGATTATTAGTTCTAAAGTAATCTCTATTCAATGTACCAAACGGTCCTCAACAGAATGTCTAATTTGTTACAAATCTAAAATTTAAGGGGTTAATTATTCAAATTGAAAATGTAAGAATTAACGCTTAAGTCAAATTCAATGGGCGTTTATTTTTTATTTTTAATAAACCAAATTCTAAGGGTGTTATGTATAGAAAGTTAGAAACCCCTATTTCTAGTATAGTAGTTCAATGTTAATTGGTAAGGGAAGAGTACCAAATGAAGTTACACATCTTTCTCAAAAAAAAAAAAAAATGAAGTTACACAAATTACTAATATAGATTAGTTGAAGTAATCAAATTACTAATATATAGATTAATTAAAGTTTGTTCCTAAAAAAAAGATTAGTTAAAGCTTATTAGCTTTATTGTAATAATATTTTGCTTATATACAAGTAGGAACAAATCTTATTAAAAAAAAAAAAAACATAAAATTTGACATGTAAGATTCTCATTGATTTCTTTAATTCCATGTAATAGACTTAACGCGTTTATATTTGGAATAATAAAACAAGGACTTCGTTGAAGAACGTCCTTTTCGAGGTCACGATCGAGACTCACAACTGGAATGAGAGCTGGATAAATTGTCCGTTGGCCAACCTAAATGATCTTTTTCGCCTACTAATATTGACCTCTAATAAGAACTACCCCGAATTCAAAAACAAAATACAATAGTTATAAGTAGAAACATTAAAAAAAAAATTCATAAACTTTTTATAGTTTCACAAATAATGATTAATGTAGGGACTCGATTTTTAACGACCCATGAACGACGTTGGGCTCGCATGTAAAAGACCCCAACAATATGATTTGTAGAGAGTGGACCTAAAAGCATGACCTTGGGCACAGGTGAGCGGTTTAGTCGTAGTTCCTACTGGAATTTATGTATGGACGGGCTTGGCTTGACTAGCTAAACCCTCCATTAGCAAGGGTTGTAAGACTTAAGCTTCACCGGCCTCCCTTTAGCTTTGTTTTCTTCTCCTTTTATACTAGTGTTCCATTTCCCTTTTTGTGTCCACGTGTTAGTTTTACTTTTTGGGGTATAGGTCATCCGGTCAACCCATGCTTAGAGTGGTTGGGGATCGCTGGAAAAGCACAAGGGCATGGTTTTGAGTATGGGCTTGTCGGATGCGGGATTCTCATTCTTGTGTTGGCGGATTTTTCCTTGCCCCCGCCCCTGTACCGAGTTTGCCTCTCTTATCCGGGTGTTTTGGGAGGTGCTGAGCATAAGATCGTCCTCGGCCATGTCCTCGTGCCCTTCTTGGGCTTTCATTAGGCGTCCTCGAAGACAGCTCTCCTCGACTTAGGCCTTGGGCCCAAACTAGGAGTGGGCTTGGGCCACAAATTATCGAGCCCCACAATAGCCCCTCAAAATCCTACTGCCCGACTTTAGTTGGGGAGGAGGATTTTGATTATGTTGGGCTCACATCATGACTCGCTTCGATTCTCAGTACTTCATCGATGTCTGTGCCTTTCCATTTGCATAGAAGATGCACCGAATTATAAGAGGCACCCTTTTAACTTTTAGTCACGCGGCGTTCTTTGATGCTACATTGCTCGAGACGCACCTTCACAGGATCTTTTAATTTTATGGTTGCAAATGGCGTTGGAGACCGAGCCAAGTCCTTCTTGTCCATAGCGTTCCTTGAAACTCTGCGTAAATTAAATATCTCCTCCTTTCCCTTTAAATAAGTAGGATAGGAGGTTACTCCTCTTACATACAAACCCTTCGGTTTTCTTCACAACCGTAATCCTTCACCCTATAATCGGTGTCTCCATATCTAGTGCTTCCCACCCTTAGTGCAATATGCCTAAGGCACGTGTTAGGGTGAAGGAACTACACCCACCACAAAGGCACCGGGTCCCTCCGAGACTCAAGGTGAGGTGGTTTGGACAAGGCGGACACAGACTCAAGATGATCTTCCATCTTGGTAAGGTGGGGATGGTATCTCTACCTCTTTTAGCCAAAATCCGGCAGTGTAGTCGGGTCGCGTCAGATTCTTGACGCGTCGTCGAAGTAAGGTTTTCCGCCATCGCTCGTCTCGCTCTATCGCAGACGCGGTTATACGGAGGCTCCTCAACTTCCGGCTCCCTGCACCTTTTCTTCAACGGTGTTAGCCTAAAGTCGGGTTCCCGGCACCTTTTCTTCAATGGTGCAGGCCCCAAGTTGGGCTCTTTGGTGCATCGAGTTATAGGCATGTAAAAGTGTTGAGGAATGGTTTCCTTAAACAACATCTTGGAACAATGACCTACCTCTCCTCTGCACTTCTTCTTCGGCTTTCTCTTCATTCCCTTGTATCTTTTCTTTTCGCTTATGTAGTTAGCTTTAGTATAAGCTTATTCCAGCTTTTCATTGTACGCGGTACTATTTCTTTGTCTTAATAAAAGATGAATTTATTTCTTTCTAAATACTTTTCCTTTCGACAACAATTACTTTGTGAACGGGTGCGCTATGTATGTATCTTCCTTTAGTGATGCTTAGAGCAGGAAACCTTGAAACAGAACCTTACCAATAGAGATAACGGCTTAATGCCCCGTAATGTATGCGCGGCGACCGTCCGAGAATGATAAATACTAAATATACCCTCCGAGGGGGCTGCCGAGAAGTGAGGGGCTTTGGCCGTGTTTTGATAACACCTAACCCTATAACAATTGCACCAATTCCCTTGGTATCGAGGATCCGAGGGTAGGTCATGCGATTTCAGTCGGTCTAGGAATTAATCCAACTATCAATGGGTAACTCTCCTCCGGGGTAGACTCTTAGGGTCGTATAACGTCCAGGCTGTGTCCAAACCCCGCACTTTTCCTCTTAAGTAGTTGGTTTCCCCAGAGGCTTGAGTCCGAGAACCATACAAGACCTTGGTTCTGTCCAAAACTTGTAGTTTTTCTTCTAAGTAGTTGGTTTCCCCGGAGGCTTGAGTCCGAGGACCATACAAGGTCTTGGTTCTGTCCAAAACTTGTAGTTTTTCTTCTAAGTAGTTGGTTTCCCTAGAGGCTTGAGTCCGAGAACCATACAAGAGTTTTTCTTCTAAGTAGTTGGTTTCCCCAGAGGCTTGAGTCCGAGAACCATACAAGGCCTTGGTTCTATCCAAAACTTTTAGTTTTTCTTCTAAGTAGTTGGTTTCCCTAGAGGCTTGAGTCCGAGGACCGTACAAGGTCTTGGTTTTGTCCAAAACTTGTAGTTTTTCGTCTAAGTAGTTGGTTTCCCCGCAGGCTTGAGTCCGAGGACCGTACAAGGCCTTGGTTCTGTCCAAAACTTGTAGTTTTTCTTCTAAGTAGTTGGTTTCCCCAGGCTTGAGTCCGAGGACCATACAAGGCCTTGGTTCTGTCCAAAACTTGTAGTTTTTCGTCTAAGTAGTTGGTTTCCCCGCAGGCTTGAGTCCGAGGACCATACAAGGCCTTGGTTCTGTCCAAAACTTGTAGTTTTTCTTCTAAGTAGTTGGTTTCCCCAGAGGCTTGAGTCCGAGGACCATACAAGGCCTTGGTTCTGTCCAAAACTTGTAGTTTTTCTTCTATGGGGCCTTGGCTTTAGGGGAATTAGCTCCTCGGCCGAGCCCCTAGAACCATCTCGCAATGTGACGCTATAAAACGTAGCCCCTAGTCAAGAATCATAGCCCCTAATGGAACTTTACGCTAGAACACCATAACCAGCTGGTAGAAATGACAAGGGAACTGTCTTGAACTATCGCCTATGCCAAGACACAAACCCTTTCCCACGAGACGGTGCCAATTGTAGGGACTCGATTTTTAACGACCCATGAATGACGTTGAGCTCGCATGTAAAAGGCCCTAACAATATGATTTGTAGAGAGTGGGCCTGAAAGGCATGACCTTGGGCACAGGTGAGCGGTTTAGTCGTAGTTTCTACCGGAATTTATGTATGGACGGGCTTGGCTTGACTAGCTAAACCCTCCATTAGCAAGGGTTGTAAGACTTAAGCTTCACCGACCTCCCTTTAGCTTTGTTTTCTTCTCCTTTTATACTAGTGTTCCATTTCCCTTTTTGTGTCCACGTGTTAGTTTTACTTTTTGGAGTGCAGGGCTGTCCGATCAACCCATACTTAGAGTGGTTGGGGGTCGCTAGAAAAGCACAAGGGCATGGTTTTGAGTATGGGCTTGTCAAATGCGGGATTCTCAGACATTCTTGTGTTGGCGGCTTTTTCCCTTTTCCTACCCCCCTGTGCCGAGTTTGCCTCTCTTATCCAGGTGTTTTGGGAGGTGCTGAGCATAAGATCGTCCTCGGCCATGTCCTCGTGCCCTTCTTGGGCTTTCATTAGGCGTCCTCGGAGACAACTCTCCTCGGCTTAGGCCTTGGGCCCAAACTAAGAGTGGGCTTGGGCCACAAATTATCGAGCCCCACAATTAAATATTTACAAAATATGTGAGTGATGGGTTTATTGATTTGTAACATTACATCAATTCGGAATATTGAGACTTGGGACACTCCCTTCCTTATACAACAACAACAACAACAACAACAATAATAATATATCACTTTTACATATGTTTATTTGACACTATTTATATTTATGTTATGTTCAAGTCACTCATTTGATGAGAAAAAGCTCTGAAATTTTTAATATTGTGGTGGCATTTTTTATTTGAAAAAAAAAGAAAAAGAAAAAAAACCTTCCACAAGTTACATTTGCCATTTTAAGTATAGACAAAATTTAGTTACAAATTTGATTGTAACCATTAACTATAAATTAATTAAATTTCATTAAAAAAATAATATAGTTATTGTGGAGACTTTTTGCCTCAGCTCGGCCAATAGCTTGCTTGTAACCGATTTTGGCTTGAATCCCACATCGAAGGAAAACCCCCCCACTTGCTGCCTTATAAGTCGTGAAGCTAAGGGAGTAGTGTACCACCGAGCCTCCGATCAGAGGATGATTTATATAACTGATGCTTTTCTTGCTCACTAGAACTACTGGGAGACTCACTATCTAAGCGGTCAATTTCTAAGAGTTTGAAAATTTCTTCTTTACTGGCTTAGTCACTAATAAGGTTGTTGATAAGAGATTTGACCTTAGCTTTACATTCTTTCTGGAAATGACCTCTTTTTCCACACTTAAAACATTTTCCTGATGTTTTAGGTATGAACTTTCTTGTGGACTTGGAGTTTCCTTTCTTATAGAAATCATCTGTTTTGAACTTCTGTTTTCTATAATACTTGGATGATGTCCTTTTCTTATGGAACTTCTCGGAGGGTTCTTTTCCTCTGTACTTGGATTTCTTCTTGGGGATGACTGAAGGTAAGCCATATTGTGTACAAAAGTTTCTTACTTCGTACTTGGCTTTACTTTTGCTGGCTTGGCTTTGGATTTTCAAATCTCTGCACATCTTCATTCCTTCACTCCCGATTGTGCTAGAGATGTCTCCATATGTTAGGTTATCATAATCTATGACACCTAAAGGGCTACAAAGGGTTTCTTTCACCCTTTCACCAAACAATGTGGGTAAGCCATTGATAAACTTCTTCTTCCAAAATGGAGAGTTACAATCGCTTCTATGCATGACTCTGGTGGTAAACACATCTTCATACCACCTGTATTCACCAAGGGTTTTACATTTAAGGTTACTCAATTGGTCATAAATCCTAGATGTGATGTTGCTGGGTTTTCCTACGAAGTGTTTCATGATCGTATAGATAAGGGTATTGACTCCATCGGGAACACCTCTTCCTATGCGTTCGTCAAAGATGGGGTTCTCATTCTCATCTTTTTGGACAACATTCTTAATGTCTTCCTTAGACTCTTCTCGTAAGGCGCTTATTCCACCATTGCAAAAGTTTTTCTGTAAATCCTAAAAGCATGAGCTTGATGACCTCTATGTTCTAAAGTCCATCGTTGAGGTAGTTATTGGCTACCATGGTCATATGCTGAATTTTGTTTAGGATTTCTTGTTACGATAAACCATCTATGTTCTATTCTAGAGTTTACCAGTGGATACTGTGAATCGGCTATTCCTTTCCTCGAACGGGAGGTCGGGAGGTGTGGAGTCCGGGATACCAATTCTTGGTTAGGCTGGTTGGGTTTACCTTAGGCTGGTAAAGCCTATTTACCTGTAAACCTTGAGACAGGAAATGAAACTCTCATTAGTCAACTCTTTGGTAAAGAGGATATCCATTCAACGGATAAAATGACTATCATGGGTATAGATTATGCTAGACTAAGTCTTAAGACTCAGATCCAGCTAAGAAGTGTTGTTGCCAACTTGCCTATCGATATACAAGTTCGTATTTTGGGAAGCAAAGCTATGTTTGAATCATGTGACCGATGGTTTAAACATTTCAAGATAATGGTCACCACCCATTTCCCGGTTTATGGTGAAGACTCGGATGGCATTGAAAACGCCTTCATCTAGTCAACCTGGGAAGAATACTTTGGGAGCAATCCACGAGTTTATGAGAAGAAGCATCCTTTTCCTGGCCTAGTAATCAATTATGAAGATGGGGCGGATGAAGAGGATAGAGATCCAAGCTGGCTTTCAAGAATTTTAAATACGACTTTATCGGACTCATCAAGTTGACAAGCCATGATCAAATCAGCCAATTCCCCCAAATAATACAACAGGTTGTTACAAAGATCAAAAGTCCATTTGTCTCCATCGAGATCTTTGGAGTACTCTTTCACAATGGGATAGTAACAATTGGATGACTGTCAACCCGCTCACCACCTTGTACTCGTCAATAGGTACACCCATAATGGCCCTTGGTATGAAGGAGACTCCTATTTGTCCTACGAAGATCCATATGCTCTGTTTGAATGTTGGAAGGACTACTTCAATAATGAAATTATTGATATCTCCAAGGAACTATGGAAAAATTATCACTTCACAGAAAACACTAGCAGGATTTCAATATTCACTATTAGGCCATACTCCCCGCCATTCCAACTCTACAAAGAATAAATTACATTGATCCCGTGCGATTAACAAAAAAAAATGCAGATTATAAACCTTTACTGTATTGTGGTTTTTGTAATCAATATGACAAATATCATAAGCATAATCGTGATTATACTCCTCCATGGGATCCCTTTGATGGATACCCATTTGATGCTTATGATACTGATTAAAATATCCAATTCAGAGAGCCATTGCAAGATCTCAGCCAAGCCTACACTCCGTTCGGATCACCGGAAAATCTAGCAAGGAATTAAAAGATCTTGCTCAACAGTTGCTCCTTCAATCAGAGAAGTTAGAGTCAAAAGAAAAGAACTCTCCTGCCTCTTGAAAGCTTGATGAATCGCAATCCAGTCGACCTCAAAATCCTTATGATGGTTACAACTTAGATAGCGATTAAGATATTTTGAATAGCTCTAGAACAGCTCGAGAATAGTCTTTGCAGTCCGGTTACTATTCAACTACGAGACCACCGCACCAGCAAAGTTCTAGACAGATCACTATCCATCCACAACACCACCACCGTGCATGAACAAGATTTTTCAGAAAGGTAAGGGGACAAGTCACTATTCATGAACGATAACATTCTTGTTCATCAAACAATGCCTCGACAGAATCATTCAGAGTACTATTTGCTTTCGGTGGAAAAGAAATTCACCCTCGGTAAAAGCAATTTACTCTCCGTAATTTCAGCAATCTCCTGAAGAATCCAAGGCTTCCCCCGACTATATAAGGAACCCTCGACTTCATTCTTCAGCAGGTCCAATTGGAGTATCTCACCTCGTAGGTCTTCATTCCAGAACTAGTTTAGGTCTAGCTCAAAAATACCTCCCTTCTCTTTACAACCCTTAATCTTGTAAACAGAATGGCAACCCTAGTTTATATTTCAGTTTACACTTGTAACACCATAGTCATGGTCTTCACATTTGTAACCCGTTTACATTTCCGCAATCGATGGCCTCGCTTGGCCTCCCCCCTTTGTAACTTAACCTTATATATATAAATATATATATATATATATATATATATATATATATATATATATATATATTATTGTGAAACTAATCGATAAATTTGGAAAGAGTTGACGGCTAATATCAAAAACAGTTCCTATAGAAGAGATAGAATTCGCATGGCCACATGATCTTTGGGATTGGGAGGCATAACCACTATTTAGCATATTGTTGTAGAGGATTGTAGCAAGAGAACCAGAAAGCTTTGTTGTGGCGGAGAAAGCCATTACCTAGCACCGAAAATATTCAATTGAAGGAAATTAAATAACAAGCTCAATCTAACAAAACTCCAACCAAAACCTAATGGGTTTTTCATCCTCCCCAAATCAATAGGTCTCTTATTATTATTTTGGTTAAAAATCAATAGATTTCTTCTCCAAATAAAACACCCCAACCTTCGAATCTACTCCTAAGAGACAAAAACCACACATAATAAACTCCCACCAATGTTCAATTCTACTCCTAAGAGACACAAAAACTCACATAATAAAACCCGGATGGAAGCCTTGCATTGGTTCCATTTGGTAGTTTCAAGTGGATGGGTTTAAAATGAGGCTTGTTCTATGATTTGCTAGCTAAGCTTTTATTTTTTATTGAAACAACTTAGTTTTGGAGCTGATTTGGCAAAAATAAAACACATCAATATGCACGTGTCACTTAACAGTAGAAACTAACGTAGGAGGTAAATTGCTAACGGAACCAAACTTTAGGATGTAAAATCAAAGTTCTGAAATTTTAGGGTGTAAAATCCAAACAACCCCAAACTTTAGGGGTGTAATTTGCAATTTACCCAATATATAATTTGAATTGTATAATTGTGATTATTTTTAATTGTACTTATACATATGTACGGGGTTATACACTAGTATAACTAATGTGAGAAAGAAATTGCCAAATATAATAATGTGAGAAAATGGAAAAATTTTAAAATTAGTAAAAAATTGATGCTATTAAATGATGTTGTCACTTAAATGATCATTTAATTAGGATTTAAAATAAATAATAATAATTTTTATAAAAATACTCCAACAAGAGTAATCACCTTGAGGATTCAATCATCAAACATTTCTTGGGACATGGTTTTAAAACTAATTTATCAAGAAGTACCTAGGACACTTAGAGGATGTTTGGATTGGAAGTATCTCAAAACACATAACTCATTTCTCAAAACTCTATCTCACTCAAAACTCAAAACTGAAAAAAATTGTTTGGCTCCAATATCTCAAAACCGTGTCCCACATCTCGAACTCGCTTTTTCACTTTTTGGTGGAGCCCATAGCCTGCACAGGTTAGAAGGTTGATTTTCTCTCGCACGTGTCCTCTTCTCTCTCCTTTCACCCAAAACACTGTTTTGTCTTCCTATCTCCACAGACACACGCACACCGAATGTAAGAGAAAGGTTTGTGATTTTTTTTTTTCCTTTTCCTTCTCTATACTTCTGCCTCCATATCTTGAAGACCCATCGCTTGCAAACAACCAACTAGTGAGTTCCTTTTCTTTCTATGTTTTATGGGCTATGGTGGACGAGGTTTGCTCTTCTTCCTCTCTCCAAAAAGAACCCCAAAATCCCCAAATTTTGGTTGAAACCCATGTCCATCAAACCCCTTTTGAGAAACAAGTTTTGGAAACCATGACTAAAAACAACACCAAACAAAATGCAACTTAGTGGGGGCCAAGAAATTTGAGTTTTGAGTTATCAGTTTTGAGTTATATAACTCAAAACAACCCAATCCAAACACCCTCTTATTCTGCATCAATAACAAACAAGCATTTGAATCTCGCCCACCTAAAAAAAATAAATCCAATTGATATATTGGCTTGATTGAAACCAACCATCGACATGTAGTGATGCCATCTATCTCAAATTCCGCGAATATATAATGCTTAATAGAATGTTTGAAGGAGGAGTAAGTTTAAGAGTTGGATGTAGACTGTAGAGTATAAAGTCAAAAAAATGATAATCACAATAATTACGTAACCGCATCTCTTAAAAAAAAAAAAAAAAAAAAAAAAAAAGAATGAATGAAGAGAGATTACGTGACCGTGTATCTTATCTATAAATGGAGCCTTTACCTTTATTTTCATGTTTCAATCAAATTCAAAACTTTGTGTAGATTACGTAACATTTATGTATTCAATCATTTTGACAGCAAAGACAATAATGCATGACGGTGTTGATGGTTTGAAAATTTGATGCAAGTAATGGTTTTATTCAACCAAGTAATAAACCCATCTCAATATCATATCGGTAAGGTGTGATATTGAGAAAGGGGTTTATCACTTATTGTGCAATATCAATTGTCACATGTAATTTTGGTGTTGGCGTGTAAGTGTATTCTCTTGTCTCATCCCCCCCCTCCTATACGTGTGTGTGTGTCTTAGATAGTATTGTTTATCAAAAAAATAAAAAGAAGAAGAAGAAGAAGAAGTAGGCGTTATGTGTATATTCAATAAATTGTTAAATTATAACAAATGAGAAGAAACAAAATTTTTTTTAGAATTGGTAAGAAATTGATGCTATAACATGATATTATCACTTAGGGTCTGTTTGGTTGGAGGGGTGAAAAATGGGAGGATAGAAAATTATAGGAGGATGAAAAAATTAGAGGATAGAAAATATTTTAATTTCTCTTATTTTTATTTGGTTGGTAGTGAAAAAGTAGAGGGATGAAAAATAATGAATTTGTATAAATTTACTCGTACACTCTTGTTAAAAAATAATAGCTAATTAAAACAAAAAAAGTGACAAAAAAATAGCAATCACCCAATTTATTAAAAAATAAAAATCATGTCCCAAAAATAATCATGTCTAGTTAAATAAAAGAAAAAGGAAAAAAGAAAAAAAGGTAACGTCCAGGAAAGAAAAAAAAAAAAAAAAAAAAAAAAAAAAAAAGAAGAAGAAGCAACGTGTCCGCCCACTGCCCAGGAACTCAAAAAATGAAAAATGAAAAAAAAAAAAAAAAAAAAAAGCAACATCCAGGAAAGAAAGAGGCAACATGCCAGCATATAAAATAATTAAAAAAAAAAAAAAAAAAAAAAAGAACTTGAGATGAACATTTTTATTCATTAAGCAGTCTCATTTTCTTCTTTTAATTTTTTCTTCATTTCGAGGAGAAAACTTTTTGATGGGTCCGGAGAGAAAATAAACAGGTCCTACCATTTATTTTCTTTCCTTCACACCCAACCAAATACACTTAAAAAAATTTTCCTTCCCATTTTCTCTCCAAAGTTTTTCATCCACCTTACATCACCTCTAAACGAAGATACCCTTATATTTGAATTTCAATTCAAACTTTCTAAGACTGCTTCCTCCAACCAAAAAAAAAAAAAAAAAAAAAAATCTAAGACTGAATCTGACGTGTCAGTGAAAAGAAAATTGATTTCATTTTTTTTTCCACTTAAATGATCATTTATTAGGATTTAAAATAAAAATATTCTAATAAGAGTAATCACCTTGAGATTCGACCATCCCATTAAATTAAAATGTTTCTAAGGACGTGGATTTTAGATTAGTTAATCAAGAAATTCCAAGTATAATCATTCTACATCAATAAAGGAGATGTGTTTAAATCCTGTCCAGAAAAAAACAATAATCCAATTGATACATATTGGCTTAAAAGAGTTGGATTTAAAAGTGTAAAGGCTAAAACATGATAATTACAATGCTTACGTGACTGTGTATGCATATAGAATGGTTCAAGTGGAGTAGAGCCTTTACCTTTAATTTCATGTTTCAATCAAATTTTTATTTTTTTTATGCAAGGTAGAAATTATATTCTAGCCTAATTTAAATGTATATATATAATATTTGTACTTTGTAAAATACAAGAGTAACATACGTATCAAATTTCGTCCAAATTAGATGTTATTTACTATTTTATCAATTAACTTATTTTTTATATACAACTTTAGATTACAAAAATTTGAAATTATAACATTTATTTGATGACATATCAATTGATCTTTGATCTTCTTGAAATTTTTTAAGCATTAAAAATATAATAAGGACATGCAATCTAACAATTAGATTTTCAAAATCCATACTCAATATAAAGATATATGATGAGTTTGTAAGATTTCTCTTCAAATTAGTTTGGAGAGAAATTTTGTTCTTTAAAAAATGTCACAGAAAAGACAACAACACATGACACTAATTGATAGATTGAAAATTTTATATCACTAATGATTTTTAGTCAACCAAGAACTAGGCATTACTGGTAAAGTTTCTGATGGTTGTATAAGAGATTTGGGGTTTAATCATCGCCTACACAAAAAAACTGATTGGTATCTTGGTCTGATGATAAAGAACTATAATCGGGAGTGAACGTTATAGATTGAAACTCTCTCTCTCTAAAAAAAAAAAAAAAAAAAACTAGGCGTTACGTATATATTAAAGAAATTATCAAACATAACTAATGAGAGTATATAGAAAAGTTTTAAAATTAGTAAGAAACTGTTGCTATTACATGATATTATTACTTAGGGTATGTTTGGTATACAAAGAATAATAAATCGTAATGTAATAGTTATTCCTATAGTTTAGCTATTCAAGAGTTTGGTTATATTTTTTTTACAGAAAATAATCATTTCTTATGAATAACTATTCTTTAAAATGAGGAATAACTATTAATTTCTAAAAGAATTATAATAGATATTCCTTAGTAGGTTTATTAATTTTTAAAATTAATATATTTTTAAATAAACAAACTTTTCATATGCACATAATAATTATGAAAATAAAAAATCATAAAAAATATCTAATCTATCTTTCAATTAAAAAAGAAAATTATTTGTTAGGAAATATATCTTTAAGTTTGATTTAATATGCTTTCATCCCATTGTATTTAGGGCTCTATTACTATGTTGTCACCAAACAAATAAATAATAATAAGTATTATATTACAACATCTTGTATTTTTTATAATATCTATTTCTATATAATTACCATTACAGTTTATCAAACATGTCATTATATTTGAATTTCAATTCTAACTTTTCAATCCTTTAATAAGGATTTATAAAATTAAATATAATATATATTATTTATAAAAAATACTCCAATAAGAGTAATTACCTAGAGGACCCAACCGTTCCATTAAGTTAAGCATTTCTTGAGACGTGATCTTTCGACTAGCTTATCAAGAAATTTTAAGAACAATTATTTACATCAATAAGGGATATGCTTGCAAACACCACCTAAAAAAAAAAAAAATTCTCAATTGATATTGTGGGGCTCAATAGTTTATTTCCACGAGGCTCAAATCAAGGAGGCCAGGGCCCAAGCTCGAAATATGGAACCCAAAGAGGCCCACAAATACAGCCGAGGACTCCTCATAGATAAGGATGGAATAAAAAAACTTAAAGGATCGAAAATATCTCGGAAATTGTCCTTAGTACCCTTCATTAATATGACACCGCACCGACAAAACCGGATTCTTAGGCTTTACCGACAATCTCCAACAATTTCGGGAGTAGATTGATGGGACAAGCATCGATCTTGGAAGGGTAACCCTATGGAAAGGAAATTGAACGCATACTAATATAAAAGAAAAATATACAACCTAAAAGAAGGAGGACCCCCTCCGGGGAAAAGGGCTAAAAGGGATAATATCTCTAAGCCATGCATGAACAACTTAACAAAATAACCGCCGATTTAGCCTTTATTTTGATATTGTATGGGCCCATTCATGTGCGGACCCAAAACTAAAAAAAAAACCTCTATTGATATATTTGCTTGATAGTAAAAGAACAATTATAAATTGGAAGATTCCATCTATTTCAAGAGCTATAAAATTGGAGGATTCTCAATTTTTATTTTTATTTTTATAAAAAAAACCTATAAAATTTGATTTTTTTTTGAGTGAAATAAAAAAAATGAGAAGACGACTTATTAGTTATTATTATTATTATTATTATATACACTCTGGCGGGAAATTGCAATAGCGTATATGAGAAGTGTTTGTTGTTTCTCAGTCCCAAAGCAAAGAAACCCAAAAACCTAATAACACCTTTTCTTTTTCTTTCCATATATGAGGATAGAGATTGAGATAATCAGATAGAGATAGAGATACAGAGCTCTCTCTCTCTCTGATTTCTAGTATCATCAATGAAGGTCTTAAGGTCTCGTAAAATAGTCCCTTCAACTACAACACCCATTACCAAAAAGAAAACCAAAACCAAAACCAAAACCAAAACCAAACTCGAGCCCTCCACTCCCACCCAAATTCAAGAACCCATTCTCCAATCTCCTACTCCCACTCCAACACCCATGTCTCCTGCATCAATCGGGCTTGGATCCGATTCGGTCTCCGTTGCTGGGGTTACTCGGCGACGAAGTCTCCGTCTCGTTTCCAAATCCGGCGAAAAAGGCACCGAGGAGGATAAAGGTGGGGTTTTTATGGGTAATGGAGAAATGGGTATTATTGATTCGTTGGATTTGGGTTTTGCTGGATTGAGTGTAGAAGCCTCCGACGAAGATAAATCTAATAAGGGCGGTGGTTTAAGGGGTTTTCGCGATGATGGGTTTAATAGGAAATTGAGTATTGACCTTAATGTGTTAGGCTCCGCGGAGGAGGAAGAGGAAGAGGAAGAGGAAGAGGAGGGTTTAAGGGGTTTTGGTGAAGTTGGTTTAGGTTCTAATTTGGGAATCGATACTACTACTACTACTACGCCCAAGTCTAATAAGAGTGTCAGGGAGGAGCCGAAAAGGAAAAGGAGATTGAGTATTGATCTGAATGTGCTAGGGTCGGAATATTCGGTGGAGGATGAGGAGAATGGTAAAGGGTTTTTGAGTTTGCGGTCCGGAAAGAGGGTTGTGAAGAAAAGATTGAGTGGAGATGTTGATGGAGGAGGATTGGGAAGGGAAATGATTGATCTTGAGATTGAGACTGGTGATAGGAGGCTTAGAAGAGAGGAAAAGGGGAAAGGGAAGTTGGCCCTGGATGATTTAGAGGCAAATAATGGTGTTCAAGTAGGGGAATTGGATTTGGATTTGGATTTGGAATGTGCAGTGGATGTGACTAATGAGGGGCAAGGGAGTGGAGGAAATGAAAAGGGGAAGAGAAAGTTGGGTGGTGCTAGTGATGGGGGTGTTGATGAGAATAGTGCTAATAAGAGCAGAAGGAGATATAGCAGGGAAGAGAAAGGGAAGGACAAATTGGTTCATGGTTCTTCATTACCGAATGGTGGTGAGAAATTGGAGTTGAGTTTGAATTCTGAAGTTAAGAATTCAGATAAAGATGTTATTTTGTTGGATGAAACCAGAATTGGGAACGCTGACAAAAGAGAAATGGCGGATAATGTAGCATCGTTGGATCAAACCAAAGTTGGGAAGGCTAACACAAGAGAGATTGACTCAAGCAGAAGGGATTACATGGAACGGTTCCGAGAGATAGCCAGGGAAAATGCCTCTAGGTTTGCTCATTTTTCTTCTCAAGAGGAAGAGGAGGAGAACAATGTGCCTACTGAGGCTGAAGCAGAACCAGAAATCGAAGATTGGCCAGGACCCTTCTCCACAGCTATGAAGATCATTAGAGATCGGGAAACTAAAAATAAGCGAGTGGAGAGTTCCTCTTTAGACAAGAGCAAACCTGCATCACTGATATGGACACCGAGATATGGCCAAAATCACAGAAAGCCCATGGTTCCCTCACTGAAAGAACTGTGTTTGATAATTCTTTCCCAGAATGCTGATGCAATTGCTTCACTTGAAAATGTCCCAGATGCTTTGAAGCACAAGCTGAGTCAGTTGCTATGCGATTCTCGCAGAATGAACAATCATGTTTTTGAGCTTCTTATTCGTGGATCACCTACAGAGGTTCGCTTAAGGGATTGTTCGTGGCTAACGGAGGAGCAGTTTACAGATTCTTTTCAGACTTGTGACACCAGCAATCTAACGGTATGTTCAAGTTATCATATGATATGTTGCTAATATCTCCAAATCTCAGTTATATTATTACTTGAATTCCTGGCATAGTATGTTTAATGGGACTCTTCTTCATAATTGCAATAGAATAGTGTTTGATGATTGGCAAAAGGCTAAGTTCTATAATGTTCACGCTTGTGGGAGGTTCAGGTTTAAATCTTGTCTTGAGGTCTGCTCATATCTGTTTGGGACATGTTTATAGAGTAGGAAATTATGGGATACTTGAAACCAATATATTTAAGCAACTAAACGTTAGATTTCCATGTGTATTATCATGATGCTCTGACCAATTGTAATTGATTCATATCGATGTAGTTTATGATGTTCATTTGGTACATTTTATTAATATACATTACTGTTAAACACCAAAGTTCTGTGCACTGGATCATAATCCCTGAGCAAGGGTGCAGGTTAAATTCTCTGGTCTGCTTCATATATTTCATTCTATGACATGATTATGCTAAAACATTTTGTTTATTGGCTTTTTTCTTTTTAGTTAAAGCTGCTTGTCGATGCAATATTGTTAGATATGCTCTGCTCTTATGGAATTCTGGCACTCTCCTGTGCTTCTGTTAGACTTGGGAACATTCAAGATTAATAAATCTATTTAGTCATAATCGCAGTAAAGTATGAGTAAATTGCAGCTGTATGCTGGTGTGTTACCGCAAAAATTATGATGTCTGGACATGACATATATCTACCTTTCCCAGAAATATTGATGCTTGATCTGCATTTGAGATGTCTTTTGTTTCTCCATGTTGTCCTCAATTTTGTTCCATCACCAAAGCTCCATTTGGGGTTTACTAACAGTGCTTTTGGATGCACTGTGCCACAGGGGAATGCAATGGAGGGAATGGTGGAACCCCATTGCATATAGGAGAAGGGAATGGATATCCATTCCCTTAATAAATGTTCTGCCGGTTGGAATGTTCTGTTCCCCTCATTAATTAAGGGGAAGTTACATAAATGTTTGCATCCCTATTTTTGTTAACACATTTACAATATAATTGGTGTAATAGTAAAATTATATGTTTCTTTACTTTCCTCTTTATTTTATAAACTCCCAAACACATTTAAGGGGAAAAACTAATCTCATTTCCTTATGATTTTCCCATTCCATTCCATCATTTTCCTTTATAAACGTCCAAACAGTGTACTGTGAAGTAAATGCAAAGAGTAGCTCTTAATCAGTTGTTGGACTTAATAATGGGTTTACTTTTAAAAATTTTATCTGTGTATTATTTCAGAACTTGTGTTGAATGTATTAACAAGTTGCTGCATACAAGCTTAGTTTTGCAGTGTTACTGTTCATCTTCTGGAAGGTTATAGCTGTTGTTAACTAATAATGGGTTTCCATTTATTTTGAGGGAATAATATTGTTGTGATTTGAGCACTTGATAAGCCCAATTCATTAATTTGTGGAATCAGGTGCTACAACTTGACCAGTGTGGGCGCTGTATGTCAGATTATGTATTACCTTCTACCTTAGCTCGGTCATCAAATAGCTTGGCTGCATTAACTACTTTATCCCTCAGTGGTGCATGTCGTCTTTCAGACGATGGGCTAAGTAAACTTGTTTCTTCTGCCTCTGTTTTAAGATCATTAAATCTCAGCCAGTGTTCCCTTCTCACCTCCTCCAGTATCGACACTTTAGCTGATTCATTGGGATCAGTTCTGAGAGAATTGAATCTTACTGATTGTCAAAGCCTCGATTCCATGCTTATCTTGCCAGCATTGAAGAAGTTTGAACAACTACAAGTATTATCATTAGCAGGTATTCAAAATGTAGGTGATGATTTTCTCAAGGAATTCTTGACTGCTCGTGGTCACAATATTAAGGAGCTTGTTCTGGCTGATTGTGTGTATGTCTCTTTAACACGCTTCTATTCAAAATTTCCTTGATTATCTTTAATGTCTTTAGATATGAACATTCTTTCATTTAGTTACCTGAAAATGTTTGACTCTTATTCCTTCAATTTTGCTGGGTGCTCCAATTTTGTGCAGAAAATTGACAGATTCTTCCTTTAAAGTCATCTCTGAAACCTGTCCAGGATTATGTGCAATTGATCTTGTAAACTTAAGCAAATTGACAGATTTTGCTATTGGATATCTTGCAAATGGCTGTCGCTCAATTCAAAAGTTAAAACTGTGCCGCAATTCATTCAGGTTTTTTACCTTCTATAGTTTAAGTTAATATTTTCACTTTCTTTTTCCTGTACAATAGAATGTAATGCATCATCACGATGGATTGGTTATCCCTAGATACTAGCAATGTTAATAAAATTATTATTTGTTAATATTTGTGGTATATTGCTTCCCTAATGCATCGGGGAGCTGGAAAAGTGAAAAAACTTGCTGCAAGCAAGCTAAAGCTTAAAGAAGTCTGCTAAGGGAGAATAATCCCAGAAATATTTAAATACAGGACCTTGCCTTCCAATTTTTCAAATTTATAAGTGGTAGGAAATACAAGCTTTACTCTCATTTGCATGGAGCATACTTCATAATTGATTAGCCAAATTTTTCTGTATGGATAGTATTATGAAAAATCTGGTTTTTGCTCTTTAAAATTTGTGGTTTCTTGGGTTTAATTTTTCTTAGACAGTGAAGTTTAGAGAAAAAATATTGTATGGTGGAACATTTACTTTTAGGCACTGCTTGGCTGAATAAAAGAAGTTTTTGAAAATGCTGAGGACCTGAGGTATGGTCAAAAAATTATTTTTGGAGTGTGAAGGCTGTTTCTGGTACAGGGTGTATGAAGGTTTTGTTTTGTTTTGTTTTATTTTTTTTTTTTTTTTTTTTTTTAACTTTCAGGGCATCTTCTCCTATGTACTTATAAACACCCTAATATTTGTACTCCAATCACCTGAATGATTTCTAGTTTACCTTGTTTTGGTTATCGTTCTGTTGATTTGATATTAAATTGTTAGATGCTCACCGAGCACAGGCTTGACATCATCTCAGTGATGAACCAACTGAATAATTTTTTCTGCATGACAGTGATGAAGCTATTGCTGCATTCCTCGAAACCTCTGGAGATTGGTTGAAAGAGCTTTCACTAAATAATGTCAAGAAGGTAATTCATTTACCACTCTCTCTCTCTCACACACATCCCCTCACATATGGGCATGCTCATAAAGGTACTTCAAAATTGATTCAAATATGTTGTGGTTCATACAAGGCTTTGCATAAGCAAAACTGATTGCTGCTTGTGTTGGTATTTAGTAATGATTTGTGCCTGAATTTCCTGCTTTATGTGCCACTCTTTGGCCAATTTGAGTTATAATAACTTCATTGCCACTTTGTTTAATTCCAGCCCTTCAGTTGAATGGGTCTGTTGAAACCAGGCCTACTTAACCATAAATGATGTTCTCTTATTTCTGTCTGGGACTTGTGTGGTTATTTAGGTTGGCTACAACACAGCTGCATCACTTGGCAAGGCGTTCAAAAAGGTTGCATACTCTGGATCTATCTTGGTGCCGAAATTTGACAGATGAGGCTGTGGGTTTTATTGTAGACAATTGCTTATCATTGAGGGTGCTTAAACTTTTTGGATGCACTCAGGTATCTATTTCTGGACTCATCTCCTGGATAGAGATGCAGAGTTTTTGAAATTATGATCAGTTTTATATCCACTCTGAGGCCTGTTCTAAAATTTACAAAAATTTATTTAATAGGATCTAAGATTATTTTGCAAGAAGATAGATTTCAAGATGTGATAACTTTTTCATTTTTATTTTTTATTTATTTTTTTCCTTTTCCAGATTACGAAAGTTTTTCTCGATGGCCACTCGAATCCGGATGTACAAATCATTGGCTTGAAGATGTGTCCAGTATTGGAACATGTCAAGGTGCCTGATCATGAAAAAGGTCCATTGCTTTATTACTCATAGTCTTCTCGAATCTGATCTCAATTTGCATCATCAGATATAATATCATAACTAACATCATACAGCAGCTAGAGACATAGAATAACAAAAGTTACTCAAGATGTTAAAGCATATATGAGTTGAAAACTCCTTAAGCAGTGTTCTTTTTTTTTCTGTATCTATCTAGTCTGGTTACTTGCTTTTGTAATTGATCACAGTATTGTACTGTGTAACTGAACTTAACTGCAAATGTTGATATTTTGTAATCATCCGCATGATTCCAGTTAGATGCTTTCTTTAGCAATTCTTGTGGACAGACTTTTATAACAAGAAGTTTTTATTGGAGATCTTTCAATGAATTATCTTATCTTGTGAGACTATCTTGTTTAAGAAAAAGTTTGGAGACACTCTTGCTGCCTTGCACACACTTGCCACAACTAGTAGATGTGTTTGGTGGAGATTTGTTTAATTTTCACAAGTACTATTGGTGGTTCTATTGTGTTAGTAATATAATTCAATCACAAAATGAAAGTGTTTGGAAAAATGTGTTGGGAGAAGAATGCTCATCTAAAAGCAGGGACTATTTATGGGGCATTCTTGCGAGAGGCTCTGAGAAGAGCGGAAAAGTTTACTCTCACAGTTCACCTCAGTTGTGTCCTGGCAATGTCATAGGACGACAGAATGGCCGTTCCATGTTTTATGGTGAATTTTTTAATGAGCTCTGGACTTTTCAATTGTTGGGTCCTACTACTGTGGAAGTACCTTACGGCAATAGATGTAGGTGAATGTGATTATTCAGTAGATTTTTGATGGTAAAAGTAAAACTTTAACAGCGAGCATCAAATGCCACATGGTTGATCTTTAAGATCAACTAAATACCCAGATGGTCTGGCTATAAAGACCCTCTCCATGGTTGTGGAGGAGTTAACACAGAGAGAGAGAGAGGGAGAATGCGCACGTGTGTGCACACACATATATATATATATATATATATATATATATATAATTATTAATTATGAATTATAAATGATGGACAAAGTTGAATGTCACGAGATGAGATTACAACAACCCCATCCATCCATCCATCCATCCTCCAGAAGAAAAAAAGCAAACCTTGCTACACTTCTTGAACTGCATTATTAAAAAGGTCATGTTAACTTATACTCTTAGGGTAGTTAATAAACTATATTAGAAAAGTTTTAACATAACTTTTATAAAAAATATAAAAAGTTGTCAACAAAATCAATTACTTTATTAACAAAATATAAAAACATTATGTCGTGTTTTAGATTACTAAATGTTGATCTTTTTGACCTTTTGCTAGCTATTAATTAAGCCACGCATTGTTGAAGTAAACGTTATTGTTGAAGTAGTAAGCCACTCATTGTTAAAGTAAACTACATGTTGATTTAGTTTCAACCTGAACGGTGCGCTAGCTGTTTTTTAAAACTAAACGTCGTCTTTCTTGTTAGCGATACTTTCATGTTAAGCAGTTAATTACACTTACTAAACTTAATATCATAGAAGATCACTAAGTTTGTTAAAATGTTGTTTCTTAAATTCTGGATGTGATTTTGTTTTTCTACATGTTTTAACTTTTTTCTTCTTAAATTATAGATTAGCTTTATGAACTGTCTTGCTATTTAAATCATGAGTTCAAATCTTCTTTCTCATTTTTCCTATTCTACTTTATGATTCACTAATAAAAATTTGCCACGTGTCCAACCTACTTAATTAATTTATAATTTTATACTTTTCTTATTCTATTACATAAAATAAATAAATAAAACCCAACACATCCACCACCACCGTTGACCTTCGTGATCACTAATCAATCTCATGACTATACATGAATATTTTTTCAATGTTACTTTTGTTGTAACAATTACCACTAATTAATATGCCCTATATATGTATTAGTATTAATTAGAAGGAAAACGTAAAAGAAGGGGGCCGGGGTTCTAATAAAATGGAAGATGGAACCCAAACACGATTATTAATTCTCCGACTCCAATCTTTCCATGCAAACCCAATATCCAATGCTCTTGAGTCTTGTCTTGTAGTGTCAAGCTTTGATAAAATTATCCTAGCTACTAGCTAGCTTGTGGATATGTATGGTATGTGCTTGGTATGGACAAGGACAAGAATAAGGTTTGAGCTTTGGACTTTAAAGAAGGGCCCCTGAGCTGAGAAGCCACATTATTGGTTTGGTTCAGCTTTTACCATACCATTACAATGTGGGACTAGGGTCTTCGAGTTTTGAACTAGGTAAAGGCAAATATTGTGATTGCTAGCGAGTACCGTAAATTGTAAAGAAAGAAAATTGGATTTTGTCGAGTTTCGGGGGTGAACATCAACCTGCCTAAGGAGCTACCTTAAAAGGCTTTTGGATTCACAATCTGGGAAGAGAACTGTCAAATGGAAGAGTGAAAGGAGAGTTTGAAATGATAATTGTACAGACTGAGAACAGCAGGCCGTCCTTAAATTGCAGGCCCACTCATTGAATAGTTTTGGCCCATTTCAGCCCACTTAGCTGAATTGGGCGGAGCTAGTTGAGCATATAATTAAGCACCTCAAGATATGCTATGAACAAGAGGTAATGTCTTAGGGGAATCCGCCCGCCAAGCAATAACTAGCATCATGTACGAGTTATTAGGAGGTTATGTCAATAGTAGAAGTGAGTCCCCTCCTTATTAATGATATAATATGGAGGGATCCACCGACATGTGAAATATTCTCTCATCATGACAACCTCACCGAGAGAATGATATAAATAGGGGAGGAGAGGAAGGAATTGGGGGTTGGAAACATTGGGGAGAGAAAACATGAGAGAAGTAAGGAGGAGGAGGAAATCTTGTTTGGATTCCGGAGAGGAGCTTGGGCGTGTAGTAGTCTTCACGGCAGAGTTGTAACTAAGGAAGTTCAGTGCAAAAATATCATCGAAACTCCATCAATGTCATCAGCAATCATTTCTTGGACCTCCCATTGTGAGATAAACCCAACCTAGAGTATAAATAAATTGGGGATCTAGGCTCAAAAGCCCAAGGTCATGTTGCAATATGTTCCTGCATATATAGTCCATGGTGGGAGCAAAGTCGGAGGCCAAGGTGAAGGTGTTAAGGGTTATGGAGACAAGGTTTTGGCAGGACTGAGGATCAAAGTAAAAATGAGATTGAGCTCAAAAGAAAGAGAATAGAAATTCAAGAGACAAGAGGTATTTGAAAGTTGAAAGGAAGAGAGTAGTAGTTTTACAAAAACGCATTGAGAATAAGCCCGCTCATTTACTAGCAAAACATGCCCTTGGCATTGTTGACTTCTTTGTATGGATTGAAGAGAATCTTTATTTTATTGAACAAGCTCTTCTCTATGATATACTTGTTGCTTTCCATTATTAATAAAGTTTATGTAGTCTTCCCATAAAAAAAATAAAAAAAAAAGGTTAGCTTAGTTGTTATTGATTCTAATTTTGTCCCAATACTGACATTATTTTTTTACCCATCAATAACAGTTGTTGCATATAATTTGTTATGAAAATGTTTTGTATATAACATTACTCTTATTTTTGTTAAACCTAAATTTTTGTAATTATTGTATTTAACATTTTTATTAGGTGTCAAAATAGGGTGATCTTGAGATAAACATGGAGCCACCGCTGCCTTTGCTTATTCTAAAATACCTATGGTGGGTAAATCTTCTTGACAAAAATCAACCCGATGTCCCATTCCCATTCCCATTCCCATTGCATTTTTTAAAACTACTACTCTCTTTCAACTTTCAACTACCTCTAGTGACAGTCTCTTGAATTTCTGTTCTCTTTCTTTTGAGCTCAATTTCATTCTTACTCTAATCCTCAGTCCCGCCAAAACCTCGTCTCCATAACCCTTAACACCTTCACCTTGGCCTCCAACTTAGCTCCCACCATGGACTATATATGCAGGAACATATTGCAACATGACCCGTGGCCGTGGGGGTGTGGCACTTGATTTATAATTGGTTAGCTTTAGGAGATTATACTAGTTCATCATATGGAACAATTGCAATTGATTATATTTCTTTTTTGGCATTCTTTGTAGCACAGCGTCTGATGTTTCTAAACTATAAATTAAAACAGCACTGTACTAAAAGAAGAACATGTTAATTGCTGAAGATTTTGATTTGTAACAGTTCCTTGCCACTCTCTACCAACTTCTGCATAAAACCATCCAGCTCTCCTCGGAGTTTTCAAGGGTCGCCATCTTCAAGTCACTAAAATCATTACTTGGCAACCACCTACAAACCCTTTGTTACCCTTAACACACATGGTAGTTCACTAGGTAATTGAGGATCTTCGAAGTGAGAGGGGGGGTAGTACCAGGGCTGTTGGATTAAAGGATTTTCTCTTCACATTGGTTATTCAACTAATAATTCGACAGAATTATGGGCAGTTAGAGAGAGCTTCATTTAGCTTGGGAATTAGGCTTGAAATTTATAAATCTAGATATTGATTATGCTCTTGTATAAACTGGCTAATGTCTTTGGGTGTCATGGCCCTGCATTTGGCTTCTCTTATATTTGGTTGCAGGACCCTCCTGGATCGAGAGTAGACCATCCTTCAACGTCACGTTTTCCGAAAGACTAATGGAGTAGCGGATGGACTCATCAAGGGGGGAAGGGAGCAATGGAGCCGACTTGAAGGATACAATCACCGTCCAGCTCTTGTGTATTGCAGATATGTATGGGACCTTTTGCAAGGCGGTGCCCCAAAGGAGTGCCATATGGACCCTTCTGTTAACTTTAGGTTTAGATTATTATTATTTTGCTGAATTTTAGGTTATGATTATGATTTGTAGCATCATAAAGTCCTAGTGCAATAAAGGAAAATGAAGTTCCATCCGTTTAGAACTGCATGTCGTTTTAGAAATACATATTTAAAAAAAAAAAAAAAAAAGTTTTTGTAAGCAACACATTTTTGTTAAATATCATAGAGAGTTTGTTTGGACAGTGTTTTGCCATTCTCAGATTTTCCATGCACTCTCCTCCCACTTAATTTCACATTCTACTGCTGCTTCTGCTTCACAAATTGTTAATATATTGTAGTTCCGGTTGTATGTGGTGAGACTGATTTTCCTGACATGAAAAATCCATTTTTATTTCTTTGGTCGACTTTCCTTTTGTTCTATAACAGTTTATTCTTCTAACGCCACATGCCCTGCTGATGGGCTGCGCACATTAGACTGCCTTATCAGATTAGTTAAAAGTATTACACTTCTTTGTTCACCACAAAGGAGCTGTTATTATCATCCCTTAATTTCAAAAGATGAATTCATGTCAGGTTTTACTATGAACTTGGGAAAAAAGAAAGAACGAAATACTTTCAAATGCAGACCACATTCCTTTGGAAGCAGAAAGCCTACAATTTTGTAATATATTCATTACCTTTGAAGTAATGTTGTTATAATGGGTTTTGCAGGCTATGATGACTAACAAGTAATTCTTACAAGAACTTGGAAATCACCATCTCAATTAAGGATTGCCTATTAACATCAAGAATTCTACAATTTGTGTGTACATTGACTCTTTGTCATCGTACAAAAAAAAGAAGGATAATTATTGTAAACCCATCTGTAGTATGACCCATTTTTGCACTTTGCCTACCCGTGGTTTAAAACTTTTATACTTTGCCCACCTGAATTTCAATCCGTTACCCATCTTTGTTAAAATTAGGGGAAAAATGTATTTTATCTTCAATTTTATGTCTTTCTCCTCTAAAAACAAAAGATAAAAAAAAAAACAAACAAACAAAATCAAAGAGGGAGGTTTTGTAGAAAAACAAGATGTGTATCAAAACAAGATCAAATGGACAGGCCAACACATTTGGTTCATCATTTCTCTATCTCACTCGCATCTCTCTCTCAATCTCTGATTTCTCTCTCTGTCTCACTCATCCCTTCTTCCCACAACCCATTTCAGATTTTTATATCCCAACGGCCCACATCACAGCACATCCATCAGGCACTCTAAACAAACTGGACACAGGATAAGATCAAACAAGTATGGTTAACACAGGATAAGGCAAAATGATGACGTCTTGAGGAGAAGGAAGATGAGTTTGGTTAGAAGACAGCAATGGTGATGGTATGGTGGTTGTGGTGGCGAAGTTTTGGTGACAAAGCCGAGCATTGTGATTATATAGTGTGAAATTCGTTTTTTTTTTTTTTTTTTTTTTTTGGGGGTGGGGGGTTGGTTTCCTTGTGTTTGTGTTTTTTGATTTTGTAAGAAGACGGCACAGCCTGCCTGACTTCTCTCAAGACCCATTTGATCCTGTGATGTCTCTCACATTTCTAAATTATTCCCATTTCTTCCAAAACTCTCTGTTTGGTTGCTAAGAAAGAAAGTATGCAATTAAGACAAAAAGTAAAATACCCATTTGGACAAACACAACAATAGCTAGCTTAACATTATCATCATATATAGGTAGTTGTACAATTATAAAGGCAGCTTTTGGTGAAGCTTTTAGGAAAATACAAAGAAACACCAGTAGTCTTGCTTTTGCACAAACAGATAAAGCTTGAACCCCCAATCCCAATTCCCAAACCCATAACACAACAACAATAGCAAATAGCCAAATAGAACAAGTAGGAAGTAGGAAGAAAAAGAACACCAGTTACATTAGATTACACATGAGGTCTGAGAAGTGAGGAGAACAGCCCCCATAACCATTAACAAACCTCCAAAACCAAACCCTTTAACTCAACTCTTGAAAACATTATGTTGCTGTCTTTGTCCTTGTTGGCCGCTGCCCTATCTTTCTTGCCTTCCTTCTTTCTTGATTATTTTCAAAGGAATTTCAGTAGAGGACCAGCAGTTTGCATAGAGACAAAAAACCCCATAATCCAAGCTCTTTCAAAAAAATTCAAACCCTAACTTTTTGATTCGTTTTATGTTATGTTTTGGTTGTAAAAGTTGTTTTCTAACGGAAAAGCCAAAGGTGGGTAACAGAGTCCTAATAGAAGTAACCTTAAATGGGCAAAGTGTTAAGTTTTGAACCATGGATAGGCAAAGTGAAAACAGGCCAAACCACAGGTGGGATTACTGTAATTGTCCCTAAAAAAAAAAAAAAAAAAGGAATAGTTTGTGTTGAATGAATTTCTATGTCTTCAAACAAAGCAAGTAAGTTTGGTCTTCTACCAATTGAGAGCTTGCCACTTCCACAATCTAGTCAAGAATGCAAAAGCTCTATCAGCTCTTCAGCTATAAAAAGAAAAAGCCCAAAAAAGAAGCTAGAAGAAGAATACATGTAATCATCCACATTACCTCAAAGCCCATCTTTTGGTAAAGTTCCAGAGCAGGTATGTTGCTTCTATGCACATGCACATATACCTGTTCCACGCCTGCCATAGAAGAACAGATCAGAAGAGAAATTTTTTCTTAACATCTACTCTATATCAGACAGTTTATAAGCTTTTTTATTGTAAAGAAAAGATGAATGTTTTGACTTACTCTCGGATTTGGCTGATTCAACAGCAAAATGTAACATGTTGCTTGCAATACCCCGACGACGTGCTGATTTGATCACACATAAGTTTGCAATATAACCATATTTATTTTGGTCTGTTCTGTTGATGCTGCAGAAGAGAGGAGTTCTCACCCTTTCCTGCAATAGCAATTAATTCCATTGCCAGGTTCAAGTTAGCCAAAGAACTGGATTAGACAGACAACACATAAAAGCTGCAAATGTAAACAAAAAACTATTGTACCCCAGGAACAGTCTCTCCATGCAACATATACCGGATACTCAAATCAAGGGTTCCAACTACACTTTTAATTACAGTGCGTTTTACATTCTTCACTTCCTTCATAACCTGATAAATTATATACCAGAACACTATCAGAAGCTTTGATTAGATCAAGCAACCAATGATTCAATAATCCTTTTTTCCCAGCATAATATAGAGAAGTTCTATTATCCACTTAAACTCACCCTAACCAATGGGTTTTAACCAATATTCGAACTAAATAAAATGAAAGGGTATGATGACGAACTTAGTGGATTGGTTTCATACCGTGACAATACAGGTGCATTTCTGCCCAATTTGGCCTCTACTGCGCCTTTTTATGGCATTAAACTCCTATAGAAACAAGAGGTACAAACTCAGAAATGCATGCAACAAATATATTCCACATATACATATGAACTAAAATAATATGAAGACATTAAGTCCTACCTGGTCAGCAAATTTCCTTTTGAAGTTATCTACATATCTGTGTTAATCAAGCATAGCTAGAATTAGCAGTCATTCTCAAACAATTTCCCCTCTTTTTTATGCATAAAATACAATTATCCTCATAAGACGCTACAAACATGCCAAAAAGGCCACCATTTTCAGAGTTAAAAAAAAAAAAACAAATAAACTTTGGAGGCTTAAACATATCTAAAAACCATTCCTAATCCTTTACATCTTTGTCAGTTTCTCCAAAAATTGGCAGTCTTTTTCTCCTATGCTTGTGATAGAAAAAAGAAAAAGAAAAAGAATTTATTATAATGTTACTTTCAATGACCCATTTGGCCTATCTAATGAAAATCTTTCTTTCCTTTGTTCCAAAGTGTTGTCAATTGAGAAGAGGCTTGAGTCTCAGATAAGGTTCTTTTTCCACAAGAAGAATTTGGGTTCAAATCATACTGTTTGTTTGTTCCAATTCACTTATTGTAAACAAGAAAGAAAGAAGATTTTTTTAAAAAAAAAAAAAAAAAAGACAAGATCAAATTGTTAAATCCCTCCCTCCCTTAATTTGTAGCCCAAAGGTCACTAAGAAAAAGAAAAAGCAAGGAAAATTGTGTAACATATATAGAAATAGAAGCAGAAGCATACCGTTCGTTAGCTCTATTTTCCCAATGACTCTCTGCTCTTAGCCATGCCGCTGTCTACCGCATAATAATAAAAATATAAAAAGTTAAAAAAAAAAAAAAAAAAAAAAAACACACACACACACACACACAATAGATGCAGATTTTTTTCCCCCACAAAATTTGTGCCTAATAAAAAAAAGTGGTTTCAAAGAAAGAAAATGAAGAAGAAGATAAAATGGAAAATATAGTATACCCAAAACTCTTCATCAAGAAGGGCCTGTCGCGCCACGTAGTGTCCAAACTCAAGTCTTTTTTGATCTGTACCCAATTCTTGATCCGACGGCTGCAGGCGGTCGAATCGGAAATCGGAGGATGAAGATGATGATTCCAAGTGAGGAATAATGGACAGCTCTTCCTTCTTATCCTTCTTGCTCGTATAATTACCAAAAGATGATGATTTTTTAGAATCCATTGCCCTGTCTCAGTGTCAGTCAGTTTAACATTAGAACTAATAAACACATACATGGGTTGTTCTGTTCATAAAAAAAAAAAAAAAAAAAAAAACTCACATTGTCCAAGAAGCTGTTGTGACCCTTTGAAATTTAATATGATTTGCTGCAACAACAGCAGCATCGTGGGGAAACCTCAAGAGTTGGGGTCTGTGAATCGAAATCGTGTTGGTGGTGGTGGTGGTGGAGGAGCGCATATCTGATTGCTTTCCAGAATTTTGTTGAAGGGAACGCACACAGCGATTGTTAGAAAAAGCAAAAGGCCGAGTCTGTGTTTGTGTCTGTGTCTGTGTCTGTTTGACCCTCTCTACCTCGCTGCCTAATTTATGGAATAGAATAAGCTTTTAAGGGTGAAGCTGATTTTTTTGACTGAAAAACATGGTGCGCAAGTACCCGTCATAACCGCCCTGTCAAAGACAACATGACCTCAATCCCCACAATACATTTAACCTTGTTAAAATATTATAAATATAATATTTTTTTATAAAAATTTCGTTACAAGTCTATACTTTCTAATGACACAATAAAAATTTAGTGTTGATTTGGATGAGGGTTATTTAAAAATTAAGTTGTTTATTTAGCTTGTTTCACTTGTGTACAACTCTTTTAAAACTTTACTTTTTGAAAGACAACTATACTTTTATTGAACTTAATTTTTATGCCGAATAAGTAAATAAAAGCTTTTCCTTAATTTTCCATTTTATATGCTACTAATCATAGAATGTAACATAACTTTTATTTTCTATTTTTAATAAAGTAATTAAAGTTCAAAAAAAAAAAAAAAAGTCATGATAATAGAACTCTAAAAGAGAAACAAGAAATTTTTATTCAATAAATAAAAGTGATACTTATGTCATATTTCTTTCTCATAAAACATGGGCTATATAAAAGTAATCTTGCTTTCTAATCACATGTTAGATTATCTAGAGTTTTTAGAGTAACACTATTCAGTTCCAAAAATCTTGTTCATCTATTTTGAAAAGAATTGATAGAATTTTGACATTATCAATAATTTAAATAGATAGTTAAAGAAAAATAATTAATGTTTGTTTAAATATTAATAACATTACAAAATCTAATTTACTCTTTTAAATAGATGAATGGAATTTTATAAACTATATAGAGTAGGAGTTAATCAAATAGCTCCAAACAATCCTTATCCCTACAATTACGAGAAATTATACGGTTTACATGGTGGACAAGTGACATGGTCTACTATTCTACTAAAAAACTCATACTTGTTTAAAATTGCTAAGATAGAATTTTTTTTTAAAACAGAAACCGATTCATCGACTCAACAATTTTAAACAAGTGGGAGTCTTTTAGTAGAATGGTGGACAAATGACTTGGTCCATTAGAAGACTGTATAATTTTTCCTACAATTACAATCATAACCTATCATTTATTACCTAAACAAGTATTTGAAACAATTATGTCTCTAACATGGAAAATTATTGAATAATTCGGGAGTACCATAAATGCGTACTCCTCCTCCTCTCATGAATTGTAGGTCCCACCATGGAGAAATTATAGAGTTCTCTGGTGAACCACGTCATTTGTCCACCATTTCACTAAAAAACTTCCACTTGTTTAAAATTGCTGTGTTAGTAATTAATTTATGTTTAAAATTTTTTTAACTAACAATTTTAAACAGATGGAAGTTTTTTAATGGAATGGTGGACCACATCACTTGTCCACCATGTGGATCTTATAATTTCTCCCCACTATGAATTTAATTAGTGGAACCTACAATTATGTGAAAAAGGGAGAGTATGCATTTATAGTACTATCGGAGTACTCAATAATTACTCCTCTAACATTGCTCTTTTTATATTTTTTTGAAAAACAAACACACAAACACAAGGAAGAGAGAAAAGTGGTTCTAACACAAAAATTGCTCTTTTTATATTAGTTTGTAAGAATTTACTTTAATGTCAATTATATTGATAGACCCGGTCATATCATCATCGTTGTCCATTACCACAAGCAAGGACAAGGAAGATTTCCAGATCCGCCTTGGTAGTAATGGTCGCCAAACAAGGATGGACAAATCCATCTTCGCTCATCAATGAACCGTTACAAAGCATTGATCAAGTTCTATACCGTTGGGAGAATAACTCACCATTAACACCTGCAGAGGCGTTACCAGGGGAGAATAAAGTCACTATCAAAGGCTTCACCAACGGCTAGAAGAAGACACCTGTGTGCACGTATATATATAACTATGAAATCCAAAAGGGAGGTATATATACAAAATAATTCTCTAGCTCTTGAATACTGATTTTCTTAACATTTCTTTGGCCAATTTTTCTGACTTTAGCATCGGAGGCTTTGTGGCAAGTACCACCACACGATGACCCACATTTCTTCTTTTTTCCATTCATTCTTTAGGGTCGGGTTGGCCGAGGACAACTCCAATCAGGACGATCAAACTTGACTGACAATTCAGGCATCATCATATATAATTTAAGAATATGATTTATTCTAATTATCATATAGTTTTTATATAAAAAAAAATGATTATGAGGAAAATTATGCCAAAAATGGCTTTATATGCATCTTGGGCATGGTGGTTTGTTTCGTTTTTTCCTTATATAACTGCTACTCTGTTACTATTTTTTTCTCCATATCAATATGGGACGCAATATGAGATGGTGATGTGGCAGGATCACGAACACGAAGTGGGTTTTGGACATTCATGGATGAGAACGATTATAAACACTAAAACACACACACAAAAATGACAAGCCTGGTGAATGTAACATTTCATATAATATAGTATATGATACTAGCATCTATGAATGTGTGTTATGTGTCCTCAGAAACTTCTTCTAAACTTTTCACCAAAATTCTTGGGGAGTAATGAATGTTTAAAAAGTGAATAATTAAAAAAAAAAAAAAAAAGCCTTTTCTCAAAGAGGAGATGGCTTATAGTAAGATAAAATTAGAGGAAATCAATAAAGTTGTGAGAAGAACCTAAAAAAGATAGATAAAAGTTATGAGACAGAAATAGATAACAGGAGATTAAATTGATTAGTTCAAAGAAAAGGAAAATACAAAGTAATAATTAAAACAATATCAAAAGAAATGTACCTTTCGCAATAAAGAGATGGTGATGAATTGAAAAAAGAAATTGAGGAAATCAAAGTCTTTGTGCAAGGAAAGTAAAAAGTGAAATGTAAAATATATACAAATAGTGCAAAGATTTTGAAGTTCATAGTTGATAGTTTTTTTTTTTTTTTTTTTTTTTGATCAGGTAGGGGATTAAGAAATTTGAATTCAAATAAAATAGGCTAAAGAAGTTTTTTTTTTTTTTTATATATATATATTTTTTTTTTTTTTTAAATTTTCTTTTTTTTTTTTTTTTTTTTCCTCTTTTTTATTTAGACAAGGGATTAAAAATTTGAATTCAATTAAAAGGCAATCAATATGTGTGTGATGGAATGTAGGAATCTACTTTTCTTTTTTAATGAGAATAGCCTAATAGGAATCTACTTTTATATGGAGATATGGAGAAAATATTGAGATAAGGATAAGGATAAAAGTTTTTTTTTTTTATTTTAATTTTTTAAGAAATGTATTTGAATTTAAATAGAACACAGACATTGAATTGGAATGGATATGATGTAAAATTTTTTAACCTTTTTATTTATTTATTTATGGATTTTAACATGTATTTGAAAATTAAAAGTGGTGTAGTGGGGTTGGTGTTTATTTTACGTAGTTGTCTGCAAATTTTGTCAGTGCTTAAACACTTAGGGTATAATGATATTTTTGAACCTCATAAAAGTCTAATTTAGAGAAGATAACCCTCTCATTAACGAACCTTTATGTTTTGAGGGATTTCAACCTATGGTGTTCGTTCTTAATGATAGTTCTTTATCATCTAACTAAGACACCAATCAATTTTTAATATGGACGGAGATTGAACCCCAAATCTCTTATTCAATTATTAAACACTTTATCAATTGAGTTAATTGAAATCCACAAATATTGACTAGCGTGGTTAATGTAACATATGATATGAATAGTTAATTAAGATAAGAAATAGGAAAAACTTATAGTCAAAATTAGGCGTGTCCTTCCTGCCACTCTTATCCAAATTCCAGAAGTGCGAAAATCATTAGATGGGTCCTACGTACTGTCATCTGGGAACAGCAAATCAGCAATTGCCACATGACATGAAAAGAGAGTGAGAACAGGTGAAGGCATCAACTACAACTACGACTACAACTTAGTGGTGGCTTTGGAGCGAACACACACACAGATTGGTGTAGAAACCAGCAGCTAGCGGCTGTCATGCAATGCTTTTGGGTTTCATTGTCAGACAACTTGTAGATATCCTCAACAACCCCCCGACACTAATTTTCATTTTTATGTAATTTATCTTAAATCAAGGGAAGTTAAATTATTAATTAATTTAATCCTATTATTGAATTTTTAGCACCAAAAAAGATTCCTTTTATTAAATAAAATTTAATTTAGTTTGTCAGTTATTAATTTTGTCAATTTAATTTCTTAACTTTCAAAACCAAGTTAATTTAATCCGATAATATCTTATTGTCTCCATATATCTATCAAAATTAGCTGATCTAGTAAATGGAACATAAATTAAAAGCTTATTATTGAACATGTTAAAACTTCAAAATAGAATCAACTTCTAGTATTGATTCCGTAAAATTAAAAAAAAAAAAAAAAAAAGGATGACATTAACTTGATATGAAAGTTGAAAGATTGAATTGATACTGTGGGTACACAATATTTTGTCCGCTTTGGGGATTCTCACCTCAAAAATATTTTGGGGATGACATTAACCTAATATGAAAGTTGAAAGATTTTGAATTGACACAATTAATACGCTTAGAGAAGCGCTCCCCTATGCCTTATAAACTATTGAAGGCTATAGGGTACCACTACAACACATGTGTTGTAGTGGTACCCTATATAGCCTCAAATTTTTAAAGATTGAATTAGCATGCCCACACTCGCTAAGAGGACAAAGCCGTATAATCAATTTGATTAATCAATTTGAACCTTTTATATTAGTTAGTAGAACAAAATTTTCATCTCACTCACTATGTGTTAACTTAAAATATTATCCATTATACTTTTAATAATAATGCTTATTTAATAGTTATGTGAGTTGTTATATGATTTAATGAATCATATAATTTAATATGCGTAAATGGTTTTATAAACCACAACTTAATAGATTTGATTTGGATGAACACTTTGTCCCCATACTAATGGGGTGGATGTGTCAATCAATTTCAAAAATTATCGGATGTAATTATTGAATCTTTATTTTTAAGTTTAAAGTTAATCATGTTTCTCAACCAAAAAAAAAAAAAAAAAAGGTTTAAAGTTAATAAAAAAAAAAATTTCTTAAATTTATGGATGCCACAGGTTTTTATATGATATTCTACTTTATATTCGTTGAATTATTGAGTCTTATGGTTCAATTAACACGTCTTTGATGACGTTTGGTATGGGGTAATGTTTTAGGATTCTTGAGAATGTTGAAACATTCTTACGTTTGATTGCAAATCACACAAAAGAATTAGATGCTTGAGAATTTGGATTCCCACTCAACCCCCTTTTGGTAGGAATGTGGATTCTCTTTGAAAAAGGTGGGTATTCACATTCCTTGGGTATCCACATTCCTTTGATCCTCTCTACTCTTTAACCTATAGATATAAAATAAAAATAAATATAATTATTGACAATTTAAATAATTATTTTGTATTATACATGTCAATTAAAAATATTTCACTATAATTTTATTGAATTTTTCATGATTTATAGTTTATATTTTTGTTTCTTATAATACATTTGGAGGAAAAAAAAAAGAAAGAAAAAAAAAATAGAATTGATACTATCCAAAGGATTTTTTGGCAAAATATAAAAATAATTTCATTCCCTAGTATTCAAATTGCCAAGCGTCGCTTTCAAAAAAAAAAAAAAAAAAAAAAATTGCCAAGCGTCATATTCCTTGGAATTTAAATGCTACCTTAGTGTCTCTAGCATAAAAGTTTGAGGCTCAAATCCTACATCCCTTATTGAAGAATTTGAACCTTAAACAAACTAATAGATAGCGTGGCTTTTATTTGATGCATTATTTAATGTTGGTTGCCTTATCTGAACCTAAAGCCAATGGATAGCATGGCTTGATTAACGGCGGGAGACATGTTGGCTCTCCATTGTGGACTATCATTTATGCATTAGTTAATTGTGCGGGTACCAAATAATTAGAGGTAATTATGGATATTCTCAAAAGTTTTTTGAAAATGTTTCCCACATTTTGATCCTTAATAATTTGTTAAAGCAAATAGGATATTGATTACTACACACCCATTAGTGTACATGTTTCATATATATTACTCATTTCACATATTAAACGTGGGGCATGCTTAAAAGATGTAAGCATCAAATGTAAAAATTATGAATATTATGCCATGGCCCTGTTATCTAAGGGAATTGGATTATGGAACACTTAATTAATCTTTTAATTGTATTTTGAGGTTGGTTTGGAATTTAAACTCGATTCTCTGCTTTTAATTTTCTAGGCTAGGGGGGAAATTTTTTTGTAAAATGGCATTCTTTTAATATGAAAGCGATAAGTGAGGCATTCACTCATCACCTTCTTCTAATTATTTAAGAGAGAGAGAGAGAGTCAGAGAGAGCAGATTCTGGATTTGTATAAGGTTACTAGTCACACACAGAGTGGAGAGTAACAGAGAATCATTAAAACTTTCACAAGGCAATAGGCACAATACTACATTACTGCCACACAAACCAAAAGAACCGCCTATAGATTCCACACTACTTCACGCTCAATGGCCACACCAATAGTGAAACCAGGATTCAGAAACAGTAACAGACAGTGAGAAACGCTCTATTGTACATATATAGACCCATTTAAACATTGATAATGAACAAGCAGCCAAGAAAGTGCCTGAGCCTTAGCCTTCAAAATCAGTCTTTACCCACTGCCCATACTTGCTCTTCATTTTGTCATCCAATTCCTTAGCTTTAACATCTGAAATCTTGGCTACATTAGACATGGATTCCTCTTGTACTTTAGCTATCCTCCTACTCCTCTTCCTTGCCATTGCCTCTCTTTCTGCTTCTAGTCCCTCATATTCTCTCAGCCAACAGCTGTGCACTGCACAGCTCAGTACCAACACCACCAACTGCATTAGAAACATTGCCATCAAAACCCCACATTCCAACCTCACCAAAAGCTTTGCCTCTTTGGGGTCCCTTTTGGACTTGAGCAAGGAAAGGCTGGATTGCTCTTTTGTAAACAAGGCCAATATGCTAAGCAATTGCCCAATTGCCGAGCCAAGGAGAAGTGACATGTGGGTTATGAAACAGAAGTGGGTGAGCTGAGAGTAGAAGCCCACAAAGGAGGAGAGCAATGAAACACAAGAGACCATGAGGAAAGCCATACCCATAGAAGTTGGAGGCATTCTCAGTAGAATAATGGGAGCAAGAGAAGCTGAGGAAAGGATAAAGAGAGTGAAATTCAAGCATGAGAGGACAAGATTTGGAAAGGAACATGAGCTTCTAAGCTTAGAGGAAGCCATTTTTAATTGGGTTCTGAATTCTGACTCTCAGTCTCAGATGTTAGGAATAGCTTGAGATGTGCTATGCGATGCAATGGAGATTTTGAATTTATAAAGGCAGGGGTTGGAATGAATGGAATGGGATTATGCCGTTGGAGGCTACAACGGCTAGGTAAGAGAGGTCCCACAGTCCCAACTCCCATGTAATATTCCCTCCTCTGGGTTTCAACTTTCAAACATGTTGTGGATTTTGATGGTGTTTACAAGTTCAAAAAAGCCTAAAGTAAAATGATTCCAGCTGTTTTATTGTAAAATATTTCCCAAAGAACAAGAAAAGTAAAATGTCATCCCCAGGATCAGTTTGGTTCATCATGATATGAGAGTTGATTATTGAGTAAATCATCTCGCAGATCCATGATATATAATAATGCTCATTTGGTAGAGCATATTTTTATTGGTATATTTAGTTTAAAAAATAATTTGGACAAAATATGTAATTCTACTTAGGGCTGTATAAAAAAATCACTCCGACTACACCTAAATTGACCAAAACCAACTGCTAAATGCGGTCACTGCACTGCCGGCCATAGTGGAGGTGCAAAATATGCACCTGCAAGTAAAGGCGCTGATTTTGTTTCAAAAAACCAGTGTACTGCACCTAATTCCATATAAGTTATATTATACATATTTAATAAGTATATATTTTCAGTAATTAAAAAAATTAAAAATTACTAAAAAAGATTTTGCATTTTATCTATAAGTTTTTTTTGAAAATAATCTAATTGAAATTTTTTTTTTGAAATAAACTATTTTTTGTTTTGTTTTTTGTAATACATTTAACACAGTTATCAAAAACCATATATTTTGATAAATACTATACAAATAAGCTAACAAAAATAATCAATTCTTAAATGGACTAAATAACTCATACTAAATTATTTTTAGTTCAAATGACCTATTTTTAAATTTTTTTGAAATAAACTATTTTTTTTGTTTTTGTTTTTGTAATACATTTAACAAAGTTATCAAAAACCATATCTTTTGATAAATACTATACAAATAAGCTAACACAAATAATCAATTCTTAAACGGACTTAAATAACTCACAAGACTATTCACATTATTTTTAGTTCAAATGACCTACTTAATATTCATGTGATGTGACTTGCCCTTTTAAATGATTTAATAAATAATGTGATTTAAAACACTTGAATGGTCTTCTAAAATACAATGCAATGGATTTGAGAAAATTCTTTAACTCAATTTGGGAGAAAAGTTTGTCCATTGTGAACTGAAAAACATGATCATAATTATGTCAACTACTTGAAGTTTACTACGACATAAGAATGACTAGGTAATTTGTGGGTTATGCTTTGTAAATAAATAAAAAAAACAATTTGAAAATAGAGATTTGTTTCTAAAGGTTGTACTTTGAGCACAAAGTTTCCACTTTAGCGAGATTTAAGAAAGGTCATGATAGGTATGGTTCCCCCAAGTATAGCTCCCACTTTTGTGAGATCTAAGAAAGGTCAGGGTAGACAATGCTCCCCAAAATATACTAGTGAGGCTGATTTCCAAACTCAAAACCCTCACCATATTGTTTTTTTGGTAAAAAGCACTTTCTATCGCACCAAGACTTCACCACTAAAAAGGCTTTAGGTTTGTTTTTCTCAGTTTCATTCATTTTTTCTTTCCGTATGTGTAACTTCTCCATCTAAACGTGCAAATACTCACAAGAAAATTACCAATACAAAACAATGAAAAGATGATGGTCCTCATCGAAAACATATCATTTTAATATGGAATGAAATGAATAAGAAATAAGAACCATCACTTGCAAATTTCACTGGATTGTCTTTAAAAGGCCAGGAGAGACCATAAGTACGCTGAACCCGGTTACATAAACCAACTTGTTTTACATTGAAAGAATCTCTCAACTTAAAGTAACTATGCATCCCCACCAGCCTAAGGCTATATAATTCAATACTGGACCCTTGCATAACATTTGAACAGCTAACCAAGTAATGATCATATCTCCTTTTTCAGCAATGCTGAAGTCTTGGGCCTCTTGGCATCCTTTTCATGAGTTTCCTGCTGCTTCTGTTGTATGTGAAGTTCATGTAAAAATAAAAAAATAATAATAATAATAATAAATGAAAAAGTAACTGTGAAATTTTCAAATGAGGGTAAAGCTTCTGTCTAATGCTCTCGTGCACTAGATAGGACAATAGGCCGACACGTGGTCATTTTAGGACACATGTTGTGCCCAAGTCACCTCTAGTGTACAGAAGCACTGGAGGAAAAAGGACCCTTCAAATGAAACCAATACCAAGAGCATCTGGAACTGGAAAACATAATGGAAAAAGTATATACATCAAGCAATTACAATAAATGAAACCTTGGAAACCACATGGTACAAAGAGCGTCATGTAAAACATACTCATCTACTAGAAGTTAAAAAAAAAGTTCATCCATTTTAAATACTATGATTTTTTTCAATTTGTTTCACCAGAAAAAGAGATGGTCTGAAATTGAAAATAAAAGCCTTTCATGTTCTGTTTTCCAAATACACCCATTCCCCATGTATTGGTGATACTTAAAGCTAATATCTTAATAGTTGTCTCCACAAAGTTAACAGCAAGTATACCTGGTTTTTTTTTTTGACTTGATCAATATTCTGCATCACTGTGGGTTACTATGGCCTCGACTCTATCAAGTGAAGCTTGCAATCGTCCAGAGTTCATGTTGAACAATGGTTCACTAGTACCAAGAGCCCTATTAAATTCAAGGTTTCAACAATGGCAGACTGTCAGTGTGAACAAAAAAATAATTGAATGAACTGATGAATAACAATATTGCATGTATTCCTAAGAAACTATTAGGTCACTACTACTGTACTACATGTTAGCAAGATATAGCACTTTTAAAATAAAGATAAAAAACTAAGATAAAGCACGTCATTGAACATAAAAGTGTTTCTAATGTTGAAATATCATAAATTCCAGAAGTTCTCATATTTACTTCAATAGTAAATGTGTAGAACATTGAGCAGTTACCCAGTAATTTCTGGAAGAACATAATCAGCCCTCCACCCAAAACGCAAATCCATGCCAGGAAACAAGCCAACTGATGTTTTATTCTGAATCCGAGATATGCCATCTCCACCGAAACAAGTAGTAAGCTTCCATTTCCAACCAGTTGCATTTAACTGAAAATTGTGCCCTATACCAACCTGTATATTTCCAGCACTTTGTGTGTGAAAGTCCAAATACAACTAAAGCCATCTATGGTGCCATAAGCATGTGCACACACACTAATATGACAAAATATAAAATACTACTTGGTCCATGCGTGCAAAATACTATATTTCCTGCAATTTGTGTGTGAAAGCCCAAATACAACTAAAGCCAACTACCTTGAGTCATGCCTCTCTCTCTCTCTGTGTGTGTGTGTGTGTGTATGTATGTATATACATTTATATTCTTTATATACAGAAAAAGGTATGTAAAAGCATCAAACCTGGAGATTTAGAAATTTGGTTACGGGAATCTTTTTGGAAAGAAGGCGTACATCTTGATGAATAGGCTCATACATAAACTTCCACCTCCGGTCAGGTGCTAAGGGCTTCAGTACAAGCTTTGCTTGAAACTCATTGATGGGAGCATTATAGAACTGAACCAAAACAACATTTAAGTTGGGAAATACCATTAAAAAATCATCCATACAATGAGAATTGGAGGTGATAAGATTATGATATATCACAGTATGAGGGAATCAATTAGTGAAGGAGTAAAATCCAAGCAAACCAAAGCCTGAGATGAAAGCCAAACATCTAAATTGTTCAAGCACTCAGTTATACCATATTTTTGTACAGAGTGGTTGAGTGAAACATGTAATGTAGTTACTAGGCTATCTATGAACTTAGTTAATTAGGTTAGAGGTTAGCAAGGCACAACCACAAAGATCAAATGAATGCAAAATCAATCACACACTTCTTTTTTTTTTCTCATTTTTTTTTTTTTTTTTGCGAAGGTCTCCAAAGCTCTTTGAGCACCTGACTATTTCCCCTGCTGTGTGAAATCCAGGTCCCATACACACTAGGTAATTATAGGGAGGAATTCCTTAGGGGTGATCCTAAGATGTTGACTAGAGGTTTTAAACCCAGGACCTCATGGATCTCATGAGGTCTTAAGAACCATTAGGCCAACCCCTCAAGGTTTCACTCTTGTTCAAACACATGTAATTGTTATACCTCCAAAGCAGCTTTGTCCAACTCATGCCTTGTCAGGACATGTCCAGCAGGACTACTTCACACAATATTACCTATCCATGCACCATAACTAGCCTAAGCTTTCACAACTGAGGCTTCAATTATAATTCATTTTAAAGCCAATTAAGTGAAGGTACTAATATTCACATTTAAAGTATCAAGTCATATGCAGCAATATCATGGCATAATCAGATACTAATATCTCAATAACATATTACAAAGTAAATGACAAAAGCCAATCCACTGAATTAAACTAACTAAATTATTACTACCACAATAGAAACTGGAAAAGTTGTGTTACTATATCCAAGGGAAAATCCCATCAGCCAAACAAAATTACTAACAGAAATAATTCTCCAATTGTTGAGATTTCAAACTATTCATCAGTTCCTTGCAACACAGATGCTTCAACACATGCAAGATACCCAAATCAGACTGTTTCTATGGCTATAGTCTACACGCTGAAGACACCAAATATAGATGGCACATCAAATACTAGACAAAACGACAAATTTCAAAAAAAACAGACAAAATTTTTCATAGTAAGACCATCACAAACAGGGCCGTATGTGTTCTAGCACTTGACTGCATAGTTTTACAATCCTAGAACTAAACTTGTGTAAGAGGCACTAGAACGTGCATATGCATGTCATCTTCTGATACAGTGTTGCCATGTTTTGAAGCAAATGACCACTACCCCCTCTACAGTTTTTTTTTTTTTTTTAGTTGGTAAGTTACATACACACCTAGTGGGTTTTGAACACATGACCTCACCTTCCATCCCATTATTATGGGAGGAGGAAGTGCCAGTTGAGCTAAAGCTCATTGGCACGGCTCAAAGTTGTTTACCGCACTAAATCTATTTACAAAAAACACGTCGTTTTTCCACTAACGTAGAGCTGGGGTTACCTAAAGTGATGCAGTAACACTAACACCCTGACCACATGACTATAAAGGAGTAACCTACTAACTACATAGTCCATAACAACTTTACCTTCATATTTTGGCTGCCAAACACAGAAGTAACATATCAGAAATTAAAAGCAATTGAATTGGACAAGTAAAATTAAATCTTGCCAAGGCATGGAAAGATACCTCCAAATTGAGACCAACACGAATACCTTGTGTTTCTTTCCTGAACTTCAAAAACAACTCTGATGGCATCAAGTTAATGTTGTATAGTTCTTCCCACGAAGTGGGTTCTTCTCCATTCGAACCCGGATCCATTTTTATTGAATCAAAACTGAAAGAATTACCCAAAAGCTAATAAACCCATTTCTTGCATATTCTCAAAAAGTTCACACTAAACTCGGTCACCATAATTTAGCAAACAAAAAATAAAAACAAATTCTTGCTTTTTTGAAAAGAAAAAGAATAAAGCTGTAGAATTGAGTGAGCGTATGAAACATCAAACACATAACAGTATGCCTAATTTAGTTTTGTTTCTTTCAAAAGCATAAATTTTAGAGGAAGTGCTTGAAGAGCATGGCACAAAAAAGGAATTACCTTTCCAATCGAATACGTATTTCAAGCGTACATGTAAACGTATGTACAGCCCGGCCTGTTGCTGGAGGGCTCTGAAGTCTGAATCAGGACGAGAGGGAACAAAAGGTGCACACAGTTTGACAACGATGTTGTTTTGATGGGAGGTGGAGATTTTTATCACAGCAAGCTGCGGATTTACCTTTGTCATCTTTTGTTCAGTGACGAATGATGCACGACCACTACTCGCAACTTTATTTTGTCTATTTGGAAACGGACTCACAAACAGCACTTACTTTTATTTTATTTTATTTTGATGTTTAGATATCGATGAGTACAAACAGCACTTAAATCTAATGATGCACTTGCACCTACATTTTTTTGGTTTTTGATTGCTGAAGCTTGATCGCTTGCAACTAGACCATCTATCTCGGGCACATTTTCTGTGGAGCCAATAATTGTGCTGATTGACCGGCAAGAAGGGGTTGTAAATAAGAAAGCAATGCAGAAAAATATGATAATTGTCCCTATTTTATGTACCATTGTTATGTATATGATTTAATTTAATTTATCAAGACACCCACGATAATGCCTTGAAAATGCTATGTATAAATAGTTCACTTAAATAAATAAAACCTCTCTTCTTGCAACAATAACAACAACAATAACAAAAAAAAAGAAAAACTTGTCATGTCAATTGGCCTCTTTTTAAAAACATTTAGAGTGTGTTTGGATACTGTTTTTTTTTTTTTTTTTTTTTTTGGGTAAAATGGACTTTCATTCAAGAAACTAAGAAACAGAAGCAATTACATTAGAATCGGGACAAAACCTGAAATGAAAAAGACCATATAGGTCAGCAAGATAAAACTCCAAATGCATTAGACGGAGGGGAATCATAATACAAAGATATCTAAATCTTGAAGAGATCCTATTCTAGCAAGAGCATTTGCACAAAGCGTTTGCTTCTCTATAGCAGTGGCTCACTTTAATCTGCGAAACTTGAGAAATTAGAAGTCTACAATCAGCCACAAGGAATGAGTTAGTAGCATTGGGGGTGTTGTCATTGTTCATCAATTCAACAACAACTTTGGCATCTAACTCTACTTCAAGAGCACTAATTCTCAAGTTCAAACACATAATTAACCCATCCCTTAAAGCCCAAAGCTTTGCTAGGAAACTGGTGGTTTTTCCTATGCTTCTGGAGAAAGCTTGAATCCATAATCCTGGTCCCGATCAAAGAATGCCCCCTCCACCTGTTGTACCCGGGTTTCCAAGAGTCGAACCATCTATATTCTGCTTGAACCAATTGCGATGGTCTTTCCCATTTGATACTTCTCTCAACATGAGGACTCTTGGAAGAGTTTCCTTGAGCACAAAACAAAAACTCGGTTGTTCTATGAGTGACTTTGGTGTGAATATCATAGTTTGGATTGTGATTCTGGAACACTACTGCTTTTCGGTGTTGCCAAATGGTCCACACACCAAAAGCAAAAATCATGTTCCATGGAATCCCCATACTCCCCCATATCTTGTATTTACCTTGCAATTAAACTTCAACCAATCCTGAAGGTTCATACTGAAAGAATCAGCTCTACTATTAGCTCCAAGGTTTTGCCAACAGTTTTCGAAAAAAGAACAGTCCCTCAAGAGATGAATAATAGTTTCTGGTGCTTGATGACATATTGGGCAAGAGGTGTTCACAGGGATTCCTCTAGTCAAAGGCATTCACGGGTGGCAATGCTATTGTGTAAGCACATCCGGATGAAGAATTGGACCCTTGGAAGAACATTTAATTTCCAAACCCAAATGCCATTGAAGGAGTGATGAGGTTCGAGTTGCTGTATTGTTAGCAGGTAGGCATTACTGAGGTTGAATTGACCATTGGAGGTTGCTGCCCATATCAACTTATCCTCTGTTGACGCAATACAAGATTAAGGCATTGCTCAAATTTCCATGACAATCTAACTTGGCAAGGTAATAGAAATCTTCCCCCAATCCCAACCCAAGTCTAAGACTAAGTCCTTGACTTTAATATCCTCTTCCCCTCTTGTGAGAGGCCCCTACACAATAGTTCCCAATGGTCCATTTGAAGTCCAATTATCGAACCAAAAGTTGATGTTACTGTCACGGCCTAGACTCCATCTAGTGCCTTTTGCAAAAATATCTAACCCCTTCCTCATTGCTTTCCAAGTACGGGAACTAGGTAGGGAAGATTCATTAGGAGAAGCCAGCCTCCTATGGGTCATATATTTTTTCCTCAAAACTTTATTTTGCTTTGAACCGAAAACTTATTGCTTTGAAAGTATCTTGTAGATAAAAGTAAAATATGATAATTGTCCCTAGTTTATGTACCATTGTTATATATATATATATATATATGATTTAATTTATCAAGGCACCCATGATAATGCCCTGAAAATGCTATGTATAAATAGTTCACTTAAATAAATAAAACCTCCTTTCTTGTAACAATAACAACAACAACAACAACAACAACAACAAAAAGAAAAAGAAAAACTTGTCATGTCAATTGGCCTCTTTTTTTAAATATTTAGGGTGTGTTTGGATACCTCTTATTTTGCTAAATCTGAAAACTTATTGCTGAAAGTACTATAGATAAAGGTAAAAGTTAGTCAAAATAATACAATGGGGCCATGAATAGTAGTAAAAATAAAACTTTGAATAGTCAAATAATTTTAATTTTCCATCCCAATCAAACGGACACTTAGCCTAGTTGTGGTCCTATATTAACTTATATAACAAAATGATGGGTAATTTGTCTAATAAAAGATAACAAAATAACTAAAAAGAAGAAAATATGACATGTTCTTTTTTTTTTTTTTTTTTTCAACAACGGTGGGGGCTAATGTAGAGAGTTCAAGTTTTGTTTTGAATGTTAATAGGTTTAATTTTCCCCCATTTAAAAAGATCATTCCTCTTTTTACATCTATTTTTAGATATCACCAAAAAGCATGATGATTGTAGTGTCAACCTTTGATGCATTTCACTAAATTTATTGCACATAAAAATACAACTCATGTTAGTTCTAAATTAAAGTGAAAGAATTTTAGTCATTCTGCAAAGATTTTCTTTTCCATTCATTATTTTGGTTTGATGCTAACAAAACAACATTCCAACAAAATTGTTCTAATGAAGAACTTTATTCAATTATATTCTACCAATAACTTTTTTTTTTTTTTTTTTGAATGATATTCTACCAATAACTTAAAAAATCATAACATAACAAGTAACTAAATCCCTTTCATTAAAAAAAAAAAAAAAAATAGTCAAAATGAGGTGTCTGACAAATGTGATGGTGGCAGCGGTGATGATAGTGAGGATTTTGCATGCTTTGGTACAAATTTTCGAGCCCATACATGCTTCCCATTAATGGTAAATTTTACCTTCCCCATACCACTGAGTATCATTTCCATGGTTGAAGCCGTTTGAAAAATTATACGAGCGAACAATAGTTGTTGATGTGGTTGTGCTTCTTGTATATGCAAAGACTCTATACAAATCCCATAGGATCTAGTAAAAAACTCTCGGATTTCACATTCTTGTACGGGATAACCCTTAGAGAATGCAACAAACATGGTCCTATCATCTATTGGTACCTCATTCCCTAGTGTTCTAGGTTGAATCAAATCACCTCCACCAAGTCCAACATGCATGACGAAGTCCATGTTGGGCTAGCTAAGGAATGGTGAGTGGGACGTGACAGCACCATCTGGCTCTCTGCTACGCTTTGAGAAGCATTTCTCTCTACAGCTTGTTGCATGATGTCTGACAATGCTGTAATGCATACCTCATTCACAATTTTGGCAATCCCTACAACACCATTTAGCTGATTTTCTAGAAAAAAATGGAGAGAGATCTCTTTCTCCATCAAGCTTTGGATGAGTGGAATATCATTGTTATCAAATGATGAAGATATTTGGTTGGTGTGAATGCAATCGAGGCATATGATAGCCTCATCTGCAAGTTCATTAACCAAAATGTAAGGCAACAATAAGATTTTGTGCACAACATTATCAAATCACATATGCTCCAACCAAAGCCATAGGGCCATAACTTGCATAGACTCCATTGGATCTCGCCAAAGGTTGATTACAAGGAGGGAGTATAGTTTTCTGTCAATTTTATGGAACGCATTGAACTCCTTTTGAGAGAGAAAAGAAGATGAAGAATGCATAGTTTCTCTCAAGATCCTGCCAAGACAAATGCAATTGTCAATATTATATTGTTGTCACAATATTATTTTTGTTGTCACCAACAAAAACTTATAGTTTTCAATTCAGAAGAAAAAAAGGAAGCAAAGAAGAAAATAAATTTGTTATCACAATACTAAAATACTAAAAGAGAGATAATTTTAGTTCATGAACAACATGCTAATGAAGGAAATTTGGCCAGGGTTAGCACATTCTAAAAAGATTTTATATCTAGATATGTGATTGTATCCACATGAGTACAATTTCACGCCCACCATTTCAATAAATCTCTAGAGCCATATATCATATATAACACTCTCTAAGGAGAGTAATCCATCTAATGAATCACAGTAATGTCTTTTAATGGCCTGCTATGGATTTAGGAAGTACAAAGAAACCGGAAAATAGTTGTTCTCGAGTAGGACTAATTTTCACTGTGAACCACTCGGCAACCAACTAACGCAGACAAAGTCAGAAAGCGTTGAAAGTCACACAAATACGACTTCTTAGACCAAAACAATTTATTAGTATTTTCAATCCAATTATGAAAAATAAATACAAGTAAATGTCATAATGTTGTTCTTGGAAAATTATTAGGTACTCCCAGAGTATCATAAATGCGTACTCCCTCATCTCATATGAATGGTGGGTCCCACTAATTAAATTCATGGTGGGACCCACCATTCATGTGAGAGGAGAAAATATGCATTTATGGTACTCTCGAGATTATACAATAATTTCCCGTTATTCTTATCTTAGTGTTCTTCATTTACAAGGACTATGCTGGACTCAACATCTTTTTAAGTAAGAATTCATTTATGGCAAGATGTTAGTATTGTTTTGAATCCTTCTATAGAAATTGTAGTTGGCTTTGTTAATACTCTTCCTTGTTGGAATGTCAAATTTTGGCAATTACAAAATGAACAAAGTTTGACTATTAACTACTAATAGGAAGATAACATTTATATTTGTCACATGCAATACACATATAACAAAACACTTGTCATCTTTCTATTGGTGGTTAGAGTTGAAGGCTCCAAACATGTTTGGAGCCAAACATTTTCCAAAAAGAATTATATCAGTGTTTAATGAATTATGTTAGTGTTTGAGGAAAACTAACTTGAAACCTAATCATTCTCAATTAAAATTGAAATTTTATTAATTGATTCCAAACATTTTCCAAAAAGAATTATATTAGTGTCTAATGGATTATATTAGTGTTTGAGGAAAACTAACTTGAAATTTAATCGTTCTCAATTAGGATTGAAATTTATTAATTGATTAATACATTTTTTTGTTGCAAGAAAAAAGTTAATATTTTTAATCATTAGGTAAATTACACCAATCTTCCATTAAGTTTATCACAATGGCACTCCCCCCACCCACAAGACCCCCAAAAAAAAAAAAAAAAAAAAAATGAAATTGTATAAATGACACTCCCCTTGAGGTTTCTATAAAACAGCACCCGTTAAGATTGAATTTTTTATTAATAAAACATAGTTGCTATTTGAGAGTAGAAAAAAGTAGGGTAACGTGGCACTTAAAGTGTTAGTAAAGCATAAAAATTGGTCATTTTACAAAAATACCCTTTTAAGTTCTTTCATCTTCCTTTCCTTCACTAACATTTCTCAGTCTGTACATTTTGAGTTTTTCTTTTTTTTTTTTGATCTACAAAACCACCCAAATGCCCAAATTTCAAACCCAAGCCAAATTGTCAAGCTTTTCAGGTTCCAAATTGAACCCATTCACCATAGCAACCCGTCTTACAACCAAAAACAAGGGAAGTAAAAGTAGAATCAAAGGCGGAGAGAGAAAACGAGGGGACTAATTTATAGAGGTTGTGGTGGTGGCAACCACTAACGCAGACTAATAGAAACGGTGGTGGAGCTCAAGGTTTTGGTCTTGGTTGATACGAGAGAGAATCCGAGATAGCAAAGGGGGAGTGAGACAAATTTGGTGTTGGTGGGTGGGTTACAGATCTAGTGGTTGCATTGGTGTTGGTGGACTCTTTCTCTCTCTTTTTTTTTTTTTTGGGAGTGAAACGTTAGAGAGACCAAGAGAGAAGGAGGTGAGACGAGAAGAAGACAAAGAATGCTTTAGATGTTTAGAGACAGAAAATTGGAATTTTTTTTTTCTAAATAATAATAAATATTAAAAAATTTAGTTAATTGTTTCAAAACAATATTGAAAATTAGCATCTTGAGTGTCTAAAACTCGAGTTTCAAGATAGAACTCGAGTTTTTAAGTCTCGATAGAACTCGAGTTTTTAAGTCTCAATTTGCAAGTGGTTTAGTTGGAAGTTGGAAAAAATCAAAGTTTGAAAATCGAGTTTTAAAGACTTGATTTTCATAAATTGAATAAAAACGCCGCTATAGTTCTATAAAACGTCACTATAGGGCTTAAAAAACGCCACTATAGGACTCCTTAAACCTTTACTTCTAAAAATTTTTTTTGCAGGAAAATGTCGCTATAGGGTTTTAAAACATCACCGTAAGTCTTAAAAGCGCCACTATAGGTTAAATTTTTTTTGCATAAAACTCGTCTTTTAAAGACTCGAGATCTAAAGCGAGTCTTTCGGACTCGAGTTCTAATATGGATCTCGAGTTTCTAAAACTCGAGATGCTACTTTCCTTTATTGTTTCAAACGTTGCCTAACTTACTATTTTGAATGGCTCAAGACATCTCATGCTGCACAATACCTCCGAAAAATTGTGTAAAACGTTTAGAAGAGGTAAAAGATGATGAAGGGTATTTTTGTCTTTTATGTAACAAATTTAACTTTTCAAAAAATTTCTCTTTCTTCAGTAAATGTGGCTCCACGTGTAGTTTATTTATTATTTTATTCCTTCTCAACAAAAGCTATATGGCACCAAGTAATGTAACCCTTCTATAAATGCAATAAATAAGTCCTATCCTCGCAAGTTATTACTTTCCTAAAAGAATATTTCAATTTTATTCATTTGTAGAAATCTCAAATGGAGAACATCATTTACGCAAACCTTAGGTGGGAGGAGTGTGAGTTTGACTATATATTAGGTAGGAATCTTTTCAAAAAATTAAATATTTCACCTTGACAAGTCGCTTTTGTTCCAGGTAGGAGGGGTATGGACAACATTGTTATAGCTCAGGAGCTCATTTATTCCATGGGTAACAAGAAAGGAAAGACGGGTTTCATGGCAATTAAGGTGGACCTTAAGAAAGCCTATGATAGGCTTGAGTGGAATTTCATCCATAAAGTTCTTCATGCATTTCACTTCCCTCATCACTTGGTAAAGCTCATTATGAGTTGTAGGACTATCTAGAAGACCCGACGACTCGCTCAACTCGGCCAACCTGCCCGCGTCCGAGCCGCTACCACCCGATTCGATGACTCCGGCGGTCGAATGCGGGTTCCGGCGGTTAACTTCGACCCCATGCGGGTCGGTTGTCAGATTTTGGTTTCCAAACCCGTGACACTCGACCAGAACCAAATCCTTATCCTTTCCGGCAAAGTATTACGATTTTCCGACCAGATCCGGCCAGATCTCTCCGGATCCACCTAGATTTCGGCCAGATCTTGACCGATCCGGCTAGATTTAGGCCGATCTTGCCGATCCGACCAGATTTCGTCCTCAATGTTAAACCCAATACCGACCCGAATCAACTTGAAACCGACGAGACTTGAACCGAAAAATCCGACCAGGTCTCCAGGTTGGTTTCGGGTCAATTTTTTATTCACCCACCCGGTCGAGTTAAGTCCAAATTGGGCACGAACCTGACCCGACCCGACCCGTGGACACCCTTAATGAGTTGTATTTCCACTACAAGCATCTCCATTCTTGTTAATAGTGAGTCCCTAGAAAGTTTCAACCCTCAAGAGACATCCGCCAAGGCAATCCAAGATCCCCTTACATCTTAATCCTATGTATGGAGTACTTGGGAAGCCTAATCGAAAAAGAATGTATTAATGGTGACCGGGTTCCCATAAAGGCTTCAAGGGGAAATCTTGAGATATCACATCTCTTTTTTGCCGATGATCTTATTCTTTTTGCTAAGGCAAGTGAAGAATGCAGTGTGGTTATCAGAGATGTGATAGACAGATTTTGTGTTGAATCGAGTCAAAAAGTGAGCTCTAATAAATCCTGCATCTATTTCTTCTGAAATGTGAAGGCAGAGCTAAAAGATAAAATTTGCAAAGAATCAAAAATCCAAGCTACCAACAATTTAGGCAAATATTTGGGTTTTCCCATTAGACATAAAGGGGCTGCAAGGAATCAATTTAATTTTGTGGCGGAAAGGGTTATCAACAAGCTATTCGGATGGATAGCTAAGTTACTATCATTCGCAGGTAGGACGGTCCTTGTGAAATTTGTGATGTCACCCATTCCAAATCATGTGATGCAAGGGGTGGCTCTACCAATTCATCTTTGTGATAAACTGGATAAAATTAGTAGGGATTTCCTTTGGGGATCATCTCAAGAAAAGAGCAAGATGCACTTGGTTGGTTGAAACAAAATTATCAAATCTAAGGAGGAGGGAGGATTAGGCATTCAAGCGGTGAGAGCTAAAAATCTAGCACTTTTGGCTAAGTTTAATCAAGCGCTCTATCATGAAAAGGATGCTCAGTGGGCAAAAATTTTGTTAAACAAATACTATTCTTAATCAAGGAGGAACTCCAAAGATCCCGACAAGCTTCCTCGTTCTTCAATCTGGAAAGTGATCAAACAAGGCTTCCATATATTCTCTAAAGGAATTGCATGGAGTGTAGGCAATAACTCCAACTTGAAATTCTGGACTGACAACTAGTTAAAAGGGGGCAGCCTAAGGGAGCTCATAGAAGGTCCATTACAGTAGTTGAAAGACAAGATATTAGTTAAAGATGTGTTTAGAGATGGAGAATGGAAATGGAACGAGCTGTCTTTTCAGCTACCGGCAAGTGTTAAGGAAAAAATTTCAGCTACGCCTATCCGATTATATGGTAGTAAGGAGGACACCTTAATTTGGAAAGCTACAAAGAATGGAGAATTTTCTACCGCATCGGCATATGAGTTGGCGAAACCTAAGGAGGATCAAGAATGCACATTCCTAAAATTAATTACTAAAGAAAGTTAATGTCTAACACAATAAAATTAATTACTAAAGATTTTTTTTTTTTTTTTTTTTTTTTTTTTTTTTTTTTTTATACAAGATAGAAATTTTACTCTAACCTAATCTAAGTGTATATGTGTGTGAAAGCTATCTCCTGGAGACTTGAACTCCGGCCCTTACCCCTCACACCCCACAAGCACTTATACTTGTGGAGTGACTATCGCACTAAGGATGTGCGGTGGTAATTACTAAAGAAAGTTAATGTCTTATATGTAAGGATTTTTTTTCTCCAATAAATGTAGGGAATTCAAATTGTGTGGATAGTAATTCAAATTATTAACAACATTTATTGACTTTGTCCCTTCTTCAAAATTTTTTTTTTTAAAATCATCATTTTAGATATCATAAATAACATCATCAATGTACCACCATTACCATTAAGATTCAACAAAAGTAGCATTAATGTGTGCAGTAAATTTTGTTAAATATATTTAAATTTGAATTTACTTAAGGTGAAAGAATTAAAACTTGAGTAATGTTAAAGATACAAACTATTTTACAAAAAATTTTGCAAACTACTAATGTGGTGAATGATTATTGTTAAATGAAACCAAGAAATCGCCACTCATTCTCCTTGTTCTTATTTATGATTGCATAAATATGATTTTTATCAAAACCCTCCACTGAAAGATTAACTCGACTCCCTCCGAATAAAACTAACCCACCTCCTCTAGTAGTTCTTGGAGAAACAAACATGTTTTCAAATTGAATTTTCTTCATCACATCTTTTAGCCTTGCTTCATCCGCCTATGTTTCGATTAAGAACACAATAGAGGGATCTTTTGCCTGCACCAATTCAGCAAGCTCGTTCACTGTACATGGGTTCCCAAGCCCATGACAGTTCCAGATTAAGTAACTCATGGTGATTGGCGGGGCTAAACATCAGCCTCCACCATTGAGTAATAAGACACATTCATCCTTATAAACCCGCCTATGTTTGCTTGGTAACTTCGGATGAGCAACTCCCCTTCTCTTTCCACCAACTTTTCCTTCAACTTGCACTTGATCCACAACCTTCTCCTTGCCTACCCGACTTGGTTCGCTCCTGTCGTAGGGTTTTTTTTTTTTTTTTTTTTTTTTTGTGTGTGTTGCCCTAATTCCCGCTTGACGTGTACTTTGATTTTCTGTTGAGATGGCATGCTGAGTTGGCGAGTTAACAACCCTATTAGTTGTTGTCTTAGGTATCTCACTCCCATTAGGATTCTGCCCGTTAGTCATTAATGCCTCATCAATCTCCCCGACTTGAATATCAAATAATTCTGGCATAATAATTGAATTTGGAATTGAATTTCCGAATTCCTTAATCACCTCCTCATAAATAGGAGCATTTATTGGGGGTGATTTGGACATGATTGAGTCCGAATTTGGCTGGGTATCTCGCTAAAAAAGTAACGCATCTGCTCCTTCCACGTTAATTGGTTTTAACGGTTCACCCACATAGGGGTGTCAATGTTTGACCCAACCCACGAACACGACACGAACCCGACACGAGTTTTTTCGGGTTAGGGTTGGACCTTAATGGGTTTGGGTCATAAACGGGTCGACCCAAAAGTGACATGATAAAAACGTGTCATAAGCGGGTCAACCCACGTAACCCGCAATAGACACGTTTGACACGCCAATTTATTTATGTTAACCCGAAATGACACACTTAACACAACCCGTTTAACTCATATAACAAATAAATATTTATTTTATTTTAGATTTGTCAAATACCTTTTATATCCAACATATATTTAGAAAAGTGAGTAATTAGAAAAAATTACAAAGGATATAATTGAAAATTGAAACTTTATAAACCCTAGAACTACTAATACTTTTTTTTTTTTTTGGCATAGAACTTGCACAGATGAAATTGGATGAGCTTGTGGAATATAATTTGGACATCAACAAAGAATCTATGGATGATAATCGTGGTCATAATCGGGATTAGTTCATTGTTTACTCAAATTTTTTCAATATTGACACTTAGCATTTGGCGAGTTCCAAGGATATTATATTTTTGTTGAACTATGTTATTTTATTTTTGTTAAACTTTGTTATTTTGAATTTGGGTTGAAGTGTATGCACTTCTTTTGGAGTGTAAAAAACTTATTTCTAGATGAATGTTATATTTTTGTTGAACTATATTATTTTGAATGTGGGTTGAAGACTTGATGTGTATGCACTGCTTTTTGGGATGTAAAAAAAATTATTTTTAGATGGATGCTATATTTAATATTATGCAGGTTGAAATGGGTTGTGTTACATTCATGTCAACCCAACACGACTCATTTATTAAGTGTGTCAAACGGGTTGGGTCACGTCAACCCGCCTTATTAACAGGTCGGGTTAGGGTTGAACGATCATGACACGGGGTTTAGGGTTGAGCCATTTAGTCGAATACCTTTACCTCAACACGACACGAACCCGACACGCTAACCCAAATTGACACCCCTACACCCACATTAATATCATTAAAACCATTTGCATTAAATTTTGCAACCATCTCCGTTGGAATATCCATAAATTAAAGTCTTATTTTATATTAACATATAAATCATTATTTATTAATAAAATTAAAATTTGTTAGCCAAAGGCGTAGTCGATTGACAACAGGTGAATATTCTGTCTTCGCCCCTTTTTGGTCTTGAGGGACAAAGGAGGCTAGGTTAGCCGAGAGATGGTTATCGGTTCAAGAACTCAAGCTGCCCCTTTTTCAAGGTAAGAAGGGGTAGAGAAAATGACTAAAGCCAATGTTCAAGTACCAGGCGTTACAATGCTGAAATAACCCATGTCATACTCCCAGGATAAGCTCAAACGAACTTCAACAAAAGGATACCTATGACATCGATATGTTGTTGAATCTTACATAGTAAAAAATATGTATAAATTCTCTGAAAGTTCAATTCAATTAAACTTTTCTTGAAATTGAGGGCATTTTAAAATTTCTCATACATGCTGGAAATAAATTCATTTGTTAATTATGAAGCCTAAAATTATAATGACATGTGAGAATGGATATTGTTCTCTTTTATATATTTCACCACTAGTTGAAATTGTCCAGGAGTCATTAGCTTGCAGGATGATTTAATCACAAGATATTATTTTTTCTAGATGTATGAATTCATAAAGCTATGTACATAATAAAAAAGTTTACTGGTCTTGACATTTTTTCTCCCTAAAGACATTCAGAGCTAAAAACAATCTAAAACTTTAAAAATCAAAACTTTTCCTTAACCATTAAAAGAATTTAGTAATGCACTCTTCTTTAGCCTAGACTACAAGTTTCTCTTAACAAATCCAATATCATTTTTTAAAATATATCAAGTGAAAGATATTGCAAATAGTTTGGGCAACATTGCAATCATCTAGAAGGTATATCCTTTAATGTCATGTGTGAAAGGAGGTTTTTTACTCTAATTTTCTTTAGCTTCTCAGGGTCACTACGGGTCAAGGAAAAACATTCTACTTTGCATTGTGTTTATTCGTAGCATTTTTTTTTTAATAAACTAAATTACAGTCTGTGCACTAAAACTTAAAAATCATTTGCAACCAATTGAAACATATTGAAATGAAGGGCAAGACTTAGGTACAGTATTTAGGTGTTGTTCCCTAAGTTCTCCTCTTAAAATTCAGTCATGTGGATTTTTTCTCATGGGATGAAAGTATATTTTTTTAGTTAAGTAGACACATGGTTGAATTTTAAGAGGAAAATCTAAGGAACATCACCTAAAGTACTGTATCTAAGTTTTGTCCTGAAATAAATGTAATGGTGACCACTGTTTAGTTTCTTTCTACATACTGTTTAGTCAATCATGGACAATGGGATTAGGAAGTTTGTTAAGAGGTGAGCTATTAATGGGGAGCTTTTATGATTTTAGAACTTCTTGTCTACTACTCACAACTTGCCTTCTTAGAAAGTTATGGAAAAATTGTGTCAAATATTGAATGAAAAAGGGTAATGGTCAATCCTCTAAAGCATGTTTATTTAGAGGGTGCTATTAACGGGTGTTGTATAGCACCCATTAATTTGATAAAATTTAAAATAAATTATTTACGTTTTTTTAGGGATATGGAAAAAACTAAATATGTATTAAATGTGTGTCGATTTAGATGGAGAAAGTCAAATCATTTTGCAAAATTACAGTTGAAAAGTAAAAACTTTGCTAATTTCCTATGCAAGTGGGATTTGTGAATGATCATAAATGAACCACAGTTGGTTTATTAATATATGCTGATCAGCAATTGTTAACAAAGTCCTTATTTAAAAAGTGTAATAAAAAGTCTGCTCATTATCATTATTGAAAGATAACAAATGATTGGTCAATTGTCTAACACAATAAAATTAATTACTGAAGAAAGTTAATGTCTTATATGTAAGGATTTTTTTTTTCCCAATAAATGTAGGGAATTCAAATTGTGTTGATAGTAATTCAAATTATTAACAACATTTATTGACTTTGTTCCTTCTTCAATTTTTTTATTATTTTTAAAATCATCAATTTAGATATCATAAATAACATCATCAATGCACCACCAGTACCATTAAGATTCAACAAAAGTAGCATTAATGTGTGCAGTAAATTTTGTTAAATATATTTAAATTTGAATTTACTTAAGGTGAAAGAATTAAAACTTGAGTACGGTTAGATACAAACTATTTTACAAAAAATTTTACAAACTGTTAATGTGGTGAATGATTATTGTTAAATGAAAAAGTAATATTAATGGTGAGCCTAGATGAAAATCAATTAAAAATCAGTCATATCAACATTTTGTAAAAATATTATAAAATAATTTGTGACTGTAGCATTACTCTTAAAACTTTTCTACAAAGATTTCCTTATTTTTCCATTCATTCTTTCGGTTTGATGGTAATAAAACAATATTCCAACAATATTGTTCTTCTAGAACTTCATTCAAATATGTTATTCCAATAACTTAAGAAAACATGACATAACAACTAAACCCCTTTCATCTAAAATAAATAAACTATGGTCGAAATGAGGTGCCTGGCAAATGTGATGTTGTTGGCAATGGCGGCAACAATGAGGATCTTGCACGCTTTGGCACAAATTTTCGAGCCCAAACATGCTTACCATTAATAATAAATTTTACCTTTCCCAAGCCACCAAGTATCATTTCCATATTTGAAGCATTGTGGAAAACGATACGAGCATACAATGCTTGTTGATGCGGCTGCACTTCTTGCATGTGCAAAGACTCTATACAATCCCCATATGATCTAGTAAAGAATTCTCTAACTTCCCATTCATGTACAGGGTAACCTTTAGAGAATGTAACAAACATGGTCCTATCATCTGCTGGTACCTCATTTCCTGAGGTTCTAGGTTGACGAAGTCCAGGGTGGACTAAGGATTGGTGAATGGAAGCAGAAGGTGGCATCATCAACATTTGGCTCTCTACTAAACTTTGAGAAGCATTTCTCTCAACGGCTTGTTGCATGATGTCTGAGAGTGCTCTAATACATACCTCATTCACAATTTTGGCGATCCCTACAATACCATTTAATCGATTTTCTAGGAAAAATTGGAGAGATATCTCTTTATCCATCAAACTTTGGGTGAGAGGAATATCATTGTTCTCAGATGAGGTCGGTATTTGGTTGGTGTTGATGCAATTGAGGCATATGATAGCCTCATCTGCGAGCTCATTGACTAAAGTGTAAGGCAAAGATAACATCTTATGCACAACATTATTAAAGCCCACCCGCTCCAGCCAAAGCCATAAGGCCATAATTTGCATAGTCTCCACTGGATCTCGCCAAAGGTTGATTACAAGGAGGGTGTAAATCTTCCGGTCAATTGTATAGAATGTATTGAACTCCTCTTGAGAGACAAAAGAAGATGAGGAAACCATCATATCTTAACTCTGGTAATAAGGCAACAAGATCCTGGTTAAGAAATGTAATTGTCAATATTATTTTTGTCATCATAATTTCTATTAACAAAATTTTATAAATTTCAAGTCAAGGACAAATATGAATCAAAGAAGAATTAAAATTCATGGTCACAATACTAAAATAACTAAAAGAGAGATAATGTCAATGCATGCTCGACATGCTAGAGAAGCCAATTTGGTCAAGACTAGCATCTTCTAAGAAATTTTATGACCAAATATGTAATTAAAAGGAATTACTTAAACAAAATTCATTGTGCAAAAGACATTAAGTTTCATGCCAACAATACCAAAAAAGAAAAAAAAAAGTTCAAATATTGACAATCAATTTATAATAAAGTGCAAAGAAACCTGGAGGTAATTCTTCTTAAGTAAAACTGGTATTCACTGTGAACTTATTGTCAACCAACTAGGATAGCCAAGGTCAGGAGGCTCTTAAAGTCGCACAAATATGACTTCGTAGTCTGTGAAAATTTATATACGTTGTCAGTCTAGACTACTAGTACTTATGTAAACCAGAAATGAGTTAGTATCATAATGTTGTTCTTATCAAAGTCCTCTTCATATTACAATGATTATCTTTTTTTCAACATCTGTTTTAGGTCAGAATTCATATATGATAATGCATAATTAATGTTTTGAACCTTTCTGTAGAAATTGCAAGTTGGGTCATTAATAATCTTTCCTTGTTTGGAAGCCATATTTTTGGCAATTAAAAAATTATACAATAGTCTGATGGGTCGGAGAATAGAAATGTTTTTTTGAGAGAGTTTCAACTTATGACGTTTACTCATGATGATAACTCATTATCACAAGACCAAGACACCAATCAATTTTTGGTGTAAGCAGGGAAATGAACCCTAAATCTCTTATACAACCATCGAAAACTTTACTAGCTGAGCTAACTAGAACTTACAAAGAATAACAATTTAGTTTAAAAGTGTGTGTATATATATGTATGTGTGTGTTAATTTTTCTTTGTTTCAACTCTCAATTCTCTCCTTCATGACTAAGTAGTATATAATCAAATTCAATTTATTGCATGTAGATTCAGCGGCAAGTTGCAAACTGGATTACTTACTAAAGTAATGAGTATACTCTATGTTTTGTATTTTGTAAGCATGTGATATGGATTCAAATAATGTTAGAGATACAAACTATTTTACAAAAAATTTTACAAACTGTTGAAGTGGTGAGTGATTACTGATTATTGGTAAATGAAAATGTGATATTAATAGTGGGCCTAGATAAAAACCAATAAGAGGTTAGCCACATCAACATTTTGTAAAAATATTGTAAAATAATTTGTGACTCTAACATTATTCTATATATTCAATAAATTTTTCCATTGAAAAGAAAGCATCTACTGGTTCATCCTATAATAAGAAGACATATATTAGTTACTTTATTAATTGCATTATTTTGATTTGTGAAATGTGAAAACGATTACCTAATAATCAGTTCCTTTATTATAATTTAATCATTATTTTGATTTTGCATTATATATACGCGCACTTTTTTATTATATACACACACACATATATATATATATATATATATATATATATACATACACTTTTCTATTTGATAAGTTATATATACACACACCCAACAAAAAAAAAAAAAAAAAAAAAAAAAAAAAAAAAAAAAGCTTAGTATTTTTAACAAAATTATGTTTGATGACAATCTTTCATAAAATAAAATTCATTTTTTCCATTTTTACAGTGAAATTCTTAAAAAGTTTCATTTTCTCAAATTTTACACTAAAGTAAATAAATAAATAAAATCTTTCAATTGAATTAATGAAATTTTCAAAAACATGAATGATCCAAAACTTGAAGAAAATAAGTTAAGTTCCGAACATATTTGAAGTTATCTTGCTCTAACCCATTATGTGGCAACTAAAGAGATATGTCATATGTAGTTTTAGTGACAATATTTTTTTTAATGAGTCAATAACTTGTTAATTGCTACATAACGGGTTGAAAAAGATATATTCAAATATGTTTGGTGGCAAACTTTATCAAATATTTAAAAGAAATAAGACCACATTTTATAATAAAAAATAGAATTGTGAAAAATAAAGTTATATCTCTATAACTATTGTTAGGGTACTTTTTTTTTTTTACACCTAATTTTATTTGAGTATCACCTATTTATTTTTGTGGGACCGGGGAACTTGTGATCCGGCCCACGCTCTATTAGGGCTCGGGCCCATGCCGAGGAAGGTGTGTGTCGAGGATGAATGGGGAAAGGCCGAAGTGTCAAGGGGAACAGCCGAGGACGACCTTGTCCTCGGCACTCCAGGACTTCAGGGGGAAGAGCAACGTCTCGATGAAGGCCGCCCCCAAAAAGCCCCCTGAAGGAGATGCAAGTAGAATGGGACCCACGTGGGGTGCGGTGCAAAACTGGTTCAGGGTAAATATGTCCCCTCCGCATTAAATGCACCCGCCAGCGTCCTGACCATGTTAATGAGAAAAGACGCCTGGACAAGGTGACTTCGATCATCGCAACTAACAGAAAGTAAGGAGGGACATCTAATGGGATGGGTATGCAGTAGGCACCTGCTTGACTAACAAGTGAAGGGCTAAGATCAACCAAGAAGGCTATATAATGTAAAGGTTCATGCACCAAGGGGGTGGTTGGGAAAAATGGCAAAAAACCAAAGCCTCCCAGCCCGCCTCCAGGAGAAAGACTCCTAGGGCGAACACGATTTAAATTATGTATGAACACCACGAAAAACCTACCGTCTGGTGACCAAGGCCTAGCTTTTCAAACCCACTCTCTACAAATGATATTGTTTGGGCATTTTCACCTAACAACCCAATATTATTATGGGTCGTTACAAATCGAGTCCTTACAATTGGCGCCGTCTGTGGGGAAGGCTTGTGTGTTGGCACAGCGGGCGGTCGAGACAGTCCCCTTGTCGTTTCTAAACAGCCGGTTGTAGTGTTCTAACATAAAGTTCCACTAGGGGCTACGTTTCTTCACTAGGGGTTGCGCTCAGTAGCGTCGGTCGCGGCGGGATGGTTCTAGGGGCTTGGCCAAGGGGCTAGTCCTCCTAAACCAAGGTCCCACGCCATAGCCGAGGGGTTAATTCCCCCAAAATCGGGACTCAAACCTATGGGGAACCAACTACTTTAAAGAAACCTGGATACTAAGTAGGACCTTACATTACACGTGACATCTTGGATGATGCCTATATCTCCATTGAATGAGGGTCGGACATGAGCTCAAGGCTCTACAGGTGCGGGTAAGCTAACGTTCTGAAACATGATTCTAAGTATATCGCATGCCCAATTATTCATACGTGTTAAGATAATTAGTTCAAAACTCATAAACAATAGTAAGTATCGGCAAGGGCCACTAACAATTAACCAAAAGGAAAAATGAAGAAAAGAATTTCATATACGTGTTCAACGGGTTCAATCTACTAGCAAATTACAAAGTTTTCAAAATGAAAAAGAAACAAGTTAATCGTTAAACTAAAAACAAGTACGAAGCTCGGCCGGGGTTTCTACTTCTTTAATTTTGCATCAGCCACGTCTTGGGAAGGAGGAACGGGATCGCCTTGGTGCCCTGGAGGACAGGTCCCTTCGGGAAAGGCCGAGTAGGATCGGCGTCGATGCTCTGAGGGACCACAGCAAGGGGAATTGCCTGTAGGGGCTGGGCAGGTATGGCTGGCTCTTTTGCATTAGGCATCTAAGTGCCAACCACGGGCTCAAGAACCTCTTTGGGTACCTCGGGATTCGTGACGAGAGATGCTTCAATCGCATCCTGAAGCTCTCCTTCTTTAAACGGCTCGCCAGGAGAGGCGCCGACCTATACGGTTTTTTCGACCGAGTGACCTCTTCCTCTTGTTGGTCGCTCACAGCCATGGAGCTAGTGGAGGTGGCCTCACGGATGGCTATAGGGTAGAATATGTTTTCCGTTTTCCACAAATCGGAAGAAGCATCCACCACGGCTTGCTTCAAGGCCTCTTCCCAAACCTGGGAGCAGTAAAGCCTGCATACTCCGAGAATCGGGCTTTGAGGGTGGCTTGGGTGTCAGCTACCCCCGCGTTGTAACCGTCATCCTCGGCCGTTTCCTTGGCGGCCTCGGCCTCGTTTCTGGCAAACTCGGCCTCCCGCTTAGCCCTTATGGCTTCGTTACGGGCATATTCCGCCACACCTTTGTCATGCTCTGCCGTGACCAGTCTTTTATTTAAATCTTTGATCGCCTCTTTAGCTACTTGCAACCGATCCTCGACTTCTAGCAGACGTTTTGTTTAGTCCTCGGCTTGTTTTTGGGTGCTGGCCAAACTCACCGAGGCGCTATCCCTGTCTCGGATAGCGTCTGTTAGGGCGATCTTGGTCTTGGCGAGGTCGTCCTTGGAAGCTTTAAGAGTCCGCGCGGCCGATAAGCGCTTGGAGCGTTCATTCTCGGCCGCCTTACTCTAATTGTTCACATCTTCCTCCATCCTATAGGTGGCCTGGAGAACCTATCAAGGGAGATAAATACATCGCAAATGACAAACCGAGAGTGAGAGTTAATAAAGTTTTAGGTTTCAAAAGCCTTACCATGCCCAAGTACCTCTTAGTACCGAGGAAGACCTCCTGCATCCTCATTTTCTTCAGCCCGTCCACGTTGGTGGGAAGTAGCATGGTTCTCTAGTAGTGCGTCTACCACGTAGCCACCCTCGCCATCTCCAAGGTCCCTCATGGACGCAGTTTCCAGCAGTGGCCCCCCGTGAAGCATTGGGGCGGGAAGCCGAGCACTTGGTAAGGATTGAGCCTCGATCCCCTTTCTCTTGCCTTAGGAAGATTGGGATTCAGTCTCTTTACCCTTGCTTTGGTGCCCAATCTTCAATTGTTTCTCACGTGGGGTTTCTTCCCTCTCCTTAGAAGGTTGGGATTTTCCCCCATCCATGGTTTCCTTGCCCTTAGGGCTCCTCTTTCTCTTCGAATCGGTGCCTTTCGGCCGAGGAGGCAGAGTTGGTTGGGAAGGAGCAGGAAGTTTGGGGCGGGGGGGATTGTGGGCGTGACTTGGTGGAGGATGCCCTAGTCCGGGACAGTCAGAGGCCGAGGTGGTGGGGAAGGAGCATTGGGTTGTAGCGTTCCCTGCACATCCTGCCTTGGTTAACCCTCGAGGAGTTCGAATAGGCTGGTCGGGGGCTTTCTCTTGAGTCCCATCTCGGCTTGGGAAGATGTGCCTATCGATGACAATTCCGCCTCGGACAAGGCTAGGTCACCTATATCACCAGAAGGATCCTCGGATTGGTTGGGTAGGTCAAACACCCCAAACCCTTCCTCGGGCTAATCTAACTCGCCTTCATCCTTCGCTACTTGATGAGACGAGGAGGGGCCTACCAAAGGATGCTCTGGGACAGATGGTACTTCGGAGATTAGAAATCCTGTCTCGACCAAGGTAATTTTTGGAAGTCGAGGTGGCTCTCACGATCACGTGCCTAGGGTCGGCAAATGACTTCTGAACGGGAGCGTACCCTAATATTTTGTGAGCGGCTCGGACTTGACCATCTCGGACTTGACCATCTCTATCATTTACAAAAACTGCCGCTTGTAGAATAGTCTCCAAGTCCACCCGATTGACTAAGTAAAAATGCCGTTGATAAGCGTGTGGATCTATAAAAGAAAAACACATATGCATGGTTAGTTATCGAACCACATCAGATTAGAATAGCGCAAAGGGTCAGCGCCCTTCCATTCCCTATACCCCACCTAGTTTTCCTTCTACTATGGGGCACGGATTGCCATCATGCCATTCACCGGAGACGATAAGGAAATCCTTGTTTAACCCCTTGTTGGAATCAGGGAGGCATTGAATTAGTCGAACCCTTTCGTCTCTCTTCTTCATGTAGTAGGATTTCTCCTTCAAATTTTGGAGATTATAGTACCAATTCACGTCATGGTGGGTCAGTCTTAACCCCATCTTTTCGTTTAAAACATCCACGCAACCCAAAATCCTAAACATGTTGTCGGTGCACTGAGTGGGGGCTAATCGGAAGTGCCCGAGGTAACCCCTCGTTACCGGCCCCATAGGGATTCTTATACCCCCCTCTATAAAGGCGAGGACAGGAATTACTACCTCGCCCGTTTCCCTCTTATAGTGCCACTCCCCCATCTTACAATGCCTCGGACTCACGTTGGGAGGGATCTCGTGTCGGCGATGAACTTATTCATCGCCTCCTCGATATCAACTAATTTCCTCAGTCTCGATTTAGCCATCTCTATATGATTTACTAAACAAACTCAACCAGCGATGGGAGAAGAAATGGAACCAGAGAAAATTAAACCTAGAAAAGAAAAAGCACGAGTTAATGGAGGTAGGGAACTTACATAAAAGAGGAAAGATGCTTTGGAAAGGCTTTTTATGCTGAAGATAGACTTGAGTTTGGACGAAAGTTCGGATGAACCCAGGGTGTACGCGCTAGAACTCTTAAGTGCAAAACTAAAGAGGCGGATCCGTTCAAAAAATCATTTATACTTTCTAGGTAATCGCACAAATTTTTCCCACCCATAAAGACCAAGGAATCACCACCGTTTGATCTTCATCATGCCGTAGAACGTGGGAAACATAGAGCCACCCGTATTTAATGAGGCCACGTTTCGCCTTCCAGGGGCTCCAGGAACGTGTCTCGGGCGGATGAAAAGTCTCGGGAACCGATAGGTGACAAGGATTGACAGGCATTGACAGATGTACGATGTCATCAAAACCCTCTTATCCGTCCGAGGAGTCGGATAGCAGGATTTTGAGGGGCTATTGTGGGGTCGGGGAACTTGTGATCCGGCCCACGCTCTATTAGGGTTCGGACCCATGCCGAGGAGGGTGTGTGCCGAGGACGAATGGGGAAAGGCCGAAGTGTCAAGGGGAACAGCCGAGGAAGACCTTGTCCTCGGCACTCCCGGACTTCAAGGGGAAGAGTAACGTCTCAATGAAGGCCGCCCCCAAAAAGCCCCCTGAAGGAGATGCGAGTAGAATGGGACCCACGATGGGCTACGATGCAAAACTGGTTCAGGGTAAATACGTCCCCTCCGCATTAAATGCACCCGCCAGCGTCCTGACCATGTTAATGAGAAAAGATGCCTGGACGGGGTGACTTCGATCATCGCAACTAACAGAAAACAAGGAGGGACAAAATGATGGGACGGGTACAGTAGTAGGCACTTGCTTGACTAACAAGTGGAAGGCTAAGATTAACCAAGAAGGGCTATATAATGTAAAGGTTCATGCACCAAGGGGTGGGCTGGAAAAATGGCAAAAACCGTAGCCTCCCGGCCCGCCTCTAGGAGAAAGACTCCTAGGGCGAACACGATTTAAATTATGTATGAACACCACGAAAAACCTACCGTCTGGTGACCAAGGCCTAGCCTTTCAAACCCACGCTCTACAAATGATATTGTTTGGGCATTTTCACGTAACAACCTAATATTATTATGGGTCGTTACAAATCGAGTCCTTATAATTTTCAAACACCACTAATAAGTTATTGGGTTTTCCCAAATATTTTTTTCTCTATTATTATGTTAATCACAAATGTTTCATATCTCATTATCTAAATTGAGTTATAATATAAAATATCATAAAAAAGCCAAAAAACTCATATTTTATTAATTTTATTATTATTATTTAGATAAGCCCAAAACCGGCCCTATGAACTCAATAAACACATCATATTCTATTTAAAGTCCAAGAATACTTATGCTTGACAATATTTGAAAAGCTGATGATTCAAATCCATGGCAAAACAATTTTATCAATGGAATTCAAATCCATAATCAAAGCTCATGGCAATTTATTTATCCAAAACCCAATTCACATTAACAATATCAAAACCCAATTCTCATTGGCAATATCAAAGCCTAGTTCTCGTTGGCAATATTTAAAACCCAATTTTCATTGGCAACATCAAAACCCAATTCTCATTGGCAATATCGAAACCCAATTCTCACTGGCGGCAATATTTAAAGTCTAATTCTCATTGACAATATCAAAACCCAATTCTCATTGGCAATATCAAAACTCAGTTCTTGCTAGCAATATTGAAGTCCAATTCTTATTGGCAATATCGAAGCCCAATTCTTATTGGCAATATCAAAAACCCAATTTACGTTGACACTATTAAAAGTTCAAGTTAACTACTTGACACTATTCTATCAAAAGCCCATGGTTATTAATACTTGGCAAAATACTATATCATAATTATTTCACTTCAAAGTCCACTGATGAATGATACTTTAGATTCTTAAACCTATTACTACAATATTATAAGTTCATGGAATTTATGAATTATCTATTCTCAAAACCCATGGCAATCATCTTATAAAAACCAATGAAAAGTTATGATTATTAGACCCATGACATTTATTTATTTCATATTATAAACTCATGTTCACTATTTATCTTACATCACAACATTCATAATATTTATTACCAAAACTCATGGAAATTATTCATCCTACGTGTCCATTATGATTATCTATAAAGAAACTCATGAGAACATCACATTATTCCATTATAGTGGTTGTTACCATATTTATTTAGAACTCATGGTAAATATTATTCTCAAGAACAATATTGGAGGTCATTATTTAAAAAAGCCCCAAAGAAAATATCATTTACAAAATAATCCATAGTAAAAATTATGAGAAATTATACAAGTTGTTATTTAAAGCCCGTGGGAATTAATACCCAAAATCTATCATAAATATTTATTAAAGTTCATGGATTCATTTTATTTCTACTAACAACTAAAACTCATGAGGAGTAAAAAACCCATGGCAAAGCATGTCTTTAATGCCCATTTTGTAGGCCTAAGAGTCTAATGTAGCATGGAACAAGCCCAAGCAAAGAAAGGGCCATGTGGCCCAACTAAAAGTGCTGAAATGGAGCAAAGTTCCAGTCCAAAAAGGTCCCCAGCAAGAGGCTTGAAAGTGGGCAACCAGCCCTTGTTAATGCCTAATCAAAAAACAACTAGAGACCCCTACAAGAGAACCAAGCCTTTGAGGATGAACTAGGGGTTGTCCTATCGATTTTCTGCTACCTTCTACTTAACGTGAATAGTACTAGAGGGTTGTCATATCAGCTGAAGTCTAAAGGATGATGAAACTCCATCATCTTCCTCAAGACTGTACCTCTAGCGGAAAGGAGAGCTAAAACCAAGTTATCCAAACTTCAGCAAATTGATGCTATAAATGGCAAAATCCTAAATCCATAAATAAATCCTAAAGGGGAAAAATTGGGAACATGTGGTTTGGAAGGCATAAAAAGATCTCCAGTGAGAACCCCCGAAGTGGATTTAGGGCTTGACACTTGGCTTGGGGTGTTAAATCTTACTTCTTGGGGGACTAAATCTCGGTTGCAACATTAGGATTCATTCACGATACACGCCTTAATCTCATTGATTAGGCTCAGTCCTAGAAATCCTGGCATTTAATGCAAAGCACTCTAAAATCCCATCATTACCAAAGAGGCAAGGCAATCCCTAAAGTAAATCTCCTATTTCTGACTAAAAATCCCATGAAAATTAACCTTGATTCACTACCTCTGATTAGTCATACATTTTTTGAATTCTTGTTAATTAATACTTCTCTAAAACTCCATTATAAAAACATACACACCTCAGCCCACAGGAGGGGGGAGCCTTTCTAAAAAATTTTGTCATTGACTTCATTCTGCAGAAATTTAGTCCCTATCAAGCTTTCTTTAAGCTTCCTCAAGCTATCTTGAGCTCACTCACAACCTTTCTCAGCCTATAGTCACCATAACACCAACATTCACCACCTAGCTTACACCTTCCTACTCCATAAACGTCCCATAACTAACCAAAGGATAGCTACCTTCTCTAAAACTCTTGGTTTGTTTACTACTTTGCTTGTGGTTTAGCTTTCCTCAAGCTCACCACTCATCATCTTTAACCCACACTCATCTAATCTCGGATACTTCTTTCCCCCTTTCACACAATCACAAAATGTCTCTCAACTAGTCATAAACAGCCCACCACTCACAAAAAGCCTTAATCTTAGTATTAATCTCATCTCACTCACTCAAAATGGCTCACATTCACCTCATTCATGCCTTATAAATACACACTCACCAAAATCTTAGTTTAATACTTGCTACACTAAGCTAGGATCTCTCTTTCTCCCTTCATTCCATCATATTTTTCCTATTTTATTTGTAACTATGAAGCCTGTAAGGTTGAATTTTATCAATCACCTTGTTGGCTTTATTCCGTGCTAAATTTGCTTGTATTTTAGCAATTAGTAACCTTGTATTTAAGTGGGAATCATGTAAGGGTAGTGAGTGAGAGAGTGTGAAGTAATGCTTAAGATTGTACAAGGATGCAAAGACTCGCGGCTAGGACTCGCGGGTGACTCGCAACTAGCAAGTCGCCAACTGCAAAGACACAAGTGAAGCGTGCAAAAAAGATGAACAGTCATGCTAGTTGAAGCACTACAGGACAAAAAGTCTAGCTTGGCCGTTCTGTTAACTCGCGGCTTGAACTCGCGACTTAGTCAAGTTGCGAGGCCAAGCCGCCAACTAGCTCTGTTTTGAAAAACCTGATTCTTCGCATTCCACTCTCATCTTAGTATAAATACCCCTTATACCCACGAAATGTAGAGAGCTTCCAGAGAGAATTTTGAGAGAAAAACCCTAGAGAAAAACAAGATTGACTCATCCCCAATCTTCACATAGAGACTCTTCAAATTCCTCTATTCTCTTCCTCTCCATTGTTACATCCTTGAGAGGTACATTACCAAAACCTTTTCTCACCATTCCCGTGAGAAGGCTGTTTTGTGCTTTGGGAAGCATTTAAGAATGGACCAATTTCATATTGGTTGATGCTATGGTCGATGAGCGGAATCCGGAAAGCTAAAAAAGAAATAGGTTCGGCGTAACCTCGTTGGAGTAGGAGCTTAGTGGACTTAGGTACACTGGGTAGACTAGGCTTGAAGGGTCTTCTGCTGTTCATGTATCCCAACTACATTCTTTAGTGGATTATTTACTGCTTGGAGGGTGGCAAAGAGGTTTTACGCCGAGGGTTTCGATTTCCTCTTCGATAACACATCGTGTGTTATCCTTGTGTTTGCATCTATCTTTCCTTAATCTTTTCCATTTAATTTCTGCTGTGAATGTGATTTTATTTAGTCTAAGATTGTTGATCAATTCTGTTATATGCTTATGTTCATATTCCGCACATTAATTGCTTAATAATAAGCTTGAATTGATAATTTGTAAATTGGGGGTCTAAACGTTCAAGGTGTTTTATACACTAATTGAACATTCAAAGCCTTTAATCCTTGTTTATTATTATTATGATGAAGGCCATAATGTTTTGGATACTATTAAAGTTTTCCTTTATGTTGACTTAATAATAATAAGGAAAACATATTATTTTTACCATGTAAGCACACTTATTAACCTGAAATTACCCTACCGTTTAAGATAATACCGTACCACTAGAAGATTGATTTGGACTATGATGCTGTAAAAGGACTAATAATATAACAAACTAACAATAGTAACGTGTTTATTGTGTTTTATTGTTGTTTTCTTATTAGGTTGCAACCTCTATCTCTTGCTTAGGCGGACTTACACAACACCGAAAGCCTTTGGGCTTTATTTCAAGGGTCCATCGTTCAATTTCGGCTTGGCTACTCTATATTTTATTTGGGAACATCAAAATTTTCTCCTCAACAACTATTAGACCAATTAATTTTTTAAAAGCATTATTGAACTAATTCAAATATTCAGGATGGCCAACTCTTATTTTTATCAAGGTTTTCAGATCCGGACCGTTCATTGAACCATAAAAGGGAGAGGTTCAAGGTTTTTGAGGTCGAACCGTGATGACGTCATAATTAATTTAATAATTAATTAAAACCTAAATATAGATATTAAATTTATAAAACTAGCAAAATTGACAATATATCTATATATGTGAGGGAAATTTAATGATTTTCAAGCATATATTTAATAGTTAAATAAGAAAGTTAATAAAATAAAATAATAACCATGAAAACACTTAAATTTATGATTAATTTTTGAAGTAAAATTGAATATCTTTGAAGGATTTTAATTATAATTTTTTTTTTTATTCCTTGTAAGAGATGGATAATTTAATTAAGTAGAATAAAATCGCGTTAAGTTGTTTTTATAAATAAATAAAAAAATGCTAAAGGGTTCACAGTTCTTGCCACCGGTTCGTGCGGTCCAACCCCGGTTTTAGGGGTTCACAGAATTAACAAAAAATTTGGTTCTTTATACTTAAAAAACCAGTTTTCATCTCGGTTCCCGATTTTCACGGTCCAACCTCTCAATCTGGTTCGGGTTTGAAAATCTTGATTTTTATAGACTAAATTTTGAAAACATTAAAATAATTATATATATATATATATTAAAAGTTTCAAAATTTTGGCGGAGCCATTTTGGCGGAGCTATGGCTCCACCCTATTACATAGCTTCACCTCTACACATGAGCATTTCTTTTGCTTTCCTTGCTAACGCGTGGCCACGATGTTGCCTTAGCTGCCTACATGGCAAACTCACATACTAAGCATGCTTTACAACTTTATTTTTATTTGCATTCATAATAATCACCCGTCCAATATTGCTCTATCAACTCTATACTCTACAAACATAAGTGTTTGTAAGGTGTGGGGGGCAAGGTCAAAGTCTTTAGAAGGGAGTTTCTCACACACACACACATATATATATATATATATATATATATACTTAGATTAGGTTAGATTAGAATTTCAATCTTGTAAAAAAAAAAAAAAACTCTACACTCCTTGCAAAATTGCATCATCATTTTTTCCATAATATACCTTGATTCCTCTATCATTAAGTGCATTCAGATATTTTGTTTAATGCAACAAACATGGAACCAGTTTGATCTGGATCGGAATGACCGTACTCAACTAAGCCCGCTCAATTTTTATCTAAGAAAACTGCTCTATAAAATTTCACCTTAAAAATGTCCATCTGGTGGCTCCTATATATGACTACTTTGTACTGATCTTCGATTTTTAAAGGTTTGTTGTTCGATCGGCTGGTGTGATAGGAACTCATTCAGTAAGTTTTGTTCGTATCTGACCAAATTAGTCACTGAAGTGATGGGGTTGCTTCACCCTAAAAAATTTATTATTCCTTTGCGGAATTACCTACGACAGCATAACAATCATATGTTTTCCACTATTATATCATCGATCGAAGATATGAAATAATAAGTTAATCTCTTATTTAAGCAAGCCTAACTTAAGCCACAATACTAGTCTAATAGAATTAAATGAACAAAGTGCATGATTTGTATCTTATTATTAGCCCATCAAATAGGATTCAAAGTAGCTACGCTTCATGAATGAATGAACTTTGTCTTAATTAAGTCCACTTTCATGAGAATGGCATCATGCAAAGCTCATTTTTATTTAACCTTGCATTTATGCATAAAATAGTCACAATCCATGTGGAGTACCTGGTGGTGTCAATGTTCAATATTGCATCTCACAATCCATGTGGACGACTCAATCAACCCAACATGGGTTTTTGTGGGTTAGGGTTGAACCTTAACGGGTTTGGGTCATAAATAAGTCAACCTAAAAACGACACGATAAGAAACATGTCATAAACGGGTCAACTCGCATAACCCGCAATAGACACGTTTAACATACCAATTTATTTGTACCAACCCGAAATGACAAACACAACCCGTAAAGTGTTTAAATATTTATTTTATTTTAGATTTGTCAAATACCTTTTATATCCGACCTATATTTTAAATTTAAAAAGAAAAGTGAGTAATTACAAAAGCTTACAAGGGGTATAATTGGAAATTAAAACTTTAGAAACCCTAGATCCGAGTTTCCCTAACTCTATAAACCTTCTTGTAAATATCTAATTTTTTTTTTTTTTAAATTGACATTGTTGTTTATCTAGAAATTTGATTCATTTGAAATTGAGAGTTTACCCATTATAAAAAAGTTTCAATCTTTTGTAAAAAAAAAAACTTAGATATTCTCTCATTTTGGAAAGCAAATCTCTTGATTCCTTGCAAAAGTTGCATCTTGTCATTTTTTGTTCCATAATATTGCCTTGATTCCTCTATCATTAAGTGCATTCAGATATTTTGTTTAATGCAACAAACATGGAACCAGTTTGATCTGGATCGGTTATGACCGTACTCAACTAAGCCTACTCAATTTTTATCTAAGAAAACTGCTCTATAAAATTTCACCTTAAAAATGTCCATCTGGTGCCATGTTATATTTGACATCAACTTTGTACTGATCTTCGATTTTTAAAGGTTTGTTGTTCGATCGGCTGGTGTGATAGGAACTCATTCAGTAAGTTTTGTTAAACGTATCTTATTTTGAAATTAGTCACTGAAGTGATGGGGATGTAAAAAATTTATTTCTAAAATGTTATATTTATTCCTTTTGTTTGTCCTATTTCAAAATCAAACTTTTTTAAGGACATCATAACAATCATATGTTTTCCAAACTATTAAATCATCGATCAAAAAATAGATATTAAATAATAAGTTAATCTCTTATTTAAGCAAGCCTAAATTGAGCCACAATACTAGTCTAATAAATTAAATGAACAAAATGCAAAATTTGTATCTTATTATTAGCCCATCAAATTCTAGTTTATCTTTTTAATTAATATTGATTTTTTAAAATATTTATTGGTTTTCTTTTCAAATAGTTTTGAAATTTGGGACAAAATAGGAATATTAGTAAATTAATGACTTCTAATTTTAGAAATAGGACAATATTTTGAGACATCTCAAAATGAAGTAGATGACAAACAAACTAGGACGGAAAGAGTATTATGCAAGTTGAAATGAGTTGTGTTAATTAGCCTTTATTAAGTGTCAAGTTTAGGTCAGGTAAACTTTCCCAAACTAAATAGTTGAAATGCCCCTTCGTTTTTAGTTGAATACTCCTACTTTCTAACCTGAATTGACAAAGAGTACCCAACTCCTCCTTGCATTCTAACATGTGCCATATTAGTACTTCTTCATTCCAGGTTCTACCATCTTTATTTACTTCTCGTGGCACCCTACTCTCTACTCGATGTGTGTGTGGTGGACTAATAACTCAATGGTTATTTGGTTGTGGTAACCACCTATCCTTCTATATATATATATATCCCCTATTGTCCAAAGAGTCTTATCTTGAATAACATCGATTGCTTTGAAAATACTCTTCCATGCATATATATGACCTAGATTTATTTTCCTTTACTTCCAAAATGTAGCCTTTAGAGAAATACTTTTGCTTTGAAAACTTTGTATATATAATAGATAATTAATATTATGGAAAATGTGCCACACTTGTGTAACTAGGAGTGCACCGTTGAATTTTCGCAGAGCCCAAACCCCCCACTTATTTTGGCCAAAAATATTTCTCACATCTAACCTAGTAAGTGGATCTTCTATCTCCATTATGACCCCACCAAAACTTTCATATCTAGACATCTATCTCCTTACACAACTTCACTGAAAGCTTAAAGTAACTTATGGTAAAAGCGTTAAAATCTAGAACAAGAAAAGTATATTGCGTTATTTTCTAATTATAATCTAAAAAATTCCAAAAAAAAGAAGAAGAAGAAAAGGACTCGGTCTACAAACTCAAGATATAGATTCAAATGCTAGGTTACAAAGATAGGAATGAGTTAAGCACCCATTCTATTCTATCCGTACATCAATCTTTAGAAAATTGATGACTATGTCATGTATGCACATTCATCCAACATGATACCATGCTATGAATTGCTTGAATATAATATCCTCATCTTGTGATATTTAGTAGTATTCCTATTCTAAACCTAGATCTAATGCATGATTATAGTATTATATCCATGAGCATATGAATTAACCCATATTATCAAAGTTTATGCTTTCATCCAACCAATTATGATGAAAATAAAATTAAGTTTGGATCTTTACCTACATGCATGTCCTCTTATAAATGATATGATGGCAGATCACTATCAAAAATATAGAATAAGTTTTTGGCCTTGCTTTCTTGGATTGATCCATGGATTTGTCAACTGCATGGTAGATTGTGCTTCTTCTTGTTGTGTACGTTGTTAATTTTTAATGTGCAACCTGATGTCTTCAGATTTTGTGGATGAAAGACTCTTGAAATTGACTTAAAGATCTCATCATCATGAGTTTGAGATGATGATCTTGAAGGGCGATCTCCCACATCAACCATATAGGTTGATCAAGGCTTTATTAACAATTACAATGAACTTTACTTATGACTAGATTAGTCATTTTGGAAAATAACGCAAATGTGACTAGATCTTTTCTTAAGTCACTTTTGAGTTTAATCAAAAAGTATTTCAGGTGTTTGATGAATTTTTTGCTGTCTAGGGTTTTGGATGGATGATTGAGATGGCTTGAGAGATATGTGAATGATGTATAAGAGGTGGGAAATGATTACTAATGAAACTTTAGTCATGCCACTTGTAGTGAGAGGTGTTGTATGAAAGCAACCTAATTTCTTTATTAAAAAAAAAATATATATATATATATATATATAAATATATAAAAATTTGATGAGCCAAAAGTCCAATTTCAAATGATTTCTTCTTATATTTATAAAAGAGAAAGGATCTCGAAATTTAAAATTCTCTCCCATCCCTCTATCTTGGTGTTTTTGAAGTCATGTTTATGTTAGGAAAATATATGTAATTCAGTGAAGGAATTACAAAATAATTAGATAACAAAGGGTTTAGAGGCACGATCACTTCATTATCCTTAGATAATACTTTTCCCCCACAAAAATGATACTAAAGAATTGCTATAAATTTGTACCCAGGACACAACTAAGCCGAGACTTATTCAAGTAGTACTCTTGAGAGAATTCTTCTGAATCTCTACGAGAATGGTGAAAATTTACCCAAATAATAATTATGCGAATTCTTGGGAATTTCTATGAAAATTGTGAAAATTTATCCAAATAATCATTATGGAACCCTTCAAAAGGCATTATGAAAGAGTCACGCAGATTGATTTTAACGTTCAAAAAGTATATTGACCGTTTAGAAATAGTCAAATAAATTTTTTTATTGGAAAGTAGACATCCAAAGTTTCAATTTGAGCTTAAGAACAACGCATTTCAATAAGAAACAAGTGAGATGTGATATTTTAAAGTTAAACTGCTAGCTATTATGGGAAGCTTTTAAAGAAAAACACGGATTTGCTTGCTCTCGACTCCCACCAACAAATTAATAATCCAATCGCCCCACACGTCAACTCTAAATTAATGCTTCCCCCCACGCCTCTAGAATTCTCTACAAGCAGGATAATTGCTTTCATAGATTGATGACAATTAAAATAGCTTAAACAAGAGGAGCAAACTTTAAGTTCTTCTATGATACAGTAATAAAGCATTGTAGTCATTACATGATTGCGAAAGTGGACAGAAAGTGGGGTGAGCGGGGGCAGCATTGTTATGATCATATTCTAGAAATGCCCCGGCATGATACCTTTAGCTGCGAGTACAATCGGCAAAATTTCCATATTAATCAAGGAGACTGCCTGCAAAGAATTAACACACAAACATGCTTCCAACTTTCAAACTCGGCATGGGATGAAACACAAGCTTGTCAATGTAATTTGTTTTCCTCATCTCGACTACAAATTGCCAAGCTAGATATGTTAGGAGTTGCTGCAGCAACACACTGTAGATCAGACAGAGAGAATGACCGCCATGGAGAATTTCGCCGTGGAGGTGATGGTGATGAGCTGCTGCTGGGTGGTGTTTTACCATGTGGATGCAGAGGTGGAAGGCAGAGAGAAGGGGATGTTGAAACTGAGTTTGAGTCCTCGACTGCAGTTGTGCTTCGACTGGAGTTGGCTGGTCTCTTTGAAATCCCACCACCATTGTTTTTCAAAGGGTAATTGTGATTCTTGTCCAAGAAATTATGCGCTAATAAATTCTTGCGTTTCCTGGTGTAGGGATTTTCTACCTTTTCAAGGTCTTTAATAGAGGTAGCAGATGAGGCATCTGCTAGGCTTGTGAAGGACTTTGACTTGCCACTATAAAAATTGGATATGCCTCTCCTGCAATGAGACAAAGCACAACATTGCAAGAAAATTAAGAAACCAGATGGCAACAATGAAAATGATGGACAACATAACTTTTATTTATCAGCCAACTATTACATTTGTAAGAAAGACAAGTGCTACATGCTCATGTGTTTATATTTTATAATCTTAAAGTTGAAAATCCATTTGTTCCAGTTAAAATGATCTCCAAGGGAAAAACACTCCAGTTATGCGTCAAATTGTTTTCACGCAAGAAAAGACCATGGAAACATGTAATAGAAAATTGCATATATAAGCTTGAAGCCTGCTTCCATAGAATTAGTCTTCTTAAGCAAGAAGACCTATAATTCTAATCTATAGACTCGCTCTTTTCTACTTCAACCTAATACAAACATAGTCAGTTAAAGCTGGAAAATGGCATATTTAGAATTAGAATACTAATGATGTGGAATACAAGTGTGTTAAAAACTCATTTTCTCTTATTTTGAATGGAAATAAATCAGTATTTACTTAAGTTATAGAAATTAGATATTCACTTCTTGTACATCATCACTCTTATAGGTAATAGGTACTAGTTAATAGGCCATATTAAGATAAAGTTGATTTTATATGCTCCTAGAATTCAAGCTCCTAAACATTAATAATCAGCACTTTTTCACGTCCTTCTATTATTTTTACAACTCGTTTGGCTACGGCATGCTACACCTCTTTACGCTCCATTTGATTTTGGGAAAATTAAGCTTCCCGACTAAAACAAAACTCCATTCAGTAACAGTGTAGACACACTTAGTACAAGGATGTAGATAAAGGAAACAGCCAGAGCATGATTTCCATATCAAGTAACATAATTGAAGTGCAGCAATTTGAGCTTTACCTAAGACGAGTAATCAAATGCAAGAAGACACAAACAACTTCATCAATCATTTCAGGGGGTTTCGTATTTGTGATAACAAAATTCTAGAAATGGCATAAAAGCTTATGAGACTACAAGATACGAAATTAAAAACCCACAAATTTATCAGCCCCACCCCTTCATCAAAACTCCACTCAGAGGACATCAAGACAAGCCCATACACAAATTTACTTTCCTTATTTAAACCACTCCAAAATTAAATGCATCAAACAATGTAAAATCAAATAAAAATGAAAGCTTGACCCAGAAACAGAAAAGTAGTAAACACATACTTGAGCGGCAAAACTTCCTGGAGAGCATTCATGGTATCCAAGGGTCCCTTAAACGCGCTCTGAACCTCACTCTCCTCTCCAGACTCATCATCATCACCACCACCACCACCGTCCGAAGTATCACTGACACTGTTCCTCCCGATCGATGAAGAGCTACACGAGTCCTCGTCGTCACCCACTCTCTCCGCCCGGAACCGCGGCGAGTCGTAGATCGGAATACACTGCATGAATTTGGAGCGTTCGATCGTGATCGACATGCTTCCTTCTTTCTTTGTGATCAATATAGGACTTTTACTAGTCTTCAGAAATTAATAAAATAAAATAAAATAAAATTTGGATAAGCAGCAAGTGCGTGAGAGAGAGACTAGTGAGCTTAGTTGGTGGATATAAATACTATTTCTGATCTAAATATACTCTTACTATAAAACAAGCACATGGGTCTCCGATATTTTCTCCGTTCTTGATATCTCAGCAACACACAGAGATTTTTCTTTTTCTTTTTTTTTTTTAATTTTTAATAATAAAAAAAAGGAATAAAGAGAGAGAGAATAAATAAGGGAGAAAGTGAAGCTCCGAAGCCTTATCCAGATCAAAGAAGAATTAAAATTATATTATATATATATATATATATATATATATATTTCCTGGAAATGAAAGACATCTGATAAGTAAACTGTTTTAAAGAAAGAAAGAATTTCCTTTTCGATTTTTGGTCTGTGATTTTAATTTATCTCTTTGTTTTTGTTTTTTCATTTAAATAAAATAAAATATTATGTGTCAGTCAGTGTGAGAGTTGTGTTTTAGACCAGGTTGTACTTGGTTAAGATGTTTCGAGGCTGTACAAGGATAGTGTTAGATCTCAATTAGATCTCTTATCATCCGTTTGAATACAGTTTATTTTGTTGAAAATTAAAAATATTGTAAAAAATATTTTTTAAATAGGTAAATAGTACCGTGGACTCATTTTTAATATTTTTTTTTAATAAAGTAGTTGTTGTTCCCGTGAACAGTCATTTTGTCTCTTAAAGCTGAAACGCGTGTAGGAGGAAAAAAAGATAAAGAAAAGTAAAACACTAAAAACGCAAACGCAAGTTTATCTAGATCCTAACACATACTTAGTCTTGGTATTTGATGTGAATGGCTCCATTATCATCTTCTTCACATTTGACCACACCTTACACCTTTCAAGTTACATCATACATGATACAAGTCCCCTTATATTCCAAATTTAATGAACTAAGCTGCATTTGGCATGAATGAAATTTGTTAACTTATTTTTATTACTATTTAACTTATTTTTATTATTATTTATAGATCTCATTACATTTTTTGGTACTATTCATGAATTTCCACTATACTATTTCAGCTAACTTTTATCTTTATCTATAATACTTTCAGTAAAAAATTTTAATTTCAAAGAAAATATGAAGCTTATCTTTTCTTACTAGACTTTTTGTTATTTTGAGACTTAAATTTATAACATCCATTATTAATTTCCTCCAAGTTTCAAACATTTGAAGCTTATCTTTTCCTATGAGAAACAAGACTTTTTTACGAACAAGGTTGACAATAAGAGACTTCTCTTATTTTGTTTAATCCAACTGTCAAGATATTTAAATTTTCTAGTAATATTTACAATTATAAAAGACCAAGAAAGAGTCAAAACTTTTTATCTTCAAGTTTAGGATTTATGAAAGTTTATGAGATAAGATTAAGATTTATGGTATTTTGTAGTGGAACAGGAGAAAAGTCCACAATAAAATTTTAAATAATGTGGTACAATCTAGATCATAGATATACTTTAAATAATTGTGAATATATAATATAACTCCATCTTATCCTTTATCTTAATGCAGATAGTAGCTTTTGTGGTTTCTGGTCAGTAAACACTTTATTGATTCTTCTGCTGAGCTAGGCATGGGAAAGCAGAAAAAGAAATACTAAAATAAAGATGATTATTATTACATTACTATGTGAATGTATTTAATCCACTGATAGTTCCGTATTCATCCAGATCTGCATTTGCTTCAGATATGTTGCAATATTCTTGATTGTAAAGTAGACCCGACCCGCAGAAGAAATTTTATCTTTTTCGCATATTATAAATAATAATAATAATATTCCCCCCCCCCCCCTAAAAAAAAAAAAAAAATACTCACAATAATAATACTAATATATTTATTTTGTTTTAACAACATTATCGACACCTTAGTGCATGTATTATAATATTAGTATTTGTTTGGATTCACGTTTACTCCTGCGTTTCACGTTTGCGTTTGGAAATTTGCTAGGACCCATGCTACACAAGAGACAAATAAACGTTGAGGAAACGCAAGAATGAAAGAGCTGAAATGCAAGCTCAATGCACCGTTTCATTAAATGGAAAACGCGTGTTGAAGTACTGTTCATGGACACCAAAGCCAAAGAACATTCGAATGAATTGAAAAGAGCTGAAAGCACGCTGAGACGCACTGTTTCATTAAGCTCCAAGGCGTGTGTGTGTGTCTTGTGAAAAACGGTGTGCTCAACGGATGTTTCACGGTGCCTGTCTTGTTCATTGCACAAGCACAGCTATATCATCCGATCAAAATGGTGTGCTCTTCACAACGGCTATTTTCAGAATCTTTAGCTTTCTTCTTTCCTCTCAACTACCATGGGCAAAATGCCTTCAAAGCTCTTCAATGCTCCGTCCAAAACCACATCAATGAATTGCACCTACCCACCAACCACAAAACCATCAAAACAGAGCACACACGATACAAGCAAACCCATTACGCGGAACTCTCTGAAAAGATCCCCTTTGTTCTTCATCAGTAGTAGCTCACCTTCTCTCCGCTTGGGACATCATTGCCGCCACTTTAGGTCTTCTCTATTCACGGGTAAGTTGTGTCTAACTTCTCATGCTCACTAATCTGTTGGTGTGTGGTTATATTGTTTTCTATGAGGCTTCATCAATCTGTGGTTTTTTGTGTTCAACGTTTGTGTGTGGTTTTTGTGTTCAATGTTTGTGTGTGGTTCTTTTGTGTTTTCCATGACACTAGTATGTGTGTTTCTTGATCCTTCGTGTAATACCATTGTTTCTCTTCCTACCTCTGTTGTATTTGGATATACGTGAGTTTACTTGACATTTTTAATGTGGGCATGCCTAACTGAAAAATGATATGCACATGAACTGTTTGTTGAAATACCTCAATAAGTATAGAAGGAAGTTGTAGCAAAAATGGTTAAGGAGAAATCGAAGAACGGTGGTAGTAATGATCCGAAAGTCGACTGGAAAAACCCTAAAGAACTACAAGCTTTTTGTGAGTTCTGTGTTGTTCAAGTCATAGACGGCAAGAGGAAAGGAGGATTTTTTTTACCAAAACTAGGGTTGATGCAGTGATTGAGCAGTTGGGTGCCATGGGAAAAGTGGTGACTCACCTATAGGTTAAAAACAAATGGGATCATCTGAAATAAGGGTGGAAGCAATATAACGAGTGTTTTGACAATGACATTGGGTTGGGTTATGATGCTTGAACTGGAATGCTTGAGGCCAGTGATGAGTGGTGGACTCGAAAGATTGCAATTAGTTCACTTTACATAATTGTGAAAATCTTTACTGTCTACAACTATATTATTGTGTTCTAACTACTGGTTGTCCACATGTAGGCATGTCCCAATGCAAAAACCTTAAAAAAAAAAAGTTTGTTGAATCATGACTTCCTGAACATCATGTTTAAAGGCATGGTTGCAACGGGGAAAAATGTGTTTTGCACGAGCAATCAAATACCAAAGGAAACCACCGAAGGGTCTGGGGACTTTGTTGATAGCACAAAATTTGTTGACCCCCAATGTGAACCCTTTGTGAATGTTTATGCAATGGAGGTTGAAGGTCCATCATCGTCGAGGGCAAGACCAAAGAGGTGACTAAGGGGAAAAGCTTGGCAACCAGTGTCCACCTTTTCAAGCCAATTTGTAAGAAATCAAGAAAAAAGCGTTTAGTTGTGCAAGAGATGTCCGACTCTTTGAAGAGCATCTCGGATGTTATTGTTGAGAGTAGAAGTGTAAGTACCCATATGGATATTGCTTCCACAAAGAATTACTCGGGTTAAAGCAATTCTGGACATGGTGTTAAGTCTTCCCGGGGTGCACTCGGGTCATTACCTTCATCTGTTCAACACCCTCTACTTCATGGAAAAGAGCGGGGTAGGCACATGTTTGCTGCACTTGGCGATGACAAGAACATCCAACTAAAGTGGCTAGAAAAAGAGTAACAAAAGCACCTTGAATTTCATTTTTAGTGAAGGAAAGGGGATTGTCTCGATAGGGTTGTTTGGGCTTAGTGTAGTAATCGAATTTTCAGTGTTGTACCTATTGCACTATTTTTTTCATTTTTTTTTTATTGGTAGAAACTAATGCTTACCATCGGTGTGTATGTAAGACAATGCTCATCATTCCTATGTCAACTTCTTGGTATATTTATATATGTTTTTCCAATGCTTCTTTTAGCTGAGTTTTTTGTATTTTTGATGGTTATGCACTATTATTTGTGGTAAAATTTGATGATGGTCGTTTATGATTAGAAAGAAGAAGTCATGGGATATAATCCTTGAAGCATGTTCTGAGCTCTGGTTTAGTGTGCTTTGGTTGTTTTTTGGTTCTACCAATAAGTTTGCTGCAAAATTGCTGGTCATGATTAGACAAGAGTGTTAGATGTCTTTTGGATGCCACCATTAAGGGTGTATAGGTATAACAGTTGCTAAATGATTCTTTAATTTTTCGGATGAATAAAAAATCTTCCACTATGTAATTTTTATGGCTCCCTCATGAGTTTATTATGGAGTAGTAGTTACTAAAATTTAATTTTCAAGTTGTTTTTACAAAGGGAGATAAGTTGTTTAAGGGTTCCAAAGTTGAACATCTTCATTTATAGATTATTATCCTTATGGCTCTTCCATGATCTTATGAGCTTGTACCTTTAGCATTTCTAATTTTTACTGTGTTGCATCCTCGCTCTTTTTTTTTTTTTTTTTTTTTTTTTTTTGTCAAATCTTGCTTCATTTTGAGTGTAAAGAGTTTGAAATTAATGGAGCATCAGAACCGTTGTCAATATTCATTAAATTAGATTTCTAGGTATTTGAGTTGCATTGTTTCTGCCATAATCTGTAGATGCTTGTGCTTTGGTCAAGTACTTCTATTCTTGAATTAAGTGAATTCATCTCAGTGCGACAAGGTCACAAAAATCTCATTTTGTTTTTAGAGTTTGTTTGCATTAAATTGAGATTGACTCTCTTGAACTATTAGGAGATAGGAATTAAATTAATGAAGCATTAATTCAAGTAAATCCTTGTAATAATGTGACTTATTGGTAATTAATATAGGTTAAGCAGTTGCTAGAGAAGAATGAGAAAGGGCATGTTTTTTGTGGGGAAAAAAAAGATTCTCAAAGGTGCTTTGTCATGTACCTATAGAAGAATATCAGAAGCATCTTACTTCACTGTCTTTTCTATACCAACTTAGTGCTTTTAAAAAAAAAAAAAAAATTTAATTAAATTCTTATAACCAAAATGCCAACTCAGGTCTACTTTGGCATGCTTGACGCATTGTTGGCTACTAAGGAGCTTCCAGAGGAATATAGGGATCATTGTCAGGTACCTTGCTTCTAAATCTTACACGCACATAAACATGGATGTAGATACACACACACACACATATATGGAGAGAGAGAGAGAGAGAGAGAGAGAGAGAGAGAGTAAAAAATGAGAGCGAGTGAATGAGATAAAACTGTTGTGTTTAGTTCTACAGGGAGACTGATAATTAGATTCCTTTTGAAGGGAAGGATAATGACTTTAGCTCTTTGTCTTTATGGAAGTCATTCATGTGCTGGAAAGATTTTATTAGTTTGGAAGTGGGTGATTGTTTTTATTAATGTTTTTTGGCAGCAAGTTTATCTCCAGTCCATGTGGTTTGCAATTTTAGATGATCTTGATTTAGTTGGCCTTCCAGAGTATACCATGCTTTACCTTTTAGTATGCAAAGAATTTTCTTACAACATCAAATTTCCTTTTTACACTTTTTTGTCCAGTTTGGAGGGTACACTTGGATCCCAAAGTCTTAGAAATTTGCAACAAATCTTATTATACCTTTTTTTCTTTACTCTACTAATATAAATTTTCAAACAGTTCCAATTAGTTTAGAATTAAGGTTTAGTTAAGCTGAATTTTCAAAAAAATGAACTGGTAGACACACACCTCAACCAGACACACACCTCAACCAGTGTAATTGTTTTGCAAAAAAGCCAATTATTGGAATGTTTCTATTGGAAGTTTTGATTGCAATTGGGCTTGTTTAACTACTATTTTTTTTTAAGCTTCTTTGAGGCTGCATGTTTGAGTTGATTGGACCTGTTTTTTCTAATAAATGGAAACCTTGAGTTCCTTGACATTCAAAACAATGGTATCACTTCTCAAAAAAAAAAAAAAAATGTTATCAATTATTTTATTGTGGCATGTTTGCTCTTTTATATTAGTTTATTATATGAGTATTCCTTTGGTACTGTATATATTTGTTTCATGATTAATATTTAAAAAGTATGTTAGGAAGTGGGTGATTGTTTAGTATAAAAATACCTTGTGCTTGTGGTTTGGCAGTCAAATCAACTGGTTGTAATGTTTATTATTTATTCTATAACCAGTGCTTATACTATTTTCTTATTATTAATTTTCTTGGTTTTGTAGCATTAGATATCTTCCGTATTTCAAGGCTCTGAATTTTAAGCTCGATATCTTTTAGATCATTGTTCAATAGTCAGTAAAGCGATCTTAAGGTATACAAAAGGATGGATTTGCTAAACGACTCATCCGATTCCCAACACTAGTGAGTTTCTATACTTTCCCCTCTAGATGTGAATATATGATTTTTAGAAATCTTGGATGAAATTGTGAAAGCATATGCTTAGGATTGTTAATTTATTGGTACCACCATAGTTTGACCCTAGTAGTAATAAAGGTTCAATAACGTTTAACAACTTCTTTTGAACCTACATATTATAGAATCACATTAGTATTTGCACATGCAATTAAAGTCGGTAACATATGTAGGGACAATGACTTCGACCTGAGCGACGACATTGTACTCGTAGCATAAATAGTCGAGTGTGCATGTGTAACTTACGTGGAGACCTTGTTGATATCCATTTTCGTGACACATTTTCTACAAGCCCGACTCAACCAAGCCCGACTTCCTTGTGGGCTCAATTTATTATATTTTATTTTTTTAAGCATGGCCCTAACCCATTTTTACCTTTAAAACATATTTGGCTCCCATTGGCCAACTCCATCTACTAGACCTCACTTAGGTGAGCCTCCTAATGGTCTCAAATGTCCGACCAAAGGCAAACAATTAGAGCAAACCTCTTTTATTTCCAAAATTATGTAAAAAGCTTACCAAACTCTTCCCTAAACAAAAGCAACTCAAGCCAAAACACCAAATTGGTATTATAGATGATAAAAGCCTCTTCCATTACTCAAAGACCAGTCAAGAGCAACACCCCAAACTCTATATAAAACTCTCTCTTCAGCTCATAAAAAGGGGCAGCCACGTTCTACCTAGAGCCCTGAAACTTCAGAGCAAAAATCCCATTCAGCTATTTAACAATCTTACAATTCTGAAACTTAGGGGTGGAAATATGGGTATAGGGGAACCTTCCCTCTTTTCCTCACGACCTCCCTCAATTTCCTCTTCTGTGTGACTATGAGTCGAAGTTTCGGACTGCTTAAACCACGTTTTCCCTATAGAGCTAAAACTTGAGAGCAAAAACCCATTGAGCCAAGAGACATTTTCACAATTCTGAACCTTAGGGGTGGAAATATGAGTATAGTGGAACCTTCCCTCTCTTCCTCACGACCTTCCTCATTTTCTTTTTCTATGTGACAAAGTGGGTCAAAATTTCAAACCTATTATATTTTTATGCTTTTTTTGCACTTTCATTATTAGCATTTTGATTTTCTCTTGTCAAAGCACCATTAGCCTTTTGTTCATTATACATTTGAAATTTTGGGCTTGACTCTCCACAAATAAACACTTCTAAAGAACCTAATGGGAGATTTGGGTCATTCTCGCATTTTCGGCCCTTATCGCAAAAACGTCCCTGACATTTTGGCGACTCCACTAGGGAGTCAAGTAGTTGACACAAGAGAAATGGTGCCTCCAAAGGTGTGGAACTAGTGAAAAGATGGTGTTTCTCACACCAACTTGTCGTTCCAAGGAAAGTTGTATGATGCTTTACCACGCAAGAAGAGCATTGTGAAGTTGAGCTTGAAAAAGTTCTATCCTTAGCTCATTGAGCTGCTGGAGATGCTCCAAATCATGTGACGAAATCGCTCTAACCTCCGGAAACCACCCAAGAAGTGAAGGATGGAGGGAGAATCAACTTTCTTATTCAAGGAAAAAAAAAAATTTCTTCCACTCATCCATATATATATATATATATATATATATTTTTTTATTATATATATATATATATATATATATATATATATATATATATTTTATATATTTTAGCTATCATTCTTATGGATGAATCACCATTTATCTCTTGCTTTACATGATATTTGTGAAAAAAAAAAATTGTTGTAGCTTGAAAATGCAAAAATGGCAAGCCACAAATCCAACCACGAAGGGTATGACGGTTCCAACCAATAATCAACAATGCAAAACTCTAAACATCAATTTCAAAACCAAGAACCCCTCATGTGCTGAGCATATGGGAGCCGCGGGTGATTGACTCATTTTGGCACAACAATAATTGTCATTGTGTGCAACCCTTCATAGCTGAATATTTTTGGCGTCACCGCTAAATGAAGTCTTCACCAAATAGCTAAAGGTCATAGCTAAATGGCCCACCACAAGGTGTTAGATATTCCATACACCAAGCCTTGAGGTAGCAACATACCATACATCAAGTTGTATTGTTGTTGAGTTAGCGCCGAGCATATGGGGGCTACTGCGAGTGATTAAATTATTTTGGCACAACAATAATCGCTGCTGTGTGCGACCCTTCGCAGCTAAACATTTTTGGCATCATCACTAAATGAAGTCTTCACCAAAGAGCTAAAAGCCATAGCTAAATGGCCCACCGTAAGGCGCTAGACGTTCCATGCACCAAGCCTTAAGGTTGCGACACACCATACATCAAGTCTTTAAGAAGCGACATTTCATAAGCCAAGTTTTGAAGTCATACGAGCGACATACTATCGTTTAAAGCGTGCTTAAGCTAAGACTCTCGAGCACTCTCTTCGCTAATTCATTTTTTTATACATATTGTTTAAACCATTTTAATCTTTCAAATTTTTAATTAAAATATTTTTTATAAGTCATTTATGCTATTTCGCTTGGCCATGACTATCGCTTATTAATATAAATCACATTTGCACTTAGGGTGAAATGGAAACCTTCTCAGAGCACCCAATGACAAAGAAAATCCAAACTCAATTCCCTCTCACCAAAGCTCATGACATGCTTATGAACACTAAGCTATGACAAGCTCACGCATCCAAAATCTTGGTTGATCCGCGCACGCCAAGCCATAGCATGTTTATATATCTCAAGTCATGACAAGCACATGCATTCTAAGCCATGACAACGCCTTAATCCTTCTTGAATTTGAGATTATACTTGAAAAGGGAAGTTCAAACGTTGCCATCATCAAGAAAATTGTTCTTGTCACTCAATTCTTGCAATTGAAATCCGCGGCCAAGCCAACTAATAAGGAAAGTTCGCGCGCACCTTTGAGGAATGCTTCACTAGAGCTCACTCTAAACATTGATGTCAAACAACTCAAAAATCACAAGCTAGTTGCTAGAAATCCATTCCAAAGATTTTCAAGTGGAATCTTAGTATTGATGTGAAAGCTTGGAATAAGCGGCATAGAGGCCAATAAAAAAATTGTTGTGTTAGGGATGCAACAACCCTATACTAATGTCTCTAATGCTTAGCCCATTATTGTCCGAAAGTTAGAAGCTAAGCAAAGCAAAGTATGGAGCTGCTATTTGCGGTACCATGTATCTTCGACAAAGAGGCTAACCGAAGTGTGGGAGAAAAACTGTGGTCTTGGGAATGAAACAACCCTATACCGACATCTTCGATGCTTAGCCTATCATTATCCCAAAATTAGAAGTCAAATTAGCTGAATATGGAGATGCTGTCTACGGCACAACAAATTTTCGACAAAGAGGAATTATATTCTGCCCTCTATATAGCAAATGAGGAAACCCCATTTTTGGAATTCATCTTGGAGAAATATGGTGAGTACTAAGGGAGGAATAAATCCTACCAACAACTCTTGGCGATGGGATACCATTGGTTTGGCATAACCAAATTCGCTAAAGTCGCCACACTTCCAAGTGCACTCCAAGCTTATACACACACACCATATAAGCCTTCAAGACATGAGCGCTCCATAACCTTTTATATTCGGGGGCTTGAACTCATCGGACCTATCCATTCACCCTTGAATGAGTACATTCGGACCTTTGCCGCCACTAAATAGTTCACTATCCATTTGACCAAGCTTGAATGAATGGTTGTAGCAAACTCATCAAGAAGCATATCATTTTTGCTTTGACGTCTCGTTCATAAGACAACAACAATACGCACTAAAAGCCCTAGTTCACTATCATATTATCTAAGCATGGTGAGATCCCTATATGCAAAGGTTGCCTTCAATAAGGTGGGGAAAGCCAACGCTTTCTTCTAATGAGAAACCTTGTAAGAAAACCAAAAATTACTCATCAAAAAGCATATCATTTGTTGCTTTGACCCGATTCCGTTTTAGTCCTAAGTTTTTTTTACCGCTTTTAGTCCCTCTCCAATACCATTTTAGTCCCCGCTTATACCAATTTTTGAAGGCAAGCCCTAATGAAATACTAAATTAATAATAAAAAATATTTTTTAATGCCACAAACTAAATTAAAAAAATTAATTTATTATCTTAAATAAATAAAAAAATTAAAAACAGAATGAAAAACTAAAAATCCCTTGAGATCAAAGGTTGAACAATGCCTTCAATAAGAACACAAACCCAGGAAATTTAAAAAAAAAAAAACGCTAGAAATTTAATCTCAAAGAACCCAAACCCCCAAAATAAAACCCAAGAAAACCAAAAAATTAACTCTTATGGTAAAACCAACCTTTACAAAAAGGAACGAAGTCAAAGAGGGAAAGTGAATAGAACTCGTAAAAAAAATGGTGGAATCGAAAAAGCTACGAGGAATGCCGGAGAAAGAGAATAGAAGAGAACAATAAGAGAATGGAAGAGCTCAATATATGCAAACTACTCTCTCAATGCCTAAGCCCTATCAAATTACTATTCTAGGAAGCCAATGAGAACGTATTTTCATCATGGCGAAGATCGACCGATCGCCAAAGAAGACCCGATCCGAACTGCCAAATATCTCTCACACAACAAACCTCCTTCAAAACCACCCGTCCATCGATTCGACTACAAGCCCTTTCCTCATTCAAACAAGTGGTCCAAATGCTCACCGGATCCTCCAAATAGTGATTAGTGGGTTTGGAAATCCCTATTAGAATTTCCTTTGGTTAATGATTAGGATCTGGGTATGTGTTCTTGTTCAATGTCATTAGATCATTCATAAGATTTTTAGTTTTTAATTTTTTTATTTAGTTAAAATTAATAAATTAATTTTTTAATTTAGATGCTGACATTAAAAATATTTTTTATTATTAATTTAGTGAGGATGTAATGCCCCGTTCGACAAAATGAGAAAGGGACTAAAAGCCAAAAAAAAACTTTCTTGTGTTTTTCGCCAAAAAAAAAAATGCTCTCAATAAGGTAAAGAAAGCCAAACGCATAGCCTTGGTAAGCAAAATGGCTAGGAAGCCAATGAGACGTCAACATAACATCTTAAAAGGTAGGGAAGCAATGGTGATCCACCGAATGATTAGGAAGCCGACATGTCATATCATTCATATGTGGCAAGACCCCTACTTGTGAGGATGCAATGCCCTCGACAAAGTAGAGAAAGCCAACATTTTCTTAACGGCAAGCCTTTCAAAGCAAAAAGAATAAACATCTTAAAATTCAAGTACGGTGATCCACTACATGCGAGGACATAGCCAGCCCTCAAAAGAATAAGAAAGCCGATGCATAAACCTTATAAAGCGGAAAGGAAGTCAATAAACTATTACCCCATTGCCAAATGGTAATTCATTATATGCAAGGATACAACTCCTCAAGAGAATGGCAAAATCGTGCATTCTATAGGGCATTATATGCAAGAATGTGATTTCTTCAAAATTGATAGTAATACAAGTTTCATTCAAGCCACTGTTTGTGAGAACACAATCAGCCTCTACGAAACGGTGACAAACAAATGCACCATGAGCCGCAAAGATGTGCAAACGCAGCCCATATGTGGGGGCTTCTTGAAACTAAAGAAATAGCAACCTAATGTATGTCGACTACCAAGCGGCGAGCCAAGCTTCAATACATATGAGGTGCTATTTGTGAAACCAAGTCTGCCTGTCAATAAAGCGCTAAAAAATGGTGCACAGACAATGAGACGTGCGCTTAGCCAAAACCTTTTTGCGAGGGCATGACAACCAAGCAACATGTCTACTAACTTGCCCTTGCAAAGGCAAAGTCATATTCACAAAATATCCAATTAAGCACGAGTTATTCTTAAGAGACTACGTCATATAATCTATCAAAATTATGCTACTTCATCACAAGGTGCACTTGACCCTTCTAAGCAAGCTTTTCTCAATATATTCAAATGGTCACGGCTATACAAGAGTTGTTTTCGCAACAAAAACATGTTCATAGCCTATTGAAGAAAGGTAGAAACTCATTCTCAAGGTACAAAATACAAACTATTCACATCCTTGAGGTACAAATCATTCTTTTTATTCCAAAATTCAAATTACATATTGAGACATAGTATATGTGTTTCTTTGTACAAAATACAAATTGTGCTTACTAACCATAACAAGACAAATTCAAAGTGGCACCAATATAACTAGACAGAAGCTACTCTATACATAAGTGGGCTATCCACAAGGGTGGAATACGAGAGAAAATGTTTCCAAGGCAGAGCCCATATTACACACTTCAACTAGTTCGAAATTTCAAAACTTGGGGCTCAATACAAGACAATTGGATAAAAAAGAAAAAAAGGGAAAGCAAGAAAGGAGGTGAAGAAAAAGTTGAAGCAATGTCATAGTCCCTATCCAACATCACAATCTTTGGGACATTGGCTTGCAATCGCTCTCTTCTTTACTTCGAAGCCGCAAGTGAGAAACGGACTAAAAATGGATCAAAGTTATTAGCAACAGTCGTGGTACCATTTATTGCAGCTCTATGTTGTTGTTCGCAGTAGCTTTAATCTCGAAAAATGATACATTGGCAATGGGATTGGCCTCGGGAATGAAAGTCCCAACGACGGCATCACAATTGTCTAAGCCACGATCATCCTATAAAAAATCATAGTACAACTCACTCAATATACCATTATATGCAATCAAGAAAAGAAAATGAAGAACGATATATGGCTTACCAAGTGAGTTACAAAGTTCCCGTTCAACAATTGTATCTCCCAAAATATACTTATTTTATGCAGGACGGCAATGCAACGCACTCAATAATCCCTATTGGCATGAAAAGGGGTTAGCAATGAGTTTTGACTTCTCACAATAGATTTTATGTTGCTAAAGAAATCCGCGGCTTCATTCTCAAACAAATGGAGCTGCGACATTACCACAAGTGAAAGCATCTCGACACAACGATGTTTCATTGAACATTTTTTATAGCCACGCAACAAAAAGGAATCTCCTACTTGCTCACAAGTTACACCATTCATCATTTTAGCATACCTCTCATGCTATCATAGTCAATCTGGTCCTATCAAGGCCCAAGACACATGGATCGTTATAGATGGGCAATACCACAATCAAATAATAGACGCTCTATGAAATCATTAATAATGGTTTCGCCAACACTCTCCTCTTCATCACAACAAACATGAAGCAACAACAACTTATGACTCTGCATTTTATTCGCATTCGCCATGATAACACAATATTGGGGCTGCCAAGACATACAACAGCTATGTCACACCCTTATACTACATCGCCAAGTGATATTTTTGCTCCATTCCATCTCAAATGCTCTATACGGCTAGCAATATCACTTATCGCTCGTGGTTATAGCTTCATCGAAACAAATCTTGGCAAACGTAATCTCATCAAATTAACCAACAATCAAGCAACTCAAGAAAATTGAAGCATCCTTAATGTGGTACAATTTGCATAGAGTTTCAAGATAGCCTTTCATTTATCATCATCTTCTCCTATGGACCCAAGTCAATTTTACAGTCAAGTATGCTACTTCTACTTCCAACACCAATACCAACTCAATATCGTGCATGGTCGCTACTTACGAACTGATTTTCATGCCTTGCGACTATCAAAATCAATAAGGAGTCTACTTCGATATGAAATTCAGATTCAATTACAATGACTCAACCTTATGGGTCGGTACCTCACGGTATCTGCGATCTCCTAAGGAAGAGCCAACCTACACATCAACTACTCACACCGCATGCCACAAGCGCCACGCGTGCTCGAGGGGCTAATGTTGATACCCATTTTCGCGACACATTTTCTACAAGCCCGATTCAACCAAGCCCGACTTTCTTGTGGGCTCAATTCATGTATTATATTTTATTTTTTTAAACATGGCCCAAGCCCATGCGAATTATTGGGGGAAATTGAGGAAGTGTGGTTTGGAAGGTATGGGTTGGTTCCTTTTGGACCTTTTGCATGAGCCCAGTCCATGCGTGCTACCAAGTGGGCAAGGGAAACCGGTAGCACCTCGGGTTCATGGAATAGGTCTTGTATCCAAAATTTCCACCCCAAAATAGTTTTTATGCTCTGGGTGACTGTGGCCTAAAGTTTCCGCTATAACCCATTTTTACCTTTAAAACATATTTGGCTCCCATTGGCCAACTCCATCTGCTAGACCTCACTTAGGTGAGCCTCTTAATGGTCTGAAATGTTTGACCAAAGGCAAACAATTAGAGCAAACCTCCTTTATTTCCAAAATTATGTAAAAAGCTTACCAAACTCTTCCCTAAAAAAGAAACCCAAGCCAAAACACCAAATTGGTATCATAGGGGATAAAAGCCTCTTCCATTACTCAAAAACTAGTCAAGAGCAACACCCTAAACTCTATATAAAACTCTCTCTTCAGCTCATAAAAAAGGGCAGCCATGTTCTACCTAGAGCCTTGAAACTTTAGAGCAAAAAACCCATTCAACTATTCAACAATCTTACAATTCCGAAACTTGGGGGTGGAAATATGGGTATAGGGGAACCTTCCCTCTCTTCCTCACGACCTCCCTCAATTTCCTCTTCTTGTGATCGTGAGTCGAAGTTAAACTTCAGAGCAAAAAACCCATTCAGTATTCAACAATCTTACAATTCCGAAACTTGGGGGTGGAAATATGGGTATAGGGGAACCTTCCTTCTCTTCCTCACGACCTCCCTCAATTTCCTCTTCGTGGATTTGTGAGTTGAAGTTTCAAACCCGTTAAACCACGTTTTCCTTATAGAGCTGAAACTTGAGAGCAAAAACCCACCGAGCCAAGAGACATTCTCACAATTTTGAACCTTAGGGGTGAAAATATGAGTACAGGGGAACATTCCCTCTCTTCATCACGACCTTCCTCATTTTCTTTTTCTATGTGACTGTGGGTCGAAATTTCAAACCTGTTATGTTTTTATGTTTTTTAGCACTTTCATTATTAGCATTTTGATTTTCTCTTGTCAAAGCACCATTAGCCTTTTGTTCATTATACATTTGGAATTTTGGGCTTGATTCTCCACAAATAAACACTTCCAAAGAACCCAAGGAGAGATTTGGGTCATTCTTGCATTTTCAACCCTTGTCGCAAAAAAAACGTCCCCCGATGCACCTATATGACCAAAGTACCATTGCATACAAATATACAAACAAGGTATGAATGGGTACAGTATACATTAACTAGAAATGAGAAGAAATGTGGAAGACAGTTTAGAATGTCAAGCCATGTGTTTGGACAATTGTGTAATACATTACGCCAATATGGATATAACGGTACCAGAAGAGTTTGCTTGGAAGAGTCTCTAGCAATGACATTAGTGGTACTTGGTCATGCCGAGGGTAACAGAATGGTGCAGGATAGATTTCAGCACTTAGGTGAGACAATGCATTGACACGTGTCCACGGTAGTTACATTGTTAGCCACCGTTATGGCAATGGATATTATCAAGCCTACTAATCGTACATTTCGGGATGTGTCGAAACATATTCAGCATTCAAGTCGATATTGGCCACATTTCAAGGTACTTTGTGAATTTGGTATCTTGACTTGATTTTATTCAAATTATCTTTATGGTCATACCATGTATTTCATTTCATATGGCATTTTTGTGGCAATGGTTAGGGTCGCATTGGTGCGATTGATGGGGTCCACGTTCCCATGGTCGTACCAGTTGATGAGCAACACTCGTATTATGGCAAGAAGGGGATCACCACAACAAATTGCATATGCGCATGTGACTTTGACATGAAATTCACATTCGCATGTGTTGGATAAGAAAGGTCAGCAGATGACACGAGGATTTTTTTAAGCTGTCTCAATAATGAGAGTTACTGCTTCCCAAAAGCTTTAGCTAGTTTGTAAATATGCGGTTTAATTATAGTATTAAAGTATGTTTTAATGTAGTGAAAATGCTAATGTAATAAACGTGTTCATTTGCAGGAAAATATTATCTTGTTGATTCTGGGTACCCTATGAAGAAAGGGTTCCTTGCACCATATAAGGGAGAGAGGTACCACATCCCTCGAATTTCGGCCTCATGAAGTGCTCATTGTCCGGATGGAGAGATTCAATTATCTCCATTCATCACTCCGTTCGGTCATAGAATGAACTTTTGGAGTTTGGAAGAATAAATGGAAAATTTTAAGAAATATGCTACCCTTTCATATACGCACTCAATCGTACATCATTGTTGCTACAATGGTTCTTCACAATTTTGTTAGAGCACATGAGATAAACAATGACGTTGAACGTTTCAGCTCTACAGGGGGCACATCTGGACGTAGAGAGAGAGATCATTATGATCCCGTGGCACATATGATCTCAATCTTGGATAAAACTGAGATGAAAGAGGTTTGTGATAGTATGACAGCATCGATATGTGCGGACGATAACTGATTATGATGACTATTATTTTTGTCACAATAGAAATTTAGTGTGGTTGAAAATACCATTAATATTATGGATTTTTTTTTTTTTTTTGTGGGGACCATAAATGATGGTTCACAAACTTCAATAATGAAATTCCATTTGTTGTTGTATTGTTAGTAAGCGGAACTGATGGCTCACAAAGAAAACAATATCTACCCTGAATTCTATTTGAAGTGCAACAAATTACACACCAAAAAGAAAAAGAAAAAAAAAAAAAAAAAAAAGGCAATCTGATAATTTTAGGAAACAATTGTCATAATCTTATCACCCAATCACATCTGAACATACAAAGCTAAATTCTTGGCTAACAACTAAACTATTTGTAAAGAACAAAATCTCATTAAGAAAAATTTGGAAATAATAATAATACATTAGATTGGACATGTACTTATAAAGAGATGATAACACGGAGACTAGAATTGCTCAGAGATATAACTGTTTCCAGCTCGGTTGGCGGTGCACCTCGCGAAATTGATGCAAAATGCTCATAGGTTATTCTTCGGTCTATGAATGTGAATGTGAGAATAGCACCAACACCATATAATTAGGGAATTCTAGCTTCCACTTTTTCAGCCAATAAAATTCAAAAGTAGTAGTAATGTAAATTGCAGGAATAGTGGGATGTGAAATGTTTTATTTGAAGTTCCTGTCCCAAGGATTAAACCATCGGGATGAAATGTTTGCAGTATATCCACTAGAATCCATTGAGTCCACAACCTGCGAGAATCAAGATTGTTAAATTGACCCACCAGAAAGTATGAAGGGAAAAAGATACATACTAATGACTATGAGATACTTTAAGGTTGATGAAAGCATTTAAAGCTCACTATTTCTTTTACAACCTCTAACATGTTATTGAAAGCGCAAATGACATTTACTTGCATGTTTGTCTAAGTGTGCATGTGTTCAATCTATCGATTAAGTCAATGCAATGGGTTGTCAACCTTTAGATACATGCATGCTATTCATAGTTCTAGATGTACTATATAACAGGGGGTTTGTGTGTCGGTTCAAGTCCGAGTGCGCACACATGCACGAGAAGGAGAGAAAGAGACCTGTGTTAGACATAGTCCAGAAGAAAGTTCATAAAAGCACCATGTGCTGTCAAGAGAAATAGTCATGAAGTAGTTACTTGTGGCATGTACAGTACTAGCTTGCACCTAAAAAGGGGAGAAAAAGGCAAAACTTCATCACCAAGAAATAAATCCGAGATTCCAAGAGTGCCAAAATGAAAACTACATCATGGCATGCCATTTTTCTAAAGTTAAGAACACCACATTGATGAGGGCAGTGTTGAAAGTGGTAAGAGGAAATCATTGCATATAATGCAACAATTGTATTCATGAATGTCGGAAAATATTTCAAAGATCCTAGATTAATTGTGATGTCAAGATATTATTTTGGTCAACATGTATTAATTAATGGAAATATTGTGTAGCATTTAAAAAGGGAAGGAAAAAAAAAGGAAGAAGATAGAGAGAAAATGCCTCCTGTTGCAAGTTGTACATGAAAAAGAACATGATTAATGAAGTGTGATATAGCATAGTGAGAGACAAGTTCCCCGACACTAAAGGACTTAGTCAGAAACACTCTTAATTGAAGTAACACTTTACTAATGACCACATACAGGTCTCATGCTCCAGAGCACCTTACTAGGTACGTCAAAACTATAAGAAAAGAGGAAATAAGGGGGAGGGGGAAGACAAGAAAGAATTGAATAAGAAAATTCAACTACTATTTCCGAAGTACAAACTAAAAGCATGAAGAACAAAGACAAATTTTACACCCAAAGTCGACATCAGTTAAGGGACATGATGAATAGAATTGAAAGCATTTTTACCTCAGCAGTATGATCCTTCAAGATCCGCCTACGATTATAGTTCCCACCATAGACTTTTTGTCTCTTTGCAATGTATCATGTATGGTTGAACCACCTCGGTTTCAATTTGGAAATCGGAAACCTTCTAAATTAAAAAGAGTTTGTTTGATGTCAAAAGTTATCAAGACTCAGCCTGTGAGTCGTGTGATCCCTGTTCTGATGTGATATCCATTCCATTTAATTATTGAAGATGGACTCAATAACATACACACAACAACAAACAACAAACAACAAACTTTATTCTAATTCACAAAGACCCATGAGTGAATTTCCGTTACCAATCAAATGTTGTTTATACTATAATTCTATAAACAACATTCTCCCAAACCAGGTCTTATTTCCCAATATGTGCAGAAACTCTAGACACTCACACTATACATAAAACAACCCCATTTGTCAACAACTTCAAAATCATCAAACCCAAAAAAAGCAACTTGTACATATATGCATAAGGTGGTTGTAAGGGGGGTGGGTTGTGTTAGTGGTATTGGGCCTCCTGTTGCACTAAGCCCAAGTTTTCTGGATAAGAGAGTCGGGACCGATCTAGCTTCGACTTAAGGTGGTCCGGGTTGTGCGCAAACTAAGCCAAGTCTGCCAGGAACGTGTTCACGGCAAGTGGAACTGTTTGAGAAAAATTGTGGTAGGCGGACATAATAATAATAGAATAAACAGAAAATATCTACCCACTTAAATGGGGAAATGACCAAATAACCCTTAACATCAATTATAATAACAACACTATTTGTTTTCCTTTTACGGAAGAGAGGAAGAAAAGAAATAACAGAGAAAACATCAAATGTTCATGGGTCAATCGGAATAACGGAGGAATTCGACCGGAAATTCCATCCGCAGGAGCAGAACCACAAAGGGGAGAACGTCCCTCCTCAAAGCAGTCAATCTCTTAGGAAAGAATCCTGCATAGAGGTTAACGGCCTTGAGGGAAACGAGCCTGAGTGGTTTTCTGCGTAGGTACTTTCAAGTTTTCTCTTACAGAGGGCAGGGTTTCATGAGGGAGAGAAGGGATTAATCTACTAGTGCATGCCCACCTTTCTAACTCTCACTATTTCTTTCTTTCTTCTCACTATGTTTTCCTTTTCTACTTCTTTTAAGTTTTATATTTCCTTCTCTAAGTTTTGTTTCGTCTTGTCCTCCCCCTTTTTCTCTTCACGGCAAGACCCTCCTTTTATAGTGCCTGCTGTGACCCAATTTTACTGTTTTAACCCTTAATTCCCTTTATCCGTCCGGGTGTATTGACCGACCATCACTGCTTGTGTCGTGTGTCACCCTCTCATCGCCAGACAAGGAAGAATATTTTGTTTGTTAGTCTGCCGTGGCACCCTTTCTTGCCACGATCCGGGTTATTTCTCTCTCCCTATCCCTCATGTCATGCACCTAATGGTTCCAACTCAGCTTGTCTCTTTTGGGTAGTAAGTCATCCCAAAGTGGACACCTCCCCGAAAGAGCCTTAGCCGGAACCATAAAAATAGATTTTTCCCCTCTCCCCACCACCAAACCATGCCCTCTGATCCTCTAACCCCCCCGACCTCACCATGCTTTGTATTGGCTGGGTGCAGTCTAGTGGTGCCTAAGCCTTGCGCGTGCCTTCATTCCATATGTGTCCAAAACTTGCCTCGCGCCCATTCGTCCGCCGTGGTTTGAGGCTCGCCGTCCGTGTTTTTTGACCTCTTATGTGGGCTTTTCTTTGTTTTCCCGCTTCATTCAAGAGTTGAGCTTTGTTTGATGATGGGCCTTATATTTCTTTGGCCCACACCTTAGTTTTCTTTATTTCTTGCAATGTTGTATTGTTATTCCCGCCATAATAACTTAATCCTGCTGGACCTCTTTTAGGCTTGCCGTTTATTCCTTCTCTCGGTGGCTTGGCATGACCACTGTTTTGCTTTTACTTATAGGTTCCTATGTACCTTTGGGCTTTTCTTTGGGCATCCTTGGCCCGTTTGCTTTCTTTGGGCTTCCTTAGCCCTTTTGCTAATTCCACACTCTCATGGGTTTTTTTACTAACTTCATTGAGATTCCCTGGCCCAATAACCTTATTCTCATCTTTGGGGTTTATGGGCCTGCCATAAACCCCTTACTTTCTTAGTTTACATTACCTTGGGCCTGTGACGGCCCTTTCTTGCTTTTCTATCTCATACATTGCCCATTAGATGCTATTTCTTTCTTTCCGGGCTTTTTTGAGCCCACTTGCCTTTTCAAGACCCATTTGTTTATTTCTTGGGCCTATGATCCATTATTCTTGCTACTTGGGCCTAATGGTTTTGCTGTCTACTTTGTCAATTTTTTGTTACCTTTGTTATTGGGCTTTCTTTCTCATAAATGGCCCTCAACAGTGGTTTTCTTTTTTATTGCTAAGTTACATGCTTGGTCTAGAACTAACAAGCTCACTATCCGCCTGTGTTTTTACAGAGAGAGAATCAGATAATTTCCAATCTCTCAATCTACACAATGTAGGTCCATAAATATGTAAATACATTAACCAATCTCATTGCTAAACAAAAAACAGAGCTGATCATAAAGCTAAGTCGAATCTTAAGCCAAAAAAAAAAAAAAAAAAACCTAGTAGATCCACATCTCCATTTATAGCTTTGATCATCACGTGTTTCAAACAACAATCAAAGTATTGAAATCCAATTCTCAAAATAGAAAGAAACAAAGAAAAAACACACACAGAGATCACAATAATGAGAATATTGTTAAAGGTACCGTGACTTAGAACACGAAAGATCCACAATTCACAAACTCAAAAACCCATTTACCTAGAAATTAAAAAAATGGGTCAGCAAGTGAAATTGGAAGAGGCGTGAAATCGGTTTATGGGAAGAGAGGTGTTAGGTTGGGAGAGGAGTGAAATTGGAAGAAGGTGAAATGGGTTTATGGGAAGAGAGGTGTCATGGGTGGGAGCTCGAGTGAAATTGGGAAAGAGGGTGAAATGGGTTTATGGAAGGAAGAGTAAATGTCGGCATCGAATCGGGGTTGTCTTCCTCGTGGATTTCTCACCTGAGCTCTTCGTCGACGTTAGACTGATGTAGGTCTTCCTTGTGGATTTCTTTGGTGGGCATGGAACTATCTGAAAGCACAAAAAGTTAGCTAGGGTATGGTGAGGAGGAAGAAGGAAAATAAAAAATAGAGCAAACACTGTATTTATTTGCTACAATTTTTTCACCAGCTACAATATCCATATTAAAATATATCATCCACATTTTTTCACTTATTTGCTACAGTGTTTTCAGTTTTCAACAAAATAAGTCTATCCAAACGAACCTTTAGAGTATTAGTAATAGTAAGAAGGAGAGTTTAGAAATAAAATGAGGGAGAGAGGTTGTGTATATTCTCTCCATAATTGGTAGAGATAACGCCACGTGCCTTGCTTAAGTGATGTGTTTGCCTGTGAAAGCAAAACATGGGTTTTAGAAGTTAGAAGAAGGCTGGGTTTGGATTGAGATGAAGTATGAGTTTGGGAAGCGTGTTTTGAGCGTTTTTCGGTGGCTGCATTTTTTTAGTAGGCATATAGGCACTGTTCATGAGACCCGCAACTTGGAAAAAATGAAAATTTAAGTTAAAACTGGATCTCACAACTAACTAGGACTTTGTTTGAGTGGTCTCATATTTGGAACTTGCAAGTGAGATTTTTCATTTTTCATTTTTCTCCTTTCTCTGCATCTCATCTGACATTGGAGACCACCGTCCAACACTTTGTAAATACCCCCATTACTCTTTGGATATAAACATCTCATTCATTTTTTATTCTCAAAATTTTAATTTGTTTGTGTCCCTTTTGGTTTTATGTTATTATTTTTATATTTTATTTCCCCCTCTACGCTTTATATTTTAGTTGAGAAATTACCTTTTTTTTTTAGAAAATTTGCTAAATTACAATATGAATGTATTGATTGATACCACTTTTGTTGGGGTGCATGCCATCTGTTAGTCATTAGAGGAGGGGTGGCATAAGATTTGTCGAAAAAACAAAAAGTTACTTTGACACACCAAAAGGCAACTTCACTCTTTTAACATGACATTCAATACATCATCCATCTCATCTTCTATTTTATCATTACAATACATTAAAGTATCCTTAATTCTATTTTATAATTACAACACATTAAATATCCTTAAAAATACCTACTGTTATAAAAAAATAAATACAAATAAAAAATTACAAAACCCAACCACCATCCACAACCCAACCCCACAACTCACCACTATTGCAAAAAATGCAAACCCACCACCACCAAAATCAACCAAACATCACCCAAAATTAACCCACCCACCACTGGCTATCGTAAAAACAACCTAAAATCAACCAACCACCACTGGCCCAAACCACTAAAAACACACTGAAACCACCAACACAAAATTAGATTAACCCAAAATCACAAAAAAAAAAAAAAAAAAAAAGGATCAAAATCAACCCGAAAACCAAAGAGTGAGGTCGGCGGCATTGACATCGCATGGCAAGAGGTTGAGAGTGAGAGAGGGATGACTGTGAGAGAAATTAAGGAAAAGGAAAGAGAGAAAGAGAGGTAGAGAAAAAAGAAAGTATGGAGGAAGAGTGGAGAACTAAGTAGGAGAGAGAAGAGAAAATATAATTAAAAACTAAGTAAAAAAATAGTATGGTGCTACAATGCCCTTCAACCATTTTTTTTTTTTTTTTTTTTTTTTTTGACACATTTGATGTATGTGGTGTTTTGGTATTTTGTGTTCTAAATGCCAAAAATTTATCATTTAGCACACTTGATGCTAATGTTCTAACTAGGTGTTAGATTGTTTTGGTATTGAAATTCAAAACTCAACATTGACTCAAAGAAGACCAATGGTTTCAATTGTATTTTTAAGCTTAAATAAGAAACAAAGCCTAATGCACAAATAATAAAAAACTTTATTATTTATTTAACATTAAGTGAAGATTGTAATAGCATGGATTTAATGATGAGTTAAAACAAAGTAAGGTGTATTGGGTAGTGAGATAAATAGCATGTATATCCAACATCGAAGAAAAGTAAATAAATTAAGTAGCATGTGTTTAATGGTAAAGTATTGGTGAAGTCATGTACATCTAGTGGTGAAAATAATAATAAAGTAACTTGCATTCAATGGTTAAGTACTCATAAATTTGAAGGTAGAGGAACAATGACTTATCTTGAGTTAGAGATGATAATAGTTTATAAATTTGTCAAAAAGATATTAGTAAAAATGAAACACAAGTCCAGTCATGAATGCTTGGCAGCAAAATGAGACAAGTCTATACATCCAATGGATGATGAAGCATGAATACATCTACCCTAAAAAAATGTATTAAACATCCTGACTTGAGTATTCCAAGAATTTGGGTTCAACAAAAGTAATCTTGGCCACTCAAACATAATCTTTAACCCTTTAAAAAAAAAAAAATATATATATATATATATATAAATGCCCCCCAAATAACATCAATAAAAATTAACCCAAATAATAACAAAAATAGCCTAAACAACAACAAGACTAGGCCAACCAACAACAAATGAACAAAATTTTCAACCAAAAGACCATTTAAAAACAAAAATTAAAAATCCCTAGTCTTTAAAATTCATAACTTGTTCAACTCATTCTATAAAAATAATGTCTAATTTTGTTTTTCCTAAAAAATGATACCAAGTGAGATACTATGGCCAAGAGTTTTCCTCAACGACACTTGTAGCTGCCATTCGGCTTGTAGTTGTAGTAAGTATCATATGTTACTCTCTCTCTCTCTCTCTCTCTCTCTATATATATATATATATATATTAGTATCTCAAATCCTCTCTCACTTTATTACTTTCATCTTAGCATTCTCAATTTTCACTTTATCTCTCTTTAGTCCCTTTTTGCCTTTTCATTTCATCAAGAGAAGGAAAGGGTATAATTTAAGTTCCTTTTTTATTATATTTTGTATAATTTAAGTTTTTTAATAACTACCCTAGAAAAAAATTCCTAAAGTCACCATTGGATTCAATAGTAAAAGGCTAATATTAAGATATGGGTCATGATCCCACCCCATGCCGTGGAGACGTCATAGGCCATGACCCCGTGACATCCTAAACTTAATCACCGTGGACTTTTAGGCTCGGACCCTCAATTTATTTGTATTCTAGATTGAGCTTCTCCCTCAATGGGAGGTCCAAGAAGTGGCTTACCTTTACTGATATAATAGAAATGTTATTTTAGCCCTTAATTTCCCTTCTTTTGGCCCAATCGAGGTTACAATCACGCAGATTCCAACAAATTAGCTCCAAATATTTGGGTTAATTTTTCATTTAATCATTTTCAAAACGATTTCCTTGAGATCCAAATAGGATCTCTTTGTTCCCAAGGCTAGTGTTTCCCTACTTCACTCATGTTTCTCTCCCCAATTTTTCCAATCCCTAATCCCTATACCTCTTTTTCTATTTATAGCCTCCCCTTAGTGGGGTTGTCATGATGAAAGGATTTTCCCATGTCAATGGGTCCCTCTACCCCATATTCTTGATTAGATGGGACCCACTACCTACTACTAATGTGACTTCCTGGTAACTTGTGCCTAATGCCTATTCTTGCTAGGTGAGTGGATTCTCCTAAGGCATTATCCCTAGTTCACAGAAACTCTTGGGGCATTTAGGCCGAAGATTCGATAGGCCCCTCTCGATTCGGCCCGTGGGCTAGGACAGGCCAAGCACATTGTTGCATGGGCCTACATTTTAGGACTGGGCTGACATACTTGGTCCATACAACCCCAATCCAAAAATATATGGATTCTTGGAAAGAAAGCTTGATCCACCTAGTTAATTAAAATTTGGACATTTTTGGGCTTAAAGAGATTTAACCCCAAACCCATTCTTTCTTTCTTGTATGAGATAATGTTAATGTGGCGTGGGTTGTCAATAAAATTGTGACACATGACATGAAAAAATGTTCTCAATAACTTTACAAGCCTATAAATGTGGGAAGCCCTTTCTCCTAAAGGAAAAGCCACGAAACCAACTCCGAGAAAATTCACTATTATATACTCCTAATATTTTGTGGAATGTGGATTTTTGGGTGATGGAAGATATACTAAGTATGGATCAATATATGGTCTTAGGAAGAGAAATTTTCCTCACTAGTGAACACGCAAAACCCTAGTCGAAGGTATTTAAGGAGCATTAATACTAATTTAACTGGTACAAATGTGAAAAAAAAAAAAAAAATCACTTTCCCAAATCAAGCTGATTATGATGGAAAAATTGGTCAATTAGGTTGTATGCCTTGCATTAACCAAGATCAGATGCAAGGATGGCAAAAATTTCTTGCCCTCCTTGACCTTGTTTTGCCCCAATCCTGTGCAAAAATTTCCACAGTTTTGATAAGGAGATAGGGTGGGGGACAGGTTTTGGTTGCCTGGCCTCGCCCAAAAAAAAAAAAAAAAAATAGTATATATTGTAGATATTCAATTACCATCCCCAAAATTCATGCTTTTCTCTCTCATAAAGCTTTTAAGATTGCCTCTCTTGTTTTTGTTTCATCTGTGCCTCATTTATATTTTAGCTAACTTATATGTGATGACGAAATATCTCAAAACCCATATTAGAACTAACTTGTCTTTCATAGGTTTTTCTCACCCAAATTGGGGATATGGGGTGATGTGGATAGGGCACCCTTGGCATTCATCCCATAAATTGGGGTTGCCCTGAAACATGTTGTTTCCCTCTCAGTAGTGAGCAGTGATGAAGAGCTGGCCCTGGCCTGGCCATTCAAAGGAACGGGCTGGGCTCTAGTTTTGTTGAACACCATTGGGCTGATAAAGAATTTGAATTTTAATGTTCCCTTCATTTAATCAACCCATTAAGTTTTTATTATGTATCAAAATATCACAAGCTTTAGGGTATTTCTTCTCTTGAAATCATGATTAATGCCCTAATAATAATTCACGCAAATGTGAATGCTTTGTCTTTTTATTCATAATAATAATAAGCGAGTGAAAAGGGCAAGGCCACCTTCTTCTTCTTCTTCTTCTTCTTCTACTTGTAGACTGAGAGTGGCCATTAGTGTTTGCAATGGTTGGGGATGGGGATGGACATGGAGGCAAGAGAATAACGAGGTACTCGGACTTCGTGAAAGTTCACGGGCTATTACTAACGGCGTCAGGGCTACCTCAGTCGCTGCACTTCCAGCTGTTCCAGAAGCTCACCTCGGAGACCTTTGACGGCGGAGCCCACTTCGCAATCGAGCCCACTTCAGATGGCCGTCAAAGGCGTCTCCTACTCACCTCCTCCGACTTCATGCCTAAGGAATCCCAAGTGTTCCTCGTCGACCATGCCTGGACTTTTCGCCTCTCCGATGCCTACAAACAGGTGCCTCACTCTCTACTTTGAAACACCATTCTCTCTCTCTCTCTCTTTTTTTAATTTGTTTTTGCAAACTCTGATTGAAATTTATTAAGTTTTCAATTGGGTATTTGTAAGTCACTATCTTTTGCTCACTGACAAAATCATTACTATCTTTTGCAATTTCAATTAAATTGACAGTTTGGAATGAAATTGAACTTCCACACATTTTTCATGTACCAAAGTAAGAGTTTTTTTTTTTTTTTTTTAACAGTTGCAGGAGGTTTCAGGATTGGCTGAGAGGATGGCTGCTTTGATGTGTGTCGATATTGATTTGAATTCCAATGCTGAAGAGGCTGAGGAAGTTGTTGATGGAATTTCACATCAAAATGGTACCAAATTGAGCGTTTTTGAAGCAATGGAAAGTGAAATTCATGGTGCAAAAGAGAATGGAGATGGTGCAGTCAGGTGGCTGGAGCTTGAGGAGCTTGACATTGATGATGACACGTTCTTGTCCCTTGATTTATCTAGTAGATTTCCGGTGTGACGATCTTTTTAACTTTTACAGTCTACATGTTATTTGAGAAATTTTCATAATATTAGCAGATGTGGCGTTGTTTGAATTTTGGGTGTCTATATGTTTTGCTATGAGTTAGGGTTTACTTGCACTTAGCTTGTGTGGGAACAAGCTTGAGAATGTGGAAATAATTGCTCGGGAAGTTACTAAATTCAAACAGCTAAGGGCTCTTTGGTTGAACAATAACCCAGTTGTTAAAAATTGGTATGTGGCCCTAATACTTGGAAAATTGTTACTGTTATGCACTTGTGCTTTAACTGAGTGGTTTTATATTAGGAGCGGACTGATGTATTCTTTTTCCAGTGATAGTCAGCTGGAGAATCAGAGTTCTTCAAGGACTGCCAAGACTTGAAATTTACAACTCGTGTTTCACTGCTAAATTTGGTGCATGGGCATTGGGTTTCTGTGGAGGAGTGTATGGAAAGGATAATCCAGGCAGTATCCATGAGGGTGACCATCAATTGGAGAGTGTTTCCTCTCTTGACCTTTCAAATAGATGTATTCACAATTTGATCAGTAAGGTTCAGGCGGTACTTCCTTCACATGATTCTTCTTTGTTTATATGCTTTATTTTATCAGCAACTATTATGAAGATAAAAAATTTGAAATCTAGAATGTTGGAATGGGGTTGCCTTGTACTTACTTCACTGACATGATTTTGATATTTCCATACCAATTTGAAGAAAAAGGGACTGAGTTTGATTTTTGGATGTACAATTTTATGTGATTGGTTAGTCTGATGGAGTGGTCATTGCTGATCTTTTCCTAATTCCCCTTTGTCTTTTTCAGGCTTTTTCACCTGTTGAGTTGCCTTCTCTATCATACTTGAATATTCGGGAAACTTTGGAACAGAATTCTTTTGCTGTCTTGTTGGAAGTCCTGAAGGAATTTCCCTGCTTACAGTCTTTGGAGGTAGTTATTGTTTGATATAGCTACAATCCTATATATGCAGAGATGATTCTGTTGAAGGCAACATTGGAAAAATTTTGTGGTTCTATAGAAATTAAATTGTTTTGCAGGTGGATATTCCTGGGCCCCTTGGGGAAAGTGCCATAGATATTCTTGAATCTCTTCCTAAGCTTTCTGAACTGAATGGTGTCAATGCATCAAAAATATTAGATACTGGCAAGCATGTGATTGATTCAGTGCTTCAGCCGCGTCTTCCTGAATGGACTGCTGAGGAGCCTGTTACTGATCGCATTATAAGTGCTATGTGGCTATATTTGATGACATATAGGCTTGCAGATGAGGAAAAGATTGATGAAACCTCTGTATGGTATGCATTTAAGGATTGATGAACTTTTCTTATTGGGATAATTCGAAGTGATGATTCTTTGTTTCTGATTTCTTTTTTAGGTATGTGATGGATGAACTAGGTTCAGCATTGCGGCATAATGATGAACCAAATTTCAGGGTAGCTCCTTTTCTCTTCATGCCAGAGGGGAATCTGTCATCAGCTGTGAGGTTGTCTTTTTATCCTTCATTTTAATTTTCTGCTTTGTTGCAGAGACTATTTTTCTCATTTGTAGATGAACTTTGTAATTTCTTTCCACATGATTTTTCATGCGTGATTTATGTAAACACCTATATGATCCTTATGCACTTCGTGCATATAAATGCATGTGGAGACATCATATGCATTTTGTTTGATGCAGCTTTTCCTTTGTTGTAAATCCAATGGTACTAGCTGAATTATTGACAATTATAATTCCTGGTTATCTTTTTTCAGCTTTTCTATATTATGGCCAACCCAGAATGTTCAAAAAGGAGATGAATGCACTCGCGATTTTCTTTTTGGTATTGGGGAGGACAAACAACGTTCTGCCAGACTTTCAGCTTGGTTCCATACGCCGCAGAATTATTTTATAAAAGTATTGTCTCCGATTTCTATCTTAAATTGTGATTCACTGTTTTTATTCATTCAAACTGTGTCTTCTTGCCTAGTCTTACATGACATTAATCCTTCAGGAGTATGAGAAGCACTGTCAGAAGTTGCAATCGAAAAGTTTGATTTCTCCATCTGTACAGTCTTCTACCACTAGAAGTATACATCATACTGATGGGTCTCCTTTACGTGTGTACACTGATTTACCTCAAGTAGAAGAGTTTTTGACACGTTCGGAGTTTGTTATCAGTATGTGTTGTGTTTCATTGCTTTCAACTCCTTTATGTTATGACTTCATTTAATCAATTTATATTCTTTCATAGTTGTGTTTAGTATGTAACATCTCAATAGTGTTTTTCTGTTATGTTATGAGATATGCATCTGCAAATATTATTAGGAATACGATAAGTGTTGCCAGTTTAGTAGCAGTTATCTGCATCCTCTACTACACTGATAAGCAAAACTTAGGTGTATTTTTTGGTGTGTCAGCTTTGGTTGACAACAATTTATTTCATATTTGTTGTTTTGATGGTTTTTTTCAATTATGGTTTTTTTTTTCTGAAAGTTTTCTTTTATGATTTGTTTTGCTTACAGTATCTGAACCAAAGGATGCTGATATTGTATGGACAAGTACCCAGGTAGATGAGGATATGAAAAAGGCTGCTGGAATAACAGATCAGCAATATATAAACCAATTTCCTTTTGAGGCTTGTCTTGTCATGAAACATCATTTGGCAGAGACTGTTCATAAGGTTAGGAAAAGCTCACTTTGCATGTGAATGCTAGCGTCAATACTCTTTCAATGAACTGACCTTTGCCTGTCAGCAGTTTTAAATTAAATTGCCTACTTCTTGATGTAACTATGGCATTATGGCATGCTTGGATAATCAAGTCAAAGACAAAAACAAGGCTTGTTTTTTCTCTGCAAGAAGATCATTAACTTCGGATCTTTTTTGTTCTAACAGGCCTATGGATCTCCTGAATGGTTGCAGCCTACTTATAATCTTGAAACTCATCTATCTCAACTTATTGGTGACTATTATGTACGCAATAGAGATGGGCTTGACAATCTGTGGATCTTAAAACCTTGGAATATGGCACGAACCATTGATACAACTGTAACTGATAATTTATCCTGCATCATCCGTCATATGGAGACTGGTCCTAAAATATGCCAAAAGTATATTGAACACCCTGCTTTGTTCAATGGGAAGAAGTTTGATCTCCGTTACATAGTATTAGTTCGGAGTATAAACCCTCTAGAAATATTCCTTTCCGACGTTTTCTGGGTATGCTCATTCTTCTTTGGTGTACTACTTCCTAGATGCTTATGTGATATGAACCTGTCGTCTTTACTATCTAAAGATTAATGAAGAACAACATTTTGCATGTGAGTATCTTGGATATTGTCTTCATTTAAGATTTCCATATTAAGATTGTTCTTTCATTTTTGGTTTTCAGGTTAGATTGGCGAACAACCAATATTCTTTAGACAAGCACAGTTTTTTCGAATATGAGACCCACTTTACTGTCATGGTATGTTCTATGCATGATGGTTGAGTATCACTATATAAATTTTCTAGTTAGCACGCAGTTATGGACCACCTCCCCCTCCCCTCCCCCCCACCCCAAAGGTTTTAACCCGAAGTTTGTGTAAATAAAACCAGACAAATTTTGACATTTTATTTAAAAATTTAAGTTTTCGTGCATTAAAGTAAGTTTTAAGTTTTGTTGCATGATCAATTTATGGCCTACAGAATTATCGTGGGAGGTTTAGTCACAAGAATACACCAGAGTTTGTGACAGAGTTTGAACAGGAACATCAAGGTATGAGGGCTTGCTCATTTGAAATTGTGCTTGCCTTCCCAAGGGAATGGTCATTTGAGAACTTCTAAAAAATCATCACCTTTCTCATAACTCATGAAAATTCCTGTTTTTGTTGTAGTTAAATGGTCGGAGATCCATCTGCGAGTGAGAACAATGATTCGATCAGTCTTCGAGGCTGCTGCTGCAGTACATCCAGATATGCACAGTCCGAAATCAAGGGCTATTTATGGTGTGGATGTCATGCTTGATACCTCTTTCCAGCCAAAGTTACTGGAGGTATGTACCTGAAAGTCTGAATGCCAGCTTCGTCTTAGTATCAATTATTGTGTTCTTTTGGGTTGTTTCTATCCAATGCACTTGGCAAAATGATGAAGAGTTATGTTGTTTGTTGTGTAGGTGACTTATTGTCCCGACTGTACGAGAGCATGTAAGTATGATACCGAAGCTCTAGTTGGAGGAGAAATCAAAGGTCGTGATTTCTTTAATGATGTGTTTGGCTGTCTCTTTCTGAATGAAACTACTCATGTCAGCCCCTTGTAATTTGAATTATAGCTAATAATCTTTTTGTAACGGTCTATTTCCCATTTCTGCTTGCTATCATCATGGTTTTTTTTTTTTTTTTAGATAGGCTATGATTGAAAGCTATTGAGTCAATTCCATGATTTAAAAAAAAAAAAAAAAAATTATAAGAACAAGATAATAACTGGTTTCTATGCTGTATTGGTGGGATTAGAACTCAAGTATTTTATTAACAGTTGAACTAATTGAAATTTTACTATGAGACACAACAAAATTTAGAATTCCATAATTTTCAATGTACTTTTTGGCATTGGGACTTTAATGTGGGTTGGATATGCACATTGTTAAAATTAGCTAAATCTATTTCCTATTAGAGCATTTTCATCTTTATTGATTTTAGCATAAAAGAACCTACTTTTTTAAATAAATTTTTTATTTTATTTTACACAACAATTTTCAAAACATCTCACATCATATTATCTATTTTATATTACATTTTATTAAAATATTATATTTTTATCAAATTTTTTATTACTTTTTTTTAATCATCTCTTCGTGTATGAGTAAAGAAGTATTAAAAAAATTTGCATGTGAATAGCAACCATGTATATTTACTTGGTTATTATAGCAACAATGTAAATTTATACACTTTTAATTAATTAATGTGGGTGAATTTTTGGGCTTGAATGTGCAAGTTTAACACCTTATGCAATCCACACACAAATATAAGTGCTCTAAACATCATGAGTGATAAAAGGGATTGGATGTAACATGCTTTCTAACATTCCATTTTAGGTGATTTGAATGGAAACACTTCATTTAGAAGTTCATTAAGGAATGGAATAGAATGTAATAAGTAAATTATAAAAGAATGAAAAGGAATGAAAAGAAACATGATTTATTTAAGTAATGGGAAAAAATATAATAAAATTAAGCGATATTGTTTGAATGTTTTGAAATAAAAGAATAAAAATAAATGGAAAGTAAGTAATCTTGTTTTAGAGGGAGAGTAATGAAACTATTTTATAACAATATTACTATTGAACCCTTATTTTAAAATAAATTGTCAAATATGTAGGGGAATTTTGTGAGTTTTAATAAAATTTCTTTTAAGCCTAATTTTGTTCCCTTTGATTCATCCAAATTTTGAGGAAAATGAAAATTTGACATTTTGAGGGAAATAGAGAGAAATATGTAATGTTCCATCAATTTCATTTCCTTTTACTTAAATTTCCAAATAAGAGAATGATCTTTCAATTCCTATTAAAACTCCCAAACAAGGGAATAGAATAAATATTTCTAAATGATTCATTTCATCCCACTTCCTTCAATTTCTTATAAATTTGTAGGGGTTGAAAAGCTAGTATAAGAAGGAAAGTAATTCCCTCCTATTAACTCTCAAAAAAGGGTTAATTACCCCCACCCAAAAAAAAAGAATAAAAAGAAAAAGAGAAGGAGAAACCTCTCAAATGAGAGAATGGCAAGACTATATATATATATATATATATATATATATATATATATATTCTTTTCTTTCTTTTCCATTATTCATATTCTCCTCCCAGTTGTAACTGACTGAAATTGAAAGTGTTGGCTAGGAAAATCAGGGATCAAATTATACCATTTTGTTGAAATTAAAAGGAAAATAAAATAGAGACCTTATGGGTGCATAATATGAGACGAGTATTTATGAATCCTCCATGGCCATGGGACAACTGAAATGAATCATTATGGACTCTTTATATCAAGAACAAAATGGGAGGATTTTTTCCACCACCTATATAGGTGGCTGCCGCAAATATATTTTCTTCTCCTATCAGAGTAAGGGAAAAAAAAGGGCAATCTATAAACAAATTTATATACAATCAAACATCACTTGTCAATGCTGAGTTCTTTTAACGCTTCTTCTTCTTCTTCTTCTTCTCTCTCTCTCTCTCTCTCTCTCTCTCTCTCTCTCAATTTAACCTAGCAGAGGAATGGAACTGAGAAACATTCAACACAAGTGTGACTATGCTCCACGGTGTTCAGTAGGTTCTGCTGATGTATTTGATTGATTTGTGAGTGTTGAAACCTTCTTCTGCAATTCAAGATTTGACATTCGCTCGACCTCCAATGCTCGTTCAAGCTTTAAAAAATCAAAATTTGAGACTCTATTAGCCAAATGTTCTGCATACACCAAATAGTTAAACGAATTGACAATACCTTTGCTGCTCGGGTACTCCATTCTCCTAAAATAGCTCTTAGTCTTTCATTCTCTTCTACATACTGTTCAGTACCCCCAGAAATATAAAGAACATTAAAAAAATCAACAAAAGCTTAAAAGCATGTCAATCTTACTAGCTGGAGATGCTAAACATGATACAAATATATTGATATAATAAAGAGTTTCCAGGTCTTCAATAATTATAATACATATACATAATACTGACATGACATGGAGCTAACATGTTAGTACCTACCTGATTGTTTGTAGCACGAACACTCTGAATCTCAGAGTCCCTCTCTGCTATCAAAGACCGAGCAAGCCTTAGCTCAGATTGCAGTTGATTCACCTACAATGTGAGTCCCTTTCAGTATCCAGTTTAATAACGCAGTAGATTGTTGTCAAATGCTATATTCAATTTCCTAAATAAAAGAATAGTGTGAATGGATGAAAAAATTACGTCCCAGTGTCTAGGGGCAGAGAAAAAGTTTCAATTGTATTTAAGGTCATTGACTAATAAGTTTTAGTATGTATACTTCTGTTTAACTTAACTCAAAAGTGAGATTACATCATTTGACACTAACAATTACATTAGCCCCAAAGACATTACCAAATACGTAGGGATTTCATCATGTCACTTCCTCCCACAAGAATATGGAGGTGAAGTTGTGAGTTCAAAACTCATAGATGTGTGTAACTTACCAAAATAAAAACAGGGATCCCATCTCAGTCATCTTTGGACTAGAAAGAAGAATGTATAAATCTCTATTTTTCTGCTGCAATTTTACCTCTCCAAGGGTCATTCTTTTGTTGTTTCTATGATGCCATAGGTCATTGTATCTGAAGTAGAAAGGACTACCCATTTAACTACGAATTTGAAAACGTAAAACTTCTCCCTTATAATAAATGTTGATATGCCTGTGTACTTCACATAGTAATTGGCATAATCTACCTTTATTATATATCACAAAATAATGTGCCTTTCTTTTTTCCTCTTTTCTTTTTCCTGGATAGAAACAATAAATTCTTTCAAACACGCATCGCAAAATGTGAACACAATATTAGGCTTGTTACTTATCAAAAAACACAAGAATACAAAATTAACACGCACATTATCTGTTTCATTTTCAAATGGATAGCAGCAGTAAACAGTGTTCATGCAATGTTAAAATCAAAAGCAACATGAGGGATTGACATTTGGAGAAGTGTAACATACTAACATGAACAAGTGAGGAAAATCAACCAGGTATTACCTCAGCAGTAAGTGTCCGTAATTCTTGATCACGAGCTGCTAACATGTGGGCGAGATCAACCTGTACATGGAGGCATTAGTAAATGATTTTCTGACTATTCCTCAACTAAGTAAAACTTAGGTACAATTCCTTAAGGCTTTGTTTGGTTTGAGGGAATAGGAGAGAAGGGAAGAGAAATGACTCATTATCCTTTGTTTGGTTAGAAGGAAATAAAGGGGGAAGAAATGGATTCCATGGGCCCCACCAATTTTTTATTTTTTAATTTCCCCTCAAATCTTTAAAATTACTCTATACCCTTGGAAAATTTTGAATTTTTTGTGAAATTACTTTTATGTCCTCATAATTAATTATTAATTTATAACAATAAAATAGTAAAATGATCTTTTATTATTATTTTCTTATTCCCTCTCCTTATTCTCTTTTCTTCTCTTCCCCTTCCACCCAACCAAACATAGTGTTAAGTGTTGTATCTTAGATTCTCCAATTAAATTTGATCACATGATTATATTGACCAATGCAGTACAAACAATGTTATGGACCACGTTGTTGAATTCAATTAGGGAACCTAAGGTACAACACCAAGGAAATTATATCTAAGTTTTGTCCTTCTTAAAAACTTTTAGTGAAAAATTGAACATAGACGTACTGGATGGACTCCAAAAGAAATCATACAATTATTATTACATTTCACTTCAAATATTTCATCAAATCCTTCAATTAGATGTGACTGTTTGCCATAACTTTTTGGCTCATGTAAAACTTTTTAAAACCCTACTTTTTCTAGGTAGCCCAGCCAATAAACCAATGAAATAAGCTCTCCCTAACAAGCATGAACCGGCCATCAGAATTCATGTCTTTTACAAAATGTTCTCTAATACACCACCTGTATCTTACAAGGCATTGCACATATGAATATGGAGTTAACAAGACTCCCATAATCACATCACATTCTTTTCAGAGTCTTCAAGGATCTAAAATTGACCATCACCATCTACTATCATGTGGATAGAACTTTCATTGAGGAAACAAAGACAATCAGATTGCTCTTATTTGACAGAATAAGGGAAAATCATCTCCAGGATGACAAATACCTGGGGTGTGCTTCCATCATTAGACCGTTCATATTTACTTAAGCACTCTTGCAATCGCAGAATCTGCATGAGCACATTTTTCTCTGAAATTAGTAACAATATTGTACATACATATTTTGTGTGTGTGTTACTATGTGGAATCCATTACACGGGAGCAGTTAATGCTGACATAATGAACTGTTGGATATGAAATGCAGTGCAATAGGAGCAACACCAATTGTAAATTTCAGATCATCATATACCTCCTCACTCAAGAAATGAAGGTTTTCACGCTGATATTGCAACAAAGCCATTTGCTCATCAGAGAGTCGACCACCTTCATGATATCTGTTGCACCAAAATTTGCCATATGGCATCATGTATTGCGTTATATATAATCCAACTAATAGGTATGCATGAGTGTGAGTGTGGGAGTGTGTGTGTTGAATATGGATAGTGGAATAAAAAAAAACAACAATCCATGATTACCTCAAACCTTCCAAAGAACTTGATGGTTGAAGTGGAGAATATAATGACTTTAAAACATCAGGTTGAGAATTCAATGAATTGTATTGGTGTACATAACCTGCAAACACCAAAATACACATTGAAAAGAGTTAAAGGAACCTATAACCTCTAATGCAAAATGAGTTTAGAACTTCACATTCAGCAAAATAGAACACCACGATATGCAAAATTGTTTCATAACAAAAGCATAAGGGATAGCAGAAAAAAGGAATCCTAATATTCTCTGAAGAAAATGCTTTTCTCTTGGACAAAACAGAAACCGCAGTTGGAATGAAACAAAACATAAATTAGGTCATGTTTATCTTTTCCTTTTTTTTTATGTGAGCTCTAGTTCAAACAGTATCTCATCCCCTTGTTAGAGCAAGGTGAAGTGTGGGTTCAAAACTCATTGGGCGTGTGTGATTTTTTTACCTATTGGAGAGACCCAGCAAAAAAAACAGCCAACCAAACCAACCAACCTTATGAGGTTATCTTGTATTGGTCTTAGTATAATATGGATATAGTACACAACCACTGAAAATTATGTACTTTTAATTATTAAGACAATTGGAAAGGCAACTAGGGCCTACAGGTTAGAGAAACTTCGAAATTATTATAAGCAGAAACATTGGGATTCAATAAATTCTTTCCAATAGCCATGCCTGTTGAATACAAATTTTGAAACAATGAGTACCACTTTACCAACCCAAAAACTTAACCCCCCCCCCACACACACACACACACAAACCCCTTAATAAAGACAGGATTCAATCACAAGCCTCTAGTATGTCAAATCCTTTAAATGTCAATAGGATGTAAGAACTCACCAATATAGACACTCATAAAAGATCCAGCACATATTGCTTCGATTACCATAATAATCCTGCAGATTTATGGGTAACCAAGTTTTGTCAGCAGCACATAGCTTGCCACAGTCACAATCAATATTTAATCATAAACTAAACAAGAATACAATTTCGAGAAGTAGCATTCACATTAAACATATATAACTACAAGCTACCAACAGATAGGATGGTAAGTTGACAATAATCCATTGTGTCAAGAAATAACAATCAATATTTAAGTGTTAAAAGTCAATAATGCAAAATTAGAAAGAGATAAATCTCAATATGTATTCAATACTTTATGGGTGTACCCAAAATTTGTCAATAACTTAATGTAAAAATTTTACCATATACTCATTGGTTACAAGTACTGGATATATCTTGAAGCATAGTTGTCAAAACGTGAATCATATCATAAATCGATTTTTGATTTTTTTGTATCATGTATCGTATCGTATCATGTATCGTAAGATACACAAACACATAATAAAATTTATAAAAAATTATAAATATACATATATAAAGGGTATATTTATTATAAATTTTGAATATATTCAACTAATGACTAATTTATTCATCACTTATGTAATAATATTTAACAAGCTAACTAAATAAATCAAACTAGCATGTGTTTATAACATATGCATTCAAATTTCTTAAATTCAAAAGTGATAATATATTACAAATGACCCAAAAATAATAATTTATTTTCATTATATTCATCAAATTGCCTAATCAACCCCATCTAAGTCAATGCTATCATCATGTTTATAATTTTGCAAACTTATTTCTTCATTAAAATTTTCTTCATTGTCATTTGTCATTAACATTTACCATCTCTTCTTGTTCTTTTTATTTTAATAATATTTTTATAAATTTTTTTGGAATTCTAGTTTCTTGGACTTATAACAATAATAATAAAAAAATAAAAATTTATATTGTCAATTAATATTTTATTTGTAGTATATAAAATAAATTTATAAATATTAAAGTGAAGGGTAAGTGTGTACTATGTAGTCTAATTGTAGGAGAGAGAGCAAAAAAAACTTATGAATATGTTATTTTGGTAGGGTAAACAAAGTAAACTAATAATTTTTTGTTAAAAACAAGTCTAATAACTTGTTAGATTCAAATAAAAGTACAAATTTTAACAAAAGATCTCATTTTAAAGCATTTGTCATGTATCGTACGATTTTACAATACGATACGATTCATAGGATACGCACATTGTATCATACGATTTATAAGCACTTACGATACGCCGATATGATACAGAACTTTTTACACGCAATACGATACATATCATGTATCATACGATCATGACAACTATGCCTTGAAGATTTACAAAAGTATGTTCATTTATTAATATATCCTCACCAGATTGTATTATATACTTTTCTAAAAATTGCCATACCAATGTATCTGTACTGTAAATCTGCACTCATGCTTCCTACCATTAAAGTTCAAACCTATGAATAGTTCCTTAAGCTTTTTATAAACAAATTAAACATATCTAGATCAGGAATCTGAACATTTATGGCAACAACAAAAAAGATTCTGGACAGTGAAAAAGTCTTTTTAGTCAAACAAAACTCCTTTAGGTTAATTCACTTACAATAGAGTTCAAAGTAAAAGATTGATCTCTTCCTTTGTTGATTCACTTTGTAGTTTGTATTATAATTTGAGAAAAAAAAATTCACATTCAAGATCATCTAAATTTAAGAGTTATTTTTTATAGTCCAAAAAGGAAAATTCTTGCAATTTTTTTTTTGCCCTTTTATCTCAACTTTATTACATGAAGCAATATATCTTGCAGATAAATGTTATTCGGCATCATTAGATAGTATGTGTACCTTAGTATTGTTGAGATGGAAAGAATATAGATGTGGGGTTTCCATACCATGATTAGTAGCATTGCAGCAGTTCCTACCATTGAACCAAAATATTTGAAACAAGTCCAATAATAACAACAATAATTGCAAAGATAAAATCCCAACAACTATGATCTAGTTACATGAATTCTTTCTCTCTAGTTAACTTCAGTGAGAACCATATATATTCTTTCAGATTCCAAAGAAACCAAAAATAAAAAGGGGGGGGGGGTGTTGAGGACAGGAAAAAAAATTCATGCTTACATACCATATGCAGTGATGGCAAAAGGTAAGCGAACAATATGCTTCAATTTCTGGCTGAAACTATAATAACCCTACTAGACAAGAAAAATGTCACGATTTAAAATAAATAACAAATAACATATCAAAATATATGAATTAACATCCCAATACCATTCAACTAAATAGAATTATTATTGCATCTTAATAGCTAAATCCTCTAGTCTGGACAGTGCTTAGATTCATCCCCAGCACAGGGACTCATGGACTATTTTTATTGGTAAATTATACATGCAAATGAGTATTAAACCCACGACCTCACCCTCCATCCCATTATTATGAGAGGAGGAAGTGACATTTGGACTAAGCTCATTAACTAGGGACATGGCCTTAAGAATAAACAAAACCAATATAATCCATGGTATCAATTCAAAAGGAAATTCTATTCTCAATTGGGCAGTAAGTGAATTTTCAATAATTATTATGGGGTCCACAGGAAAACTCTTTTTTGCTGTTGGGATAGAGGTTGGCTTTGGTGCAGTGGTAAATTCCTTCCACCAAAAGCAACAAACTGTGGGTTCAAGCCTAGGAATCAGCCTCTCTGGGGAGAAAAAAATGGGGGTAAGGCAGTCCAATCACCTCTCCCAAACCCCGCAAAAAGCGAGAATATTATGCACCAGGTATAACCTTTAAGTTATCTTTAGGAACAGCTTTCCATGTCTACTCAGAATATACTTCCACAAACCAGAAGACCAGCAGAATTCTGTGTCTGTGTCTTGTCTGTGTCTTGAGGGGTTGTGAAAAGAGCATCTTCATCACATAGGTAGAGAGAGAGAGAGAGAGAGAGCAGAAAATAGACAGTTAACTATGTAACTGATATATATATTACCTGCAAGCGTATTTTATGGACTTGATAAACCAGATATTGTTGAAATATGCCTGCAACATTGAGATATCTTCATTAGTGGATTGACTCCCTACATTGGCAGCATGCTTACTCTATTTGAGATGAGGTACAAACAACAGTAGAACTCAAAAAAGAACTAATTGTATACAACAAAGTTGGAATGGAGGACAATCAATCACCAAAGACCATACACACACAGATGTATAATTGATAAGTTACACACGCTCCATGGGTCTTGAACTCAATACCTGATTCTTTATCTCATTATTATAGAAGGATGATGAACCATTTGAGCTAGAACTCATTGACATCAAGCACCAAAAGAATAAAAATAAAATTATCCAAGAACTACATGTCTAGTATAATAGTATATCATGTTCCCATGATTCAGTTCCACAAAATAACAGAATCTCAAAGACACACTCAACCTTCAATGGGATAATTAAACAACAACAACAACAACAAAAGGCCTACATAAGTAGGTATGCTCTATGTATGGTGATCTCCAAAGCCATTTAGGATTTCAATCAATACTATAAAAAAATAAAAATGCAACAAAGTCATTACATACAAATGTAATTTCAGAGATAAATAAGATTGTAAAATCAGATAAGATAAGAGCTACTGGATTCAAAAACCTGTGACTAGTAAAAGAGCAACATTGCAACTGCAAAGCAACGGCGCAATCAAGTATTGTATAGGATGAAAAATCCATGGAGCTCCCACGGCCAACACGACAAAAGCTGCCTAAAATTGACCCGACCCAACATTATTAGTCAGGTCAGCAAAAACATTACATAAACAATGCAATTAAAGCAAAAGTTTGTACTTGCCAAACAAAAACAGTAGAAAACACTCCCAAATATGCTTCTGGACTTGCGGTCACCGAATAAAGGAGCCTCGTGAAGTATATCTAGAAACCTAAAATGACAACAAACCATTGAAATTGAAACCATCAGCATCAGCATCTGAATCTGAATCCACCATTGCAAAGTTTTTGACTAATTATCTAGGAAAAACTTTCTTGACAGCCAAACGCAACTTAAGTCAGTGGTAATAAATTATGAATCTCGATAATCAATATGGATCACAACTCACAAGCTGCTTACAAGTCTATTATGAAACAACTGCAAGAGATATTTTCCGATTAAAAGAATTCTCGAGAACCAAACGGCAGCAAATTATAGTAGGAATGTTGCTAAAACGAAATGAAATGAAACGAAACGAAGTAGTTGGATTAAGGACTGAGAAGACTTACAGGGCGTTGTCTTGGTGTGATGTTGAGGGTAAAGAAGAAGCGTGTCTCTCTCTTTCTGTGGCCATGTCTATGTCTATGTCTATGTGAGTGAGATTTGAATCGATGTCATGCGCTCTGCGCCATTTCGGTTTTGAATTGTCAGAGAAAGACAGATCATGTGATCTTGCTCTTGTTCTTGTAAGCTCGACCGAACCCCTTCTTTTTTTTTTTTTTTTTTTTTTTAATTATTATTATTATTTTTTATACAAGAAACAAATTATACGCTAGCTAATTTTAATTGAATATCTCAATAAAGTTTTCTCGAAGATTTGAATCTTGGTTCTTACTTTTCACACTCTACAAATATTTATACTTGTAAAATGATCATCACATCAAAAATATATGATAGTATTATTATTATTGGGCAAGCTATGTTTATTGATTAATGTTAGAGTTTTTTTTTTTTTTTTTTTTTAATTTACATTTTAACACCATTTTTCTAATAATTTCATTAATTAGCATATTTTCAAAATTATTTTAAAAATTTACATCATACGTCTAACAGACTTGATTTTGACATGGGAAATCTAGTCTAACACACTCAATTTTTACATATCTTAGAGAAGAGGAATAAAGAAGAAAGCGGGAGAAGAAGAAGAGACCCAAAAACGCAGCATAGGAACTCGGGTTTCCAACCCTCAAGATGTTAGTTTGCAAACTTGACAACTAACTAAATAGTTGCTAAAATATTGCTAAATGCCAAATTTCCCCTTAATGTTAGACTCTACAACTTTCTAAACCCTAATCACCGTATCGACCCAATCCAATTGAAGGGACTCCGGTCTCGAACAGTTTTGACTAGGAGAGAGAGAGAGAGAGAGAGAGAGAGAGATTCAAACACAACCATTCTCTTATTATTATCACGCCTATGCCAATTGATTTCTTTTCTTCTTTTTAAAGATAATTTGATAGTTGGGAGTGTGAATATGAATATTGGACATTTCTGTTGAAAATATCAAGAAGCGTTAATTGCTTTCAAACTCCCAAATATAGCTCCATTGTATTCACACCTCAAGTGGTGGTGGCTTCCACTTTCCCCTTCCTATTTTTATTTGAAAATTTTCTTTGTGACTGGCTTCCTCGTATTATAGAACTACTTTACTCTAAAAGGTATAGTTTTGTTGGTTAAAATGAGTTTTGGTTTGGTTCATGGATGATACTAATCTATTTGAAGAACAATTTTATGTATCCCTTAAATTTATGTTATTCACTATTAATGCAAATTACATCATGGAATTCATTATGGAGACATAGCTGGCCCAATAAATAGTGATTAATATTCACTTTAAGATAAACTCTTCACCATTATATGGAAATTAATGATTTCTCTCAGGAATGCTATTTGAAGAATATGGGCATGTTTGGTAGCTGTGCTTAAGTATTGGTTTTCAAAACGATGTGAAAATTGTGGTTTAAAAAATATTGTGAAAACATGTGTTTAAAGTACTTATAATGCAAAAAAAAATTTTGGTACCATATATCAAATAACATTTTTTAAAATATGAAAACATAATTGTGCGTTTGGTATGTGTTTGTGTTTTTTTTTTTTTAATGTGATGACTGTATAGAAAAAGTATACCATTTTATTTGAGGAGAGAGAAAATGAAAGAAAAAAGGAAGAGAGAAAGACATAATGCGTGAAACTGGTGAATGAGGTGGGACTGTGGGAGAAAAAGAAAGAAAAAAAAGAAGGTTGAAGCATGTGAGAGAGAGTTTGGTCTTATATCAAGTGGCCCCCACAATTTTCAACTTATTTACAAAAAAGTACTCAATAGTGTTACTTGAAAATTAAAAACTGATATGGATTAGTTTTCAAAATAAATGTTTTAAATACCCTAATTTAAGAATTATAAATCAAACACTCTTGATAAAACATTTTTACCAAACATACTTTTTTTTAATTAAAAACTATTGTTTGAAATCTGCTGCCAAACCGGCCCTATATTGTCTAATGACAACAGAAATTTGTGCCTTTAAGCCTTTTATCAATCATTTATTAACCCCAAATTTCCCAAAAAAAGTATAGTGGGTGAAGTGTGGCTGTTTCAAGAAGCACATGCATGTGGCTTGAGTTATGGATTGCTTGAGAAAGACTTTAAATTGTTGCAAACTCAACCTTAGTTCTATTGACTTATCTTCTCTTATTAGTTATACTTTGATTTTATTTGATTGTTATTTGAATAAAGCACGAATAGGATTGGTTTGTAACCCAATTTTGTTTCCACAAGATTGCCGTTTGTTTTAGGATATAATTAATCATTTTAGTGTGATAAGGAGTCTAACTTAGACCCAACTTTATCAAGTTTTCTTTTAATTAGGGGTGGCAAAAATTTCTCATTTCGCTTGACCTGTTTTGTCTTGCTTTATCCTTGCGCGTCTCAAAGAGGTGATGGGGAAATGACGGGTTTTGCTCATCCCGCTAGTTCTTGAATGTGTGTGCAGTGTATATATATTATTATATATATACATATTAAATTATGTAAATATAATTTAATTTTTGTTATATATATATTTTATTTATATTTAATATTTTTTGCACATTCATTATCATCACTCCAAAACACTTCTTTCACTTGTTGCTCTATTATTCTCAAAAAAAAATAAATATACCATAGAAAAAGGCTATCATGTGGTTTTCCCATTAGAATATTAGATCAAATTCGTTATTCTTGTGACTAAATAGATTCTTATGTGAAGTAAGTAACCAAACTAGTGTGGCTCGCAATCTCCAATTGCACGTTGAAACTTCCTTTTCTCATATGCAATAAAACAACTTCTATCTTTCCCACAAAAAAAAAAAAAAAAAAAAAAAAGAACTTCCTCCATGTGTATTCTTAATTATAATATCAATTTCAATATAACTATCTATTCTAAGAATATTTTATTTCAATGATATTGTCTAGTCTCTTTTATAAGAACTAGAGTTCAAATCCCTCCTTACCCGTTTGTGAACTCTCCCCCTTCCCCCCACCGGAAAATAAAATTCCAACTATTCATTATCCTTAATCTAGATCAAACATGATCTATTCATGGATAGATCATGGATGATAGATAATCGGTGCATATCATTTGTAATTACAAAATGACCGACGTACAAATTTGAAGAGAATTTGTCATTGAGTGTGGATCTCATCTCATCTTCTTCTTTTATTTATTTATTTATTTATTTTCTTTTGTGCGTTATCTATATATATATATATATATAGACACACACAATAGTGCATGTTGGACAACACCCATCGTGTTCCATATATATAAATAATCTGGCAAAAAGACACAGCATGTATCATAAAGTACTACACGAACAAGTTCAGGCTGCCCACCTCAGCCACAACCAGTCCATACGTTCTGATAGTTTTTCTGTCAAGATTCAATATAGTAATATTTGGTAGGGCCTGATAAGCGGGAGTGACAGCCCGCATGGGACATATATATGGTTATAAATATGCAATTTAAGAACAGTACCTTCTGAATTCTATGAAAATAATTAAAGAGGAAAGAGCGAGTAAGGGAAATAAAATGAATAGTTGATATCCTTTTTATATAATGGAAACAGATTTCACATATCACCCATACATCAAGAATATACACATGGTCATGTTGTGAAAGTTACAATCTTTTGGATCTTATTTTTACAATAAGTCTACATTATCATTAATTATTACACCATATATAACCCTTTAACCTTAGATGCGTACAACTGCAAGAAGAAGACAGATTCATACAATACTTGCATGATACAACATAATCCACCACCAAAAGAGCCTACCATATCTTCTGAAACAGAGACTATCTATGCAACAACTGGGTATGATGCACAAGTTGCAATACCTGCAATTAGATGATCAATCAGTATTAGCATAAACAACACTGAAATGGACGATTAATTGCATCCAAATTCCAATCTCCAATTAATGGTGTATTCAGTGGTAAATCTAGACTTCAACCATTTGGGTACGGGGTACCAATTTCAAAATGACCCCAAAAGTTTAGCTAGTTTAAGCAAATAAGCACTAGTCCATGTATATATAGCTGGTTTACATTTATAACATGGGAACTTTTGAAATACAGAGACCACAGCGAACATTAGTGAGCCTTTTACTAAAACTCAAACGCATGTTATTCATGTAAACCAGTCAAACATGTAGTATTATCAGTGGTCATAATCAATGGACCACAGCCTAAAGATCAAATAAGTTTCAATGATCTGATAAGATCATACATAAACTATGTGGTCCTGAACCTTTGCAATGGTCCATTCAGGCCCTAGGCTCTGGATCAGGTATGAAAGACCAGGGTGGAATTTGCCTGAGGAAAAATCTTGAGGTATATATAGAGGCCCATGCAAATGGAGTTATATTGTTTTACACTAGGATCAGCTAGCGCAAAAACTTACCACACATGTTTTTCCCCATCTCCATCTTGAAGTAGCCTTTATCACCCCAGCTTTCTCCCCATGAATTCTTGATAAGCCAATATGGGACATCATCTTCAATTCCGTACCCAACTGCTAGAACAGCATGGTTCACATCCTGCCAGATAAATTTACAGCAGTGTTAAAAAGAAATGAATGCACCATGAATGTGTTAATGTTCGTGCATCTGTGTGGCTCGGAAATGCTACTACAATCCTGATCAGTGAATGATCATACACTTGCATGCATACATATAGGCACATGTTTAACATACACATATGCAGATAAGAAGGAAAAAAAAATTAAAAACTATAAAGGCATATCTTGCATAAGGATGATCTTAACCAATAAATCAATGAAGTAACTTAAATTCTTTAAAGTTAACCACACACACACACACACACACACATATATATATTCTCTATCCTAAATCCTAATCAGGAAAACTTACCATGGGAGTGCTGCCACATGTCTCACTGGTGTAAACTCCTTTCTTATAAAATCGGAAACCATTCACTACCTGAAATGCCACACTCACTGGTCTAACAAATGCAACTGCATGCTTTAGCTCATCTTCAGCACCCTGTGTTAGTCCACAGATATGTTAGAAAACCTCAAAACAATCAAAAATATATATATTAATCCACAGGCATATAAGCAAGTGAATAGATTCTCATGCCAATTCTCCCCTAAGTTAACAGGAACATTTCATTTATTTACACATCAAGCGCAAGATGTGCATACAGAAAACATTAAAATGAAAAAAAAAAAAAAAACGTGAAGACATTTGTCCATGATGATTACCAAGGTGATGTTAACAGAGTCAACGACTTGGACGCCAACATTTTCTGCTGAGAATTTGCATTCACCATCTTTTTCAACGTAAGGATATGCCTCCTCAGTGTCAAGGCCACCATTGTATTTGATGTACTCAAAGGCCTGGGAAGGCAACCCTCCACTGCAGCCAAAGTTATTGAAGGCTCTGGCACAATCCACAAGCTGTTGCTCAGAGAGAGAGATTGCCTTTCCAAATGCCTGGGCATAGGCTGCCTCAAGAGCCCCAGTGGTGCTGCAATACACAAATATTGAAGGTTAGAACTTTGAAGCAGAGTGATTGGTATATTTTGTGAGCCTTATTTGAGTACATCGTATATTCGAATCTACCTGAATGTCCAGCAAGATCCACAATGGCCTTGATCTTTAATTGGGCTGACTATGCCTTCTACCCTCCAGTCTTTCTGCACATACAGATAATTATAATAAGGTTACAATATTTCCCATTAACATAGTTTTATTTTATAATATAGTCACTTCCAGATAAGGCCTCCACTCTCCATAACTAAGAGCATAATAAATAAAATCTATAAAGAATCTTCCACAAGAACTACCTGTTCAGGAAGAGCAGCATCAGTAAGCTTGTGATTGCCCTTTAAAGTGGCAGAGCAGTTTTGTGCAGCTCCCAATCTGTGCCTTTGGAACTCTTCCCAAGTCCAATCAGCAAAGCCTGTTTGATAAAATTAAAAACCATCAATTGGGTCACCAAAACACTTCGGATGAATTAATGTAAGAAAATTATTTAATACCTCGAGAGCCATGTTATTACTTCCACAAATTTTTTTTTTTTTTAATACAATATAGAAATTCTTCTTTAGCCTAATCTAAGTATATATGTGTGTGAAATTCCCTCTTGGAGATTTGAACCCCAATCCTTACCCCCCACACCCCACAAGCACTTATATTTGTGGAGTGATCACCGCGCCAAGAGTACGTGGTGGTATTACTACCACAAATTTATTTTATTTTATTTTTTTTGGTTAAAGAAAATGGGGGCCTTTATGGTTATATTTTGCCCCCGGGCAGTGCGCCGGGCTGGGGTCAAACTCAAGCCGTTCTGTCCAGTCCGTGTGAGGGAGCTATCCCTCACCAAGGATGCCCACCAACAAGAGTCCCGTTGGTAGCGGGAATCGAACCTGGGCTGGTTAGGCGGAGTGAACGAACCTTACCAGCTGAGCCAAGCCCTCGTTGACACTACCACAAATTTAATTAGTGAGATTATTGATCAGAAGTATAAGTTGAAAGACTAAACATCAATGCTAATTAATAATAATAAATAAATAAAATTTCATTTGATTATATTTTTATATCAAGCCTAGTGGAAATTTAAATTTAAGAACTCCGTAAATTCAATTGCTATGCGTGATTGAAAATATGATAATTAGTTACAATAATATTACATTATTGGCAAAAAAAAATCGAGAATTCAAGCTAGTATTAGTATGTATATCAGATGATTAAAAAACATGAACTCTATAATTATTCTACCATAGTACAAATACATAGTTCAAAATGATTTTTTTTTTTTTTTTTAAAAAAAAAATTTAAAGCAGGGCACAAATGATTTATCATATGAAACCAGTTCTTTGATTTGGTCAGCAAGAATCTATAACAGAACATGATGAGCTTGAGTTTTCGTTATTTTGAGATAAGACGCACCTCATATAGAGAAAATGACCTTAATTTAAGTGAGTTAAGATGGTCACGACACGTACGAGACAGACATAATAGTGGGTCCATAACACGGCAAAAATCTACCAAATCCAACGGCTGATAAAAAAGAAAGAAAGAAAGAAAGAAAGGAAGAGGCTTACGATTAACGGCGAGTTTGTAAGATGAGGCCTTCCTGTTAGTGGATCTGATAAGTTTGAGGTTGTCAGAGAAAATCTGGAACCTCAGTTTGATCTCCTCCACGCTCTCGTACTCTTTCCCATACCTGCAACACTTATTGTTTTTTTTTTACTTTAGCTCACACGTATGTATAAATAGATATAAGTTTTGAGATTGATTTAGAGATTTAGAGATTTACCGGTGGGTAAAGCGGGCGAAGGAGAGAGCATGGCGGGTGTGGCCGATGAGTTGGATGAGCCGAGACTCGAAGTCGTCAGATACCAATCTGATTGGGTTTGAGTCATCGAAGGTTGATCCTGCGGCAGCGCAGCATAGGACTAATAGGATCGACCATACCAAGCTCACTCGCCCCATGTTTCCGAGAACTTTGGGAGGGTTTAGAGGCACAGAGAATATGTTGTTGGGTGGGATAATGCGTGTGAGTATGTATGAATATTAATAATTGGTCGGATGATGTATATGGACACAATGTGGAGGAAGTTACCAAGTTGGTCTCTACCACCTATTTTGTAGACTTCTATTACTTATTTGTTTTTTTTAGGATATTTTTATGGATACATACAATAATTACGACCAATTAATAGTGATTTGAGATCGTGACATTAATAGTAGGTTGAGATGAAAACTAATAACAAATTGGACACATTAACAACTTGTAAAATTGTTATAAAATAGTTTTATTGTTTCAATGTTTTGAGAAAGATCTATATATAAATACAAATGTTTTCACAAAAGTAAATATAATATTTGGGTGACGTGGGAGATGTCCATTCATCCATTATATGTAAATATAGGTAAAGTTGAGAGGAACTAATTTAAATTCTAAATTGGATAGCTAATTTTGAGTCGTGTGTGATGTGTCCTATCTAAATTTTTAAATTTTTTGTACATGCATTAACACCTAACACGAAAGTTAAGAAAACCACAATAATTGTGGCAAGCATGAAAACCAAAGAGATTTTTGTGGCAAGCTTGAAAACCAAAGAGACCTAATAATAACACTCATAATTCATTGAACTTGGATTCACATTTGTAGAAGGATCAAATGCACCATCTCATTGTCTTTAAAAAAAAAAATATATATATATTCAAATCAAGGGAAGGAGAGAGATTTGTAAGGCATTGAGAGGAAGAAAGTCTTAGGCAAAGCAGAAATGAAGAGAATGATCTGCTTGAGTGTTAGTGGTGGCTCGAGGAGGTTGAGGCTGAGGTGGCATCTGTGATTGTGATGATACAAGGTGTGGCTATGACGGCTTTCTTGCGTGTTTCATATAATGTTATACTCTGAGTATGTATGTGCACAATGACCGAACCCTTTAATTGTTAAAAGTGTTTACCTTTGTTTTTAAAAGGCTAAAGCCAGCTTTGAAAATTACAAAAAATGAATCAAAGTTAATGTTTGTCATTGGGTGAGAGAGGGAGGTGGGAATGGAAGATGATAATGAAGGCTTTTAAAAATTAGAAATGAATCAAAGTCATCGTGTTTTTACCATTCGATAAAAAGTGTAGTGAAAATGGAAGATGAGATTAAGATAATAAGTGTTTAAATATAGTCAGTGACTTTATGTTAGCCATTGGATCATAATAAAGTGGGAATGGAGGGTTAAGATTAAGATAATAAGCGTGTAAATTTAAAGCTTTCTGGTTTGCTATTTTAGTTTTACATTTGTACTTTGTTTAGCCATTTGGAATATGTCTTTTATTTGATACGTTGATAAGTTTAATACTTGAATGTAAAACCTTAAAAAGAAGTTTCATTTATGTATATACTTTTTTTTTCGTTATTAAAAAGGATCATAGCAATGTGAAAGAAAATTTTGTAATTAGTCCTTTGGTAGTTCATTCTCAAGAATTGAAGTGGCAAATTGTTATTACTTTATAAGTAATGTAGCATAGAATTTTGTGGCTGGAACTGATTCCATGTAATGGTTATTTCCAAGTATAATATACCTTACGGAACTTTTTTTTTTTTTTGGGGGGGTGGGGGTGGGGGTGGGTGGGGAACAATTAGTGCCAAACATTTTTAAACCAAATGTAATACAAATGTTGTTTACTGCAACGTAATTTGATATTGCCTGGCATGGAGTAAGTTTTTTTATTTCCCCCATTATAAGAAAAACTAAATATATAAAAACTTTGTGGTTGAATGAGTTTTCAAGATTTTAATTTCTTTGAGAATGGTGGTTGTTTATGCGTGTGTGGATGTATTATATACCGTTTTACAACACTTAAGACTAATTTTATTGTGGGTCCCAGTTAGCCCACATTTTTAAACCAAATGTAATACAAATGTTGTTTTTCGCAACGTAATTTGATATTGCCTAGCACGGAGTAAGTTTTTTTAATTCCCCCATTATAAGAAAAATTGAATATATATAAACTTTGTGGTTGAATGAGTTTTCAAGATTTTAATTTCTTTGAGAATGGTGGTTGTTTATGCGTGTGTGGATGTATTATATACCGTTTTACAACACTTAAGATTAATTTTATTGTGGGTTTCAATTAGCTCAATTGGTAAAGTCTCTGATAGTTGTATAAGAGATCCGGGGTTCAATCTCCGCCTACACCAAAAACTGATTAGTGTCTTGGTCTAATGATAAAAAACTATCATCAAGAATGAATACTATAAGTTGAAACTCTCTCTAAAAAAAAAATAATTTTATTAATATTTGTACCAAATAACCCATTCATCTACTTACAGCAAAAAACCAATTTTATTAATATTAGTACCAAGTAACCATTCATCTACTTACCGCAAAAAAATCAAGCAATCACTTTATTTTACCTAGATAAAACTACCCCATCATCACTATCGTTGAATGCTCCTGTGTGCATTAGAGTGTGTACAAGCAGGGTTTACTAGTTTATATAAGAGGAAGATAGAACATAGCTTTATAGTTCGGTTTTATAATTTTTCTAATTCCAAGGTCTAAAATATAGTAATTTTCCTTCTTTTGTCCATCATGTGACATTTGGTGATGGTGATGTAACAATTTTAAATTCCATCCACTAGTTGTATCCGCCAGTCGTTGGCTGTGCGGTTGTGTGGGGAATTGGGAAATACACTTCACCCTTTTGAATACATATATGCAATGAATGGTGCTTGACATTATAAATAATCCAGTAAATAATATTTTCCTTTGAGGTAAAATCTCAATAAATAAATTAAGAACAATAAATAGAATCATTTTGTAGAAAAAAAAAGTAAAAAGACTTTATAACTTAATACATATAGTTGTATTATAAAGAGTAAAGAATTTGGTGGTTTTAATTTGGATTTGTCAAAACAATGCTTATTAAATAATTAAAACTAAATCGATAGAATTTTTTTGGAGACTAAAATATGATGGCAGTATATTTGTTAATGTAAAAAGATTAAAAAAATTCCTCAAAATTAATAAAACTGAGAAAAAAGAAATATAAAAGCATGGACCACATGATGGTGGGTGAGATTAAGATATTCATTAAATTAAAGGAAGAAAAGACTTTTTTTTTTTTTTTTCAAAAACAAATATATAAAAAGCCTCCAATTAAAGCATATATGTAGGGTTGCGAAGCAACATATTTAATAATTATTTGAAGGTTGTTAACACTTTTATTATTATTATACAAGGGGTTGGAGAACGTTTAACAGATTAAATCAAATCCAAAGCACTAGAGTTCCATCTTATGACTATGAAATCAATTGATGCATACGTCGGTGTTCACAAAATATTTGTCGCTACACTCACAACTTGTTCACCCACCAACGACTCTACTCGATTGGTATGTCCATGATTTCAAAGATTCCATTTTTATTTATGATTTTTTTAGATATTTGGAACGAAATGGTATTAAAAAAATGCAATAGATTTATAAATAGTAATAAAAATAAATTAAATAATAAAAAAATTATCTTTTTCAGTCAATATTAAACGCAACTTTTATTTATTTAATATATTAATCTTATTATTTTTATTTTTCTTAACAAGGCATACTCATCTCATATCATCACTTTTCTGTCTCAATCTCATTCAATCTTTTTTTTTTTCTTCACGTTAGATTCTATCAAAATTACTCTCTCAACTATTATAAACAAAATAGTCAAGCAGAATAAATAAATAAAAGTGACAACGTTGCTTGTGACTATATGCACTATCAGTGGGAAAACAACAGATGATATAATTGAAAGGTGGGACAGGGAGCCTGATGATGATGTTGGCCTTTACTTTCATTTCAGACAAACAAAAATTGCGCCAATAGTTTCAGCCTTTCAGGGCGGTACTCTATCCTTCAACGTGGAGTTCTGAAACTGGATTTTGGCAGCCACACGCAATTGACCAAATTTGCTAGATAAAAAATCTGGAGTTGGGGATGGCCCAATAAACTATTCATTTTCACGTCAAATTTTAGATGACAAATTTTACTAATGAGGTAAAAAAAATATTTTAATAATGAGTCTAAATTAAAACTAGTAATAACTTGTCATATAAAATTTGTTGTGAAATTGTTGTGGCTTAGTATTAATCATTTTGGAATTTAAAGTCTGTTTGGATATCGTTTATTTGCTAAAAACTAAAAACACTATTGTAGGGCCGGAGAATTCGTGGCCCAGACCCACTCTACATTAGGGCCCAAGACCTAAGCCGAGGAGAGCTATTGCCGAGAACGCATAATGAAAACCCAAAAAAGGCACAAGGATATGGCCGAGGACGATCTTATGCTCAACACCTCACAAAACGCCCGAAGAAAAGGACAAACTCGATGACAGGGGCGGGACAAGAGAAAAAGTCGCCAACATCGTAATACTGAATCCTGCATCCGACAGGCCCATACTCCAAACCATGCTATTTAACTTTTCCAATGACCCCCAACCACTCTAGGTATGGATTAACAAGACAGGTCGCACCCCGAAAAAGTAAAACTTACACGTGAACACTAAAAGGGGAAAGGAACACTAGTATAAAAGGGAAAGAAAGCGAAGGAGAAAGGGATCCCCCAGGAAGGAGGGAAAAATCCTGCAAAAGGGGGAATGGGAAGGATCTTGTGTTTCCTGGGGCAATCCGAGGACTTAAATCCTACAACCCATACTAATGGAATGCTTGGCTAGTCAAGCCAAGTCCTCCTATGTAAAAGCTTCCATAAAAATCACGACCGAATCACGACCAGAACCAAAGTCCCGCCCTTCAAGCCCACTCTCTACAAATTACATTGCTAGGGCCCTTTACCCACGAGCCCAATGTCATTCTTGGGTCGTTAAATAATCGTGTCCTTACAATTGGCACGGTGCAGTGGGGGAGGCTTGCGCGTTGGCACAGGTGGCGGTGGAGTTGAACCTCTGTCAAGCAAAGGTCCGACATAAATTTCTGCTGGGGGCTATGCCTCGCAGTGCCAATGGCACGGGCAGCTCTAGGGGCTTCCAACATCAAGCTAACTCTCCCTACCTTGGTCAAGGGGCTAACCTTCGAAAAATAAATAAATAAGTAAATAAATAAATAAATGAATACAAGTTTTGGACAGAACCAAGGCCTTGTATGGTCCTCGAACTCAAGCCTCCTGGGAAACCAACTACTTAGAAGAAACAATACAAGTATTGGACAGAATCAAGGCCTTGTATGGTCCTCGGACTCAAGCCTCCGGGGAAACCAACTACTTAAAAGAAATAATACAAGTATTGGACAGAACCAAGGCCTTGTATGGTCCTCGAGCTCAAGCCTATGGGGAAACCAACTACTTAAAACCAACTACTTAGAAGAAAAAATACAAGTTTTGGACAGAACCAAGGCCTTGTATGGTCCTCGGACTCAAGCTTCTAGGGAAACCAGCTACTTAAAAGAAACAATACAAGTTTCAGACAGAACCAAGACCTTGTATGGTCCTCGAACTCAAGCCTGCGGGGAAACCAACTACTTAGAAGAAACAATACAAGTTTCGGACAGAATAAAGGCCTTGTATGGTCCTCGGACTCAAGCCTCTAGGGAAACCAACTACTTAGAAGAAACAATACAAATTTTGGACAGAACCAAGGCTTTGTATGGTCCTTGGATTCAAACCTGTGGGGAAACCAACTATTTAGAAGAAACAATATAAGTATTGGACAGAACCAAGGCCTTGTATGGTCCTCGGACGCAAGCCTGCGGGGAAACCAACTACTTAAGAGAAAAAATACAAGTTTTAGATAGAATCAAGGCCTTCTTTGGTCTTCTGACTCAAGCCTCTAGGGAAACCAACTACTTAGAAGAAACAATACAAGTATTGGGATGAGAACCAATGCCTTGTATGGTCCTCGGACTCAAGCCTGCGGGGAAACCAACTACTTAGAAGAAACAATACAAGTTTTAGACAGAACCAAGGCCTTGTATGGTCCTCGGATTCAAGCCTCTGGGGAAACCAACTACTTAGAAGAAACAATACAAGTTTTGGACAGAACCAAGGCCTTGTATGGTCCTCGGACTCAAGCCTATGGGGAAACCGACCGCTTAAGAGAAAAAATACAAGTTTTGGACACAACCTGGACGTTATATGGCCCTTAGACTCTACCCCTGAAAGGAGTTACCCATTAATAGTTGGGTTAGTCCCTAGACCGAATGGAATCCCCAGTCTACCCTCGGATCCTCAATACCAGGGGAACTGATGCGGTTGTGATAGGGCCAGGTGTTATCAAAAACACGGCCAAAGTCCCTCACTACTTGGCAACCCTCTCGGATGGTTTATTTTGAGTTTATCATTCTCGGACGGCTGCCTCACGCGCATTACGGAGCGCTCACCTGTTATCTCGGTTAGTCTCATAAGTTTAATATACTGTAGGTTAGCATTATTATATTCGATAATGTCGATAAGTTCAAGTTAACGACTTTTTGTTTCAAGGTTTCCTGCCCTAAGTATCATTAAAGGATAATACACATGTAGTACACCCATTCACAAAGTAATTGCTGCAGAACATAAAAGTATATAGAAGGAAACAGATTCATCTTTTATTAAGACAAAGAAAGAGTACAACGTACAATGAAAGAGCTTGAATAAGCTCATACTAGAAACTAACTACATAAGCAAAAAGAAAAGATACAAGGAAATGAACAAAAAAATGAAGAGAGATGCAGTGGTTCTAAAACGGTGTCTGCGAAAACCATTCCTCAATACTTTTACATGCCCATAACTCGGGCAGCAAAAGAACCCAACATGGGGCTAGCACCTTTGAAGAAAAAGTGCAGGGAGTCGAAAGTTGATGAGCCTCCATGTTAGCCACGCCTGCGATAGAGCAGACGGCGCTGATGGCGGAAAACCTTACTTCTGACGCACTAAGAATCGATGCGACCGATGCACTGCCCGGATTTTGACCGAAAGAGGCAGAGATACCATCCCCACCTTGTCAAAACGGAAGATTATCTTGAGTCTGTGTCTCCCCTATCCGCACCGCACCACCTTGAGTCTCGGAAGGACCCGGTGCCTCTGTGGCGGGTGTAGTTCCTTCACCCTCGCCCGTGCCTCAAACATATTGCACTAAGGGTGGATAGTACGGGATATGGAGACCTGATTATGGTGAAGGATTATAATTTTGAAGGGAGTTGAAGGGTTTATATGTAAGGAGAATAACCTCCTATCCTACTTATATAAAGGGCAAGGTGGTGGCATTTAATTTATGCAGGTTTCCAAGGAATGCTACGGACAAGATGGTTTTGGCTTGATTTCCAACACCATCTGCAACCATAAGATTTGAAGATCCTCGTGAAGGCGTGCCTCGAGCATTGAAACGTCAAAGGACACCGCGTGAGTAAAAACTAAAGGGATGCCTCTTAATTTGGCACATCTCCCATGCAAATGGAAAAACACAAACACCAAGAAAGTACAGAATTTGAGCGAGCCATGATGTGGGCCCAACATCACTAAAACCCTCCTCCCCAACTAAAAAGTCGGGCAAAAGGATTTTGAGGGGCTATTGTGGGGCCGGAGAATTCGTGGCCCCGACCCACTCTACATTAGGGCCCAAGGCCTAAGCCGAGGAGAGCTATTGCCGAGGACGCATAATGAAAGCCCAAAAAAGGCACAAGGATATGGCCGAGGACGATCTTATACTCGAGACCTCATAAAACGCTTGAAGAAAAGGACAAACTCGGTATAAGGGCGGGACAAGGGAGAAAGTCGCCAATATCGTAATACAGAATCCTGCATCCGACAGGCCCATACTCCAAACCATGCTATTTATATTTTCCAACGACCCCCAACCACTCTAGCTATGGATTGACAGACAGTGTCCTGCCCCAGAAAGTAAAACTTACACGTGGACACTAAAAGGGGAAAGGAACACTAGTATAAAAGGGAAAGAAAGCGAAGGAGAAAGGGATCCCCCGGGAAGGAGGGAAAAATCCCGCAAAAGTGGGAATGGGAAGGATACTGTGCTCCTCGGATGCAATCCGAGGACTTAAATCCTACAACATACCAATGGAATGCTTAGCTAGTCAAGCCAAGTCCTCCCATGTAAAAGCTTCCATAAAAATCACGACTAAACTGGCGACTTGTGACCAAGGTCCCGCCTTTCAAGCCCACTCTCTACAAATTACATTGCCAGGGCCCTTTACCCACGAGCCCAATGTCATTCTTGGGTCGTTAAATAATCGTGTCCTTACAACTATAATAAAATATTTTTTAAAAAACAAAACACTATTCACAAATACTATTCACGCATTTTTGTGCTTTGGCTGGTCCATGAATAGTGCCATGGGACCAGACCAAAAAATGCAAATGCAAATTAAACGCAGCTTGAGTGCTAAGCAAACACACACTTAGGTGGCGTTTGGGTATTGCGTTGCGTTTTGTGTTTTTTGTTTCTTGTTTTTTTTTTTCCTGGACGCGTGTCTAGCACTCTTCATTATCCATAAACAGTGATTTTAGGCTTATGAACAAGTGCCAAACGCGTGAATGTAATTTTTAATTATTTTTAGTTTTCATCAAAATAAGCGGTATCCAAACGGACTCTTAGTCTAAGAAGGAAAAATAGGAGGTCTTTCTGGATGAAGAAAAAACAATAACAATTATTAACAAATACCAATACTTGGTAGACATTTTATATAGTATATATAAAAAAGAAGTATTGTCCAAGCAATACATAGACCAAACTATTCCACAGTCCACATTACGTAATTTGTTGAAACTCATGCGGTCTCAAACCAAAAAAGGTGAGACAAAAAAGAGAATTAATAAGGTGTATATGTTGGGGTTATCACCATAACCAAGTTAGCAAAAAATTACCGTATACTATACTTGTTTACCAATTCCTCGTAATCCAGAATAGGGGAAACATAAAATAAGCAGTTATTAGAGAATACCTACAGAATAGAAATAAGTAAAGTAGAGTTTGGTCATCAATGATAACATTATGAATATCTCAGCCCATATTCTCTACATGATTGCTCATGGATGGTTATTCCCTAAGCCTAACCATCTTGAACGAAGTGGTATACCATGCATAAGATGCATGGTGTATTTTCTCATCTTAAATCCAATTTATCTTAATGTCCCTAAGATAGACTAGATAATTTGAGGAATTGATTTCACTTCTTGTCTGAAAATGAGGGCATTCCAAGTGAGTTACATATTGTCCTAACATAGAAGGCAAAAGTCAATTTCAAAGGTAAGTTAAGGGATATTGGAGGATTTTTAGATGTGTTAAATGATCAATGCTACTGTTCTCATTTGAGTCCATAACTAACATCACATTTTTTTTTTTACTACCATTAACAATTATGAAAAGTATGTCAATTTTTTTTGTGTCTATAGACATTCTCCTGTTAAATTCTTATGACACTAATCGTACAAGGACCTGTGAAAGAAATTAAGAAAAATTACATTTTAAACACTATAAGAGCTTGTTTGTTTAGGCGTTTTGAGAGCTCAAAATGGTAGTTTAGCTAGCAAAACACAATTTCGATGATATCTCGCAGGATTGCCTTTTTAATTCCGCAAATTTTCGCGATTCAGAAAATGCAATTTTCCACTACTTTTACAAAGATCGTGGCAATTTGTAAGATTGCATTACTACTTATATTTTTTGCTGAAAACCTAAATTATCCTCAACTTCACGCTTAATGACCAAAATGCCAGGCTTTCCCTTCCCCATATATATGCAACTGAGCAAGAACAGAGAATAGAGAGCCAAATATCGTGAAACTAATGAAGAGAACCAAGAATCGAGGAGATATATATATATATATATATATATATATATATATATATATATATATATATATATCTCTTTTGAAACTATATCATTTTAATATCTTTCTCTTGATGATTTTTTTTTTTTTTTTTGATAAACTTCTCTCCATGAATTTCAACAACAACAACATCGATCATTATTGTTATTATTATTAATGTTAAGCTTAATTACATATTTTCAATAATGATAATAAAAACAATGATTACAGGAAAAAAAGACAAAATAACCTTAACAAAATTGTTAAGTCATTTTTTTGAATTTAAAATGGTATTTTCAAAATGCATGTTTTAAAAATGCACATTTTGAAATAGTTTTTCCAAACAGACCCTAAGTTGAGTTAGAGAGTGTACAAATTAAACCTAGTAGGTTTAAAGCAATCAATTAAATCATGAAATTTAAAAATAATAAATTAAACCTTAGAGTAATGTTACATGCACAAATTATTTTACAAAAAATTACAAACTATTAGTGTAGCAATTATTATTGGTTCTTTTTTGAATCCACCATCAACATCATTTTTTTACTTATTAATAACCACCCACCATATCAATAGTTTGTAAAAAATTTTGTGGCTTTAACATTTTCCTAAACCTTATAGTTTCAAAAGTAACATATTAATTTATAAAGTTAAAAAAGTAATAAATTAATCATTAACCAATTCAAGTGGACTATGTTTGGGGTAAAATACAAGCTCAAGTTTTAATTTGTTATTTTTTCTCATAAAAAAATTGTTATTTTTCAAAATATTAGGGTTTATTTATTTATTTATTTTTACTTTTAAAACTATATGATTTAATTTATTACTTTTTATAACTTTGTGGCCTTAATTTTCTACTTTTAAAATTAGAGTAATTCTTAGGTACTCTGAATTACGGAGAATGATGCTCTCTCCTTTTACATTCATGGTGGGATCCGCTCATTAAATTCATGGTGGGGTCCACTATGAATATGAGAGGAGGAGAGAGGAGCACCATTTCACTATACTCTAGGACTACCTAAGAATTTTCCTTAAAATTATAGAGTTTAATTTTTTGCACTCCTAAATTATAGGGTTTAAATGAAGTTTTCCTAAAAAATTGTTGGTCCCTTAGAAGATTTTTATTTATTTATTTATTTTTTTATATTTATCACTTGACTAAATATGGAAAACAACCATTAAGAAGGCAAAGTCTTATGATATAAATGGGAATCTCTATTAAGCCATGTACACATTGGGACCATTGGAATATTCAAGATGGTCTACTCTTGTCATACATACATGTGGTGTTAAGCGAAATGAGATTGCAGATCTTTTAATTTTGTATCTTGTTTTGGTGGTTTCTGCATAATTATACTTCGGCTATACATCTCACCAGGATGTATTCGTTTGTGGACAGCAAACTTTTGGAGATAACGAACAATAGACAAAAAGGGCTTGGGGTCTTTATCATTATGATTCTGCTTGGATTAGTCTATGGCCCAAATATGTAGACAAAAAACCCAACGATCCTTTCTATAATGACCCTGAGGTTCAGCCCAAAGAACCAGGCTTATCTGTATGTATGGTCACGAACGTCCAAAGAAAAGAAATAAAAACACAACAGAGAAATATCGGCCCACTAATTCTTTTCAGGGAAAGTTTTCATTGTAGAGGCCTAAAATAATTTGTGGAGAATATTTAGGTTTTTTTTTTTTTTTTTTTTTTTTTTGATGAGTGGGTAAATAAAATTGAATAGGATTCGAGCATGTGGTATGTGTGAAAAATTATTCCTCAACAACTGTCTACCATGCACACGACCTAATAATTAATTAAAATTAAGGACCAAATTTTTAATTGATTGCTCATGCGATCAACCGATTGCATGCTCAATTGTTCACATTCGTGGTTGCTCTTCACATATTCAATACTTTGCTTTTGAGATTACCTTCGTTAACATATGGTTGCTACACTTTACATAAAGTATGTTTCCTTTGACATTGTCGAAATTATTACTTTGTTGGTTGTGTATTTTTCTTTTCATAATTTCTTAATAATTTCACTTTTATATATATATATATATATATATTTATTTATAATTTTAATAATCTCTTATTCTCTATGCCTTTGTCATGTCTCTTTTCCAGTTTATTTCCACGTCTCCTTTGATTCCCTAAAATTTTATCTCACTTCCACACCATCTCCCCTTTTAGAAGGTATGTTTCACTTGATGGAAATTATTACTTTGTAGAAGAAAAAGGTGAGTTGAAGGTTTGAGGTATCGGTTAGATGGAGCAACGTATGAGAAAAAATGAGATATTAGAGGGATTAATTTTGGTTGTAAACTTGTAATGTACAATGTATGTGTAATTAAAAATTGTATAAGTATTTCAATTTGTATAAAGAATATATGCCAATAAATTTGATATACCTAATCACTAGCCTCAATCACCTGACAAATGATCCTTCTTCTTTTTGGTAATTTGTACTTTATTATTTTAAGGTTTATGTAGTAAAATTCATTATATCTTAAATTTAATATTTTAAAGACCATATGACCATGGAAAGTTTGAGGCTGAATTCAAATAGAATTATATAAAAAAATCTCTAATATTGTGGGATGGTTTCGAAAAAAAGAGAACAGAAAAAGAAGAAGAAAAACAAGGAGAAAATTGGCAAATGCCCCTTTCACACAAACTTTCCAGCATTTTGTCCATTTTTCAAACTAATTAGGAAAATGTCCCTGTTTTGAAACTCGATATTTGGACAATCAAGTTAAAGCGAATCGAAAAATTAAAAAAAAAAAAAAACGGAACTCGAGTTCCATGAACTTGAGTTCCATGTGAAGTACTCAAGTTCATGGAACTCCAGTTCCTTGAAAAAATTTAAATGGAACTCGAGTTCCATGAACTCAAGTACTTCACATGGAACTTGAGTTTCAAAAAAAAAAAAAAAAAAAAAAAATCTCTAAGTTCATGTTCGCTATAACTCGATATTTCAAAAATCGAGTATTACATTTGGAACTTAATTTTTAGAAAATCGAGTTTCAAAATAGGGGTATTTTTTAATTAGTTTGGAAAAAAGGGCAAAATGTTGGAAAATTTGTGTGAAAGGGGCATTTGCCAATTTTGGCCAAAAAAACAAACAACAACAACGCAGGATAGTTCTTATATATATATAGCTCCCCAAATTTTGATTTCTTAAAATTTCTTGATAGTGATTAGATTTCAAATTCAAATATGTATCCCCCCTAAGCCATATATAGAGATTAGAATATGAAAATAATTGAACTCGTTTGAAAAAGAGAAAAGAAAATTGTTAGAATTGCTCTTTAAATTTAAAGAGAAATAGAATTTGAACTTCAAATGAAAATGTGCCATAACTTTCTGAAATAATACTGGAGTAATAAAAAGATACATGAAACTGAAATAGAATGTGGAAACATAGGAATAGGAGTTTGAAGAAGATAGAGTACTGAGATATAGTTTGAAGAAGATAAGACTAAGCTCTTCGTGAGTACATTGTGCAAGCTCAAATGCCCTTCTATTTTTTTTTTTTTTAAATGAAAACTTTTTATTTATCATAATTCGGGATTGATGCATTTTTCTATCACCGAAATTTTTAGGAGTTTGATGGGATGTAGTACAAAATATAAACACATCAAGAAATGCATAAATCTAATTACACTTCTAGATGTTTTTGTAATTGGAAATACATTAAGCTTGAATTTTGATGAATGAAAATTTATGTCATTTAGGAAAAAAAATAGAAGAGTGTGTGTGAGTTTTGTTGTTGTTATTATTGTTTCTATTTTAGGAGGGACCATTGAGCTGAATGGCCTAGATGACCCTTTTGTTTTTGAAATATTTGGGCTAACATTCAATTTTGAGGGGCTAGAGCGTATGTTTCTTTGCCCAAGTTAAAAATCTTATATATATACTAGTCTTGTCTTTAGAGATTTTTCTATTTTTTTTGAGTAAAGGTTAATAATTTGCATTTATTATTATTTAGAAATATATATTTTTATTTTTCAAACGAATAAAAAGAATAAACTTTAAAGATAAACAAGAATCGTAATTTCTTTTTTGAATATAAAAAAATCCTAAATTTTAAGAGTTTTTTTTTTTTAAATTTAAAATAAAATTTGTTATTTGACATTTATGACCCTATTATAAAAGTCTAGTTGAAATAAGAGAATTCTTTTATATATATACTAGTTTCTGAGCACACGTGCATGAGGCTCTTCTATTTTTTTTTTGGATAAAAGTTAATAATTTGCATCTATTATTATTTAGAAATATATATATATATATATATATTTTTTTTTTTTCGAACAAATAAAAAGAATACACTTTAGGAAAAGCAGTTTCTTTTTTGAACATGAAGGAAAAAAATCCTAAATTTTAAAAATTTTCTTTTTAAATTTAAAATGAAATTTGTTATTTGAGATTTATGACCCTATTTCTAAATGAAATTACCCTTCATTAATTAGGGTATTTTTGAACCACATAAAAGTTTAGAAGAGAAGAAAATCCTAAATTTTAGGAATTTTCTTTTTGAATTCAAAATGAAATTTGTTATTTGACATTTATGACTATATTTTTAAGTGAAGTTACCTTTCATTTATGAAGGTATTTTTGAACCATATAAAAGTCCAGTTGAAGGAGGGAAATACTCTTATATATAATATAGATATATATAAAATTTAATTTTAAAATTTTTTTAGAGGGCCATGAACCCCTATATATGTTAGGATATATGTGAATCATGTTAAGAACATATGTCATTTAAAATTGGCTAAGTCTTTTACAAAACGCATTTTACTTGTAATTGGGTAAATTTAGGATGTGTTTAATACTTCAAGGAACAAGAGTTTAAAGTCTAGTATTAAAGTCATGAAAATTGAATCAAGAAACAAGTGAAGAAAAACTATTCATTAAAGTTGGATAGATTCTCGACAACTGCCAACAGATAATATCTATCGAGATTTAATGAAGGTCGACAGATATATCTATTGAGGTCTTGATAAATAGCTCGACATTTGTAACTATCGAGAATTACGAAATTCATATTTTCAGATGTAATTTTCGACTCATGCTGACATGTATGTGTAGGTTTTTTTTTCACAACCCTAGACATATATAAGGCTTATTTTAAAGGCCATCATATAAAAGAATACAAGGAGAACACATGCAAAAAGTGACTGAATGCCTTATTCTCTCTAAAAGAAGTTCTTGAGTCTTTGCACTTTAGGGTCTTGTAACCAAGTGCTTCTTGATCTTCATTGTTGATGAAGTAAAGAACTTTGTAGCCAACATCTTCCTCAAGTTGGTGTATTAGTCACATATTGGGAGTTGTGCATCATTGGTTAGTCACGTATTAGGATCCGTACAAAAAGGTGGCATTTATAAATTGAAGAGTTCAGAGGTTTCGAAACGGTAAAAGGTTTCTCTTTGTAAATTCATCTACGGGGATTGTAGAGTCTAGGGATAAATGTTTTGTACTAGATTTGAAGTTTCTCTTTATTATAGTGGATTGCTTTTTGGGAAGGTTTCCCCTCTGGTTTTTTACTATGAAACTAGTTTGTTTTATTAGTTTTCCTAGGTCATCATATCTTGTCTTATTTACTTTTCCGCTGCGCAGGATATTGATATGATATTGATGTTAGTTTGTTTTAATAAGGTTTATTCATAATAAATTTAATTAACAACTTGGGTTTAAAATTTGTTAATTCTATCAACCGGGGTCTAAATTTCCCAACAATATATACATTCAATGAGTCCAGGTATCCTTGCTGTACACGTGTTGGCTGTTTCGTTTGGTCCAACATATGTGATTTTCTTGGAATTTTATAGTTTTGGATTCAAATACAAATGACATCAACTAGATAGGGTAGGTCTTTGTAGTCAATTAGCATACTCTTAACATTAATGGTGTTTAACCTTACTTGAGTGGTTGATGTGCTTCCTTATCAACTACTATACCGGTGCGACACAAGCCAAGGAATTTGTTTTCAAGATTGGAAAGCCATGCATGTCTGTAACATGAGGCCTTGGTTTCATCTTAGATTACCTAGTCCACAGGGAACCAAGAATTAAATTTTGGAGTCTTGTTCAAATCATGTGTCCGCGTGTTTTTTCCCTTTCCCTTTTGGAAATTTTGTACGTTTCAAATACTACTTAGGATCGATTAGCCATTTTTGCCATTTTGTTTTTTGAGAATGGCAAATGAATTCAATGATGATGCATGCAATTTCATTCTTATCGTCATTCTCCTGATCCGTATGTTGTAATTATTATTTTAGTACCATTCTCCTTCATTAATATATGGCTCGTGAAGAAATATATTGCAAGGATACTAGCCCAATCAGATGTGAGGCATCAAGAAATACTAGCCCAATCACTGGCTCAATCAGATGCGTTGCATAAAGAGCAACTAGAGAAAGAGCGAAGTGAGAGGAATGAAGAAATGCAACAAATGATGTTGCAAATGAGAGAAATGTTGGCTGAATTTAGCCCATATATGTGTTCTTCACGTCTTTCTTAGGTACCAAAAAAATTTAATTTAAGGAAACTCAACTCATTGCAATGCGTTGGAAGGAAATTAGTTGTATTGTGTTCTTTTCTAGCTATTTCGTATGAACATTGTTATGTAATATTAATATGATGCCCTTAATATATTCAGGATGACGATGACGATGATGTTGAGGATTGATGAGAACTCTCTTATTGCAAGAAGTATACATCAATGTATAAAGTAGGATAGTTAACTTAGTTCTTATATTTTTGGGATTTAGGAGTACTATTACTTAGTTATTGCTAAATGAATATTGTAGGATACCTAATGTGTTAATTTGAATGTATAATGTATTATTTTGATATGTTGGTTTGTCCACTGATAAACAAGTTGATATATAGGTTGATAAATAGGTTGATCAAATAGGGAATTTGTGATTTGTTTAGGAAATAAAAAAAAAAAAAAACCTATAACCGCATTTTTAAAAATTGACTATAGGTTTAGGACCTATAAAATGCAGCTATAGTAAAAAAGAAAAAAAAAAAAAAAAAAAGCCACATTTGTTAAATGTGGCTAATGTAAACCCTAGAACAGAGTTTGGAAAATGCGTTTGAAAAAACGTGACTATAGATCTAGCAGTTTATTGTCACAGTGCATTGACCATACTTAAAAATGTGACTATAGAAAATGCAACCATAGGCCACATTTGAGGAGTTATATACAGCCATGTTTTAAAAACGTGGCTATAACTATCCCACGTTTTTAGTAGTGCTAGTTTATAACTTTATATATAAATTATAATTCCATCATTGCTTGCGGGAGCAAAGGAGTATATAGCCTGGTTGCATGTCTATCTCTCTCCCAAGCAAAGACCTCAGTTCAATCCGTGGTGCATCGATCCCTATAGCTTGGTCCAACAGTGTACTTTCACCGTATGCCTATCCCTTTAATTAGTGTTTTTATTTTATATATATACACACACTTACGTACGTATTGCGTTAAATGTGATGCAAAACGGTGTACGTGTGCCATGACGTCGACTTGAATTTTCACTGTAGTTTTGTATTTTCAAGTTTGTTTAGAATCACAAAGATTGGGCCTCATGTTCTTCTGTGTACTCTATTCTATTGTCAATTCTCTTTAATTTCTTTTCTCCCCCAACCTCCACTATCTCCTTTCGTTTTCGATCAAGTGTAAGATTTGGATGGTGCCAACGAAATTTATTATAACTAATCTCTAGTTTTTGTCAAACGTCGGCTTGTTTTTTAGCTGTTATAATGAAACTAATATACGCGGTTTAAAATTTCATTCATGCACATATATATTTCTTTGAAAAGTAAATTTCATGCATGCACATATATTTCTTTGACAAGTAAAACGAGAAAGAGAGAGATATCGTTTAGAAAAAAAGGGTTTGATTGGTTTATTAGACTTAGAAAAAAAAAAGTTGTACATTATAAAAACAATTTTTAAAAATTATACATATATATAGCACAAAATATATGTTAGTACATACTCAAACTTATTAACTTCATTCTTAATTTGGATTTACAGGCTTGGGCATGAAATTTTGGCAAGGAATATATATATTAACTAACAATTGGCAATGTTTATTACGTTCACATGATCGATAAATTAAGATAATCCAACTAGTGTTCAGGAAAGGTTGACAATACGAACAATCTACATAGAATATATGTTCATACTTCATATATACAAAGGATTTAGGGTGGTCCACCATTTTTATACAATACTGACACAATTATCACTGACACGGCTTAGACTAGTTCCAAGGATTAATGACCTAAATGCTGCGTTGAGTGTTGTGTCATCAAAAAAAAAAAAAAAACAGGGTAATAGAGAAGATTGACCTTTTGAGCTTTGACCCAACAGAGTCTTACTGCGTTTTAAGTCTAAAACACACGCTAATAGAATGTTCCGTGTGTACCTAATATATTTTCTTGCCTTAACAAAATTTTATACCCTAAACTCACAAATTTTCCGTGTTTGGGGCCTACGTCGACGTGTATGTATGTATGAACATGAGTTGAGTACTGAGTGACGCCCAAGATGATCTTACAAGGTGGAAATACGAGACCTTTGGTGGTTGAACTAAATTCATACATACCATATTTCTTCAGAGACTTTGATTGTGTTCATATATCATATATCTATATTATTATTCTTAGCTATCAAATCCATCTCCTTTGATGAATTAATGAGCAAGTAACCGCTGGATAAGATTAATCTATCAGCATATGCCATTAAAAAATTGTCTTTGATTCGATCTCAACCTAATTTATTTATTTATTTTTAAAATTCTAAGTTTCTTTCCTTCAATATTTTTTTTGTACAAGACCAAAGGATTATTTTTATCTCAGTATTCGGTAATCAATCGAAGAAAGCAAGGTGCACTGATAACATTAATCCTTCGAGAAGGAGAAACTTTTTAAGTCAATGTGATCATTTGCAAATTTCAAGACATTATTTTTGAACCTTGGGTTGTTTGGTGGGATTCCAAAGAGAAGGTAAGGTAGTTGTAGTTGGATTGATTTGTTCATCCAAATTTCTTGACCTTTTTCAACACATAATAGTAATTAATAATGAATTATAACCCAATAGTTTTGTTAAATAATGTGTATATACAATGTATGGACAATTAAGTAAAACACCCCCACACACAAAAAGAAAAAAAAGAAAAAAAAAAAAAAAAAAAGGTTGAGAACAGGGTTGCAACTTACAAGACCATTTTGTCAAAGATATTTTCTGTGTAGTCATAAATTTTCCATGAAATAGCAAAAATCAGATTAAGAAATTTTAGATTGTGATTGAAAGCTGTAGTCGCACCGTGTTACTTACCATAAGTTGTTAATGAAAATATGAGTAATTAGCAACCGTGACACACATGAATGGTCACACTCTTTTGCAAGCTTAAAAAGGCAGCCTTTTTTCCCGGAGATAGCAAGCACATTGGTATAAACCTATTGGCCATTAGTGTATTATATTACTAGCTTTTGTGGAAAGTATTATCTCATTAGCTTAGTTGTTGCCTAGTGGAGCATATGATATGGCCACTTTAATTGGTTCAAAACTGATCATAGAGTTTAAAACTTATGAAAAGTTCCACAAGTTAATAATGTTTGAAACATTAGTCTATAATATTTTCCCAACAAATTTTAAATAATAGATTGTTAACAACGGTTACTAATGCATAAAAAAGTAATTTTATAGTGAATTTAAATTAAAATCAATAACAACTTATCATTTAATTTTTTGTAAAAATATTATGAAAATATTATCAAAGTTGCAATTTTTTATTATTATTTATTTATGAAAATTAAGTTTCACAAGCCATTTGTTTTTGGTAAATTAAGCTTCCGCTATCTAATCCAGAGAGGATCCAGTTTTTCAAGTTGAAATGTTCATTAGTATTAATATATTTTTTTTCTTGAAATGACACTTATGCCCATTAATTGACTTTCCATAGGAGACAACACGAAGAATTGTCCATTAAATACCTACTCCCTCCATTGATAAAAGTGCATTCGAGAGAGGGAGAGAGAGACCTCTTCATGAATCTTCATAATCAGGAGGGATTGGGATTATCCCGTGTAGAGAGGCAAAGAATCTTTCACACAATTCCAGTAATCCATCTTAATCTTATTTAAAATTCTGATAAGATCGATAATTATTTTTTTTTTTTTTTTAATAATCCCTGCTAAGAGCAATCATTAATATATCTAAGACCACCATTAATGACACCTAACCTAACGCAAATTCCATGCAACGCAACCGACCTTATTCGATACAAACAACACAGAATAGAGACCAAATTCATTGCCAATAATTTTTTTTTAAAATTGATTTCATTAGATCTATTCCTATATTTCTTGTGTGAATTAAGAACAAGAATGAACAAGATGATCAAAGAAATATGTATGAGGATGACACCACAACCACTATGCCATGATGATATCTGAGGTCAACTGTACGTATTAGAATCACGAGCATTTGATCTGCCGAACAGGATAAGTACAAAGAACTAACGGTTGTGATTGGTTTATGTTTTTCAATCATACGTGGTATGGGGAGGTTGTTAATAATTTGGCAGATTATAATTAAATTTGATTCAAGCTTCTAGAAGCCGAACAACATTGGAACCACACCAACCTTTCTTAGGTTTTACCCTTATTATTATTACTGAGTCTAAATCGCACATTAACTAATTAATTAATTAATTGATTCATCCCCTCTGTCTAGCTCACTAGGGTAAAACCCACCGTCCATTAAGTGTGAAGTAGTCAAATAGCAGCTGGATTTTATCTTTATTCTCTCTTGGCAACTTTATTTTCTTCTTCTATGATTTTGTCTTCATGTTTGGCCGGGTTTTTGGTTTGATTTCAAACTTAATCACTATGGTAGGTTGTACTATTGTGAGTGTTGTTCTTTGGGTTATCAAATAAGAAATTTAAGATTGAATCTCAATAATTAATGAAAAAGTAAAATAATATATTAATCTTATAGTAAAGAATAATCATTATGTAACTGTTACCATATGTTGAATCTTACTCATTCAACTTAACAAATGGTAAAAAAAAAAAAAATGCCAAAAGCCCTATATTAATTTTATAGTATAAAGTGTTTGGGGATTTAATCATCATGTTCAACTGTTAGTAATATGTTGTATCTTATTTTCATTTAACAAAAATAAAAAAAATCCTAATACACTTGAAACTTGTTTAATAATCTTAAAAAAAAAAAAAAATAAAATCAAACTAGTCAATTAGCTTCCATGGAAAAACTCAGTTTTGGGCTTGTCACTTAGCATCACTAGAAAGAGAGATAAAAGTGAAACCATGATGAAAATATGATTTCATAAAAAAAAAAAAAAGTTCCAAAGACAAAAAAAAAAAAAAAAGAAAAAAAAAAAAAACGAAGTTTCTTCCTTCCTTCTATTTTTCTCACACGAATCATGCGAAAAGTCAAAGGAGGCTAGCCCTTGTCATTTTATCTTGAAACAACTGTGTAGACATTGGACTCATCACCAATACTCCCAAAAAAGTAATCATAAATCACCTAAATCCGCGTATATAAATATTCTCAATAAGATTGAAGAATTCCATATTGTCCAAAAAGGAGGAGAAAAGTCAACAAGGTTGATAGTTGTGAAGCTCTATTCTCTCTCTGGCTGGTTTGGACTTTTTAAAGCAGTAGGTGAATTTGAATATTTGGCCATTTATCTATTTAGCCTCTCCCTCTCATAGGTCTTTCAAACCATATATAGACCATTTCACCAATTCATTTCCTCTAAAAGTCTCATTCTTTTCATTTTTTTGTTTCATACACATCTAGCTCCTTGCTTCATACATTTCACAACTACAAGACAACTATATGCTTGTAGTTTTTGAATCTAAGAAACCAACATCAATATTGTTTATCAGCAAGAATGACTGTCAAGAAAATCACGTGGAGATCAATAATACCAACATGTTACAAGTCTGAAGTCCCTTCATCCAAGACCAAGAAAGTGTGCTCAAAGCAAAATTCATTTCAACGGATTTCACTCTCCGATTTGAGTAACCCGAATTCAATTTTTTCCGAGGACATCTCTATATCTCTTGCAGGGTCTAATGTGCATGCGTTTACGCTTATGGAGCTAAAGGTTATCACCCAGAATTTCTCTTCAACTAATTTTCTTGGTGAAGGTGGGTTCGGACCCGTGCACAAGGGTTTCATTGATGACAAACTTAGACCTGGTCTAATGGCTCAGCCCGTGGCTGTCAAGCTTTTGGACTTGGATGGCTTACAAGGCCATAGGGAGTGGTTGGTGAGTATTTTTGTACAACATTATCTAATTATGTACCTAAATTTCCTAATTTACATTTTTGCATTATGATCATGCAGATTTAAATGATTGCTGATTCTAGCTTTTCTTACCTTTTCTCCGACAGACAGAAGTTATTTTTCTGGGGCAGTTGAGGCATCCACACCTTGTGAAACTAATTGGATATTGTTGTGAAGAGGAACACAGACTACTCGTATATGAATATATGCCAAGAGGAAGCTTAGAGAATCACTTATTCAGAAGTATGCTGCTTTCTCATCTCTATATATAATTAAATTAACAACTTTTGATCCTTATACAATTACTTTATTCTTTTCCCTATCTGCATGGAAATTAATAGAAAAATTAATTAATGTCTATCATTTGGTTTTGCAGGATATTCGGTATCACTACCATGGTCAACAAGAATGAAGATTGCTCTTGGAGCTGCAAAGGGCCTTGGCTTTCTTCATGAAGCGGAAAAACCTGTTATATATCGAGATTTTAAGGCTTCAAACATCTTGTTAGACTCAGTAAGCATCACTTTCTTTTTTTTTCTTTTTTGTGATTTTTGTCTCTGGCACTTCCATGACATGGTTGTGTGGTAATATGAACTTATCTTATTGATCATTTTCTTTGCAGGATTACACAGCAAAACTCTCAGATTTTGGGCTTGCAAAAGATGGTCCTGAAGGAGATGATACACACGTTTCCACTCGTGTTATGGGCACCCAAGGCTATGCTGCTCCCGAATACATCATGACTGGTAATTAATTTATTAGACACTTTTTTTTTTAATTTCTTATTTTCCAGGTAATTTAAATGCCAATTCAAATGTGAAGGCCTATTGACTTTTGACTTGTTCCAATTACAACTTTAATACTCAACTTACAAGATAATAAAGCTAAGTTATTTTGCTAAAAAAATAACTAATAAATTAATGTGATAATAAATATGATTGGTGCCATTTTAACAACATAACAAATAATAAATGTTTAAACCACATTTTCATAATTTTTATTATTATTTTGATTTCAATTACATTTTCATAATTAATAACATATAAAGTTTGTAATACTTATTACATAAATAGATAAAATGCCAAAAATTAATTAATATTTGTTTAATGTTCTTTCTCGTGTCACTTAACAGCAATGAGCGACGTGTATAGCTTTGGAGTAGTACTCTTAGAGCTTCTAACTGGAAGAAAGTCAGTAGACAAAAATCGTCCTAGCAGAGAGCAAAATCTAGTAGACTGGGCAAGGCCAATGTTAAATGATTCCCGGAAACTTGGCAGAATTATGGACCCAAGATTGGAAGGACAATACTCGGAAGCCGGGGCTCGAAAGGCGGCTGCATTGGCATATCAATGCCTAAGCCACAGACCAAAGCAAAGACCATCAATGAGTACTGTGGTTGAGACTTTGGAGCCCCTTAAGGATTATAATGAGATCCCCTTTGTCCCATTTGTGTACACGGTTCCGTCTGAAAATGATTTAAATGAGGAACATGCTAAAGAATTGGAAGGACAAAATGAATTGAAAAGAGAATCCCAAAAGAAAGAGAATGGGAACCATCATGATCATAAGCGTCAACATAGATCATCAAAGTCACCGAAAATTCACTCACAAACCGATGTGCGCCAAAATTGTAGAGATCATCAAGGGATGCACTCTCCTTTGCACCATATGGGCAGGGCAGCATAGACCAATAGTAATGTAAAAATCATACTGTAAATGTAAATACAGGTTTGTTCAGGGTTTCCTTCATATTGCATAATTTGTCACTTTATTTTTTTAGGCCAAGTGTAAGGATTTTTGTTTGGAAAGAAGAACTTTTCTTTAATTGATTTTTTTTTTTCAAATGTGTACAGGAAGTATTGTTTTTGAATTGTATGTGAAATGAAGCAGCGTTATAAATGTTTTTTTTTTTTTTAATAAAATATAATAGAGGAACTTTTGTTTTCAATTGCTTGTAGTGCAATGAAGCATTTATATTTATGGTTTTATTTATAAAGAAGGTGAAGACCATTCAAAACAAGCCCACTAGATATTTAGATATGTTTATCGAAAGCAGACTTTCAACATTGATACAGCTAGGCAGTTTGAATTTATGCAACGCGGATTCCTTGTTAGGTGATGAAGTGAAGTGCCACTAAGCAATTGCACTAATAATTATAATTCTTCTTAAGCAGCCCTTCTAATGGATTTATCGTAAAAAATAGATTTGAATTTGGCTTTTACTTTAAGTTTATTGTATTTTTATTAGACGAGACACAAATATGACACATACCTAATTAGTTATTAGAAAAGTAAACTTGATTCACTGTCCAAGACTTTTTATTTTTATTTTTTTATGTGAACAAATAAGACTTGTTTATATGATTAACGAGCGTAAGTGAATTATGAGAGACAATATCTCAACTGCAGACTTATTGGGCTATGGACATTTGATATTTTTAATGATTTTCTTTAGTGTTGTTCACTACACATTTGCTTTGTCAAATTGTCTATTAGAAGTCCAATCATATAAATGTCGCTATAGACTAGGCAATATCTTAGACCATGAGTTGTCAATCTAAAATCAACATAGCCTTTTTTTTTTTTTTTTTTTTTTTTAATAAATTAATTAATTATATATATATTTTGCCAAATTGTGGAAACCACCTTTTGGGGTTTGGAATTGTTTGCAAATTGAGCCCAGATTTTTGCACCTCTAATATGGGCTGAACGGGGTCCACCTACTTCCGGTTCTGATCATCCTCTTACTCTCATTTCTTCATTTTTTTTTTTTTAAACTTCTGGGCTTGGGCTCGCAAAACATTTTGTTTGGGCCTAGACGGTTAGTAACAATTTCTTGATCCATCCCCTTTATTTGTTCTTTGCTCCATTCTAGGATCTCGGATTTTCCTTCTTTCTTTTCCTCGAAAACATTTAAATAATACTTGTCTGTGTGGATCTTTTTTTTTTTTTTTTTTTTGTAATTTTAATTTAATATAATTTTGTAATTTGAATTTTATTTTATATATTTTTAGTAAGGTTACACAAGAAGAGATTTTTATAAATTAAAATTTAAGATTTGAAATGGAGTAAACTACTAGGTTTAGTGTGTGCTAGTTTTTAAGAAAAAAAAGTATCAAAAGTATGTGAGATATGTTTAGATAGAAAGTGTGCTAATTTTTAGGAAAAAATTTTCTTTGATAATTTTTTTTTTGAATTACAATTTTAAGCCTATTTTTTATTTTTTAAGAATAAAAATTATCTGATTAGATTAGATGTATTTTTGACATTTTTTGAAGTCATAACTAACTTTTTAAATCATCTTAATATATAGAAATAAACAAGCTAATATTTATTTTCAATCCTTCATAAATATCCATAATTCCATTCCAAATATACTCTCGCAATTCCCAAGTTCCCAAAACAAGAAAAAAATTTGTAATCTCCTATCAGAGAAATATTGTAATCATTTGAGAAATTCCAAAAGAGGTTATGACCAATTCATTACTCAAACTTGTTGCGCCTGGTACATCTATGGTTCTATTATTTGGGAGGGAAATGGAAACACAAAACTCACAAAAATGTAAAATAGATAACGCTGTAGCTCAATATCAACAAAAATGCTCCCACATCTGGTTATCCATTCTTGTTGCAAATTACACAACTTGCTACAGTATTATGTAAAAATACACTAGACTGTAGCTTATGCAACCAAAAAAAAAAATTGCTACTACACAGGGTGTGGCTTGATGGTAAAAGTTATTGTCCTAGCACTGGCCTAACACCCAAAGAAGAGGGGTTCGAGCAATAGCTCTAGCAAAACCAGTGTGGTACACATGCCTTCACGCGACGTAGGGTCGATGAGTTCACACATTAGAGACCCTTTTTTTATTTAGCAAATATATATATATATATTGCTATTTTTTATTCCCACTTTGCCTCTCTCTCCTCTCTAGACCACTAAGTTGTTGCTGCCAATAACCATTTTGACGGTCATCACCAGCCATCGTTGTTGGAAGAGGGGAAAAAAAATTCATAGATCTGTGGTTTTTGCGATCTAATTTGGGTGGCAAATGACGATTTCGTTTTGGGTGGCAACTTCGATGTGGGTTCAGTGGGTACTTCATTTGGGCGGTGGCGATGTTTCTTTTTTTGGGCATTGTCAACAAAGATGAATGGTTTGGATTTGAGTTTGCTTTGGATTTTTGGGTTTGTTCTTAAACTTAGCAATGTGCGGTGGCTTGGGGTTTATGTTTGTGTTGTGATATGGAGGGGTTTGTGGTGACGATTAATTTGTGGGCTTGTGGTGGCAGGGGTTGGTTGAGTGATTTGTCGAGTTTTTTGGGTTCAGTTGTTGGTCTATGCAAATATATTATTTATTTTTAATGTGTTTATTGCAAAATAAAGAATAGATCTGTAAAAATAGATATGTAATAGAATTCACATCAATGTAGCTATTCAATATTTTAACAAATGTATAGCTAAAAATTTTAAAAAATAAACCCACGCATTAGTCAAGTCAAACTAGTTCAGTATACTTAGCTAGGAACAGTGCCTCGCCCCTTGTGGCGAGAGATTTTCCTCGCCAAAGCCAAATTTTTATTTTTTAAATTATTTTTCTGCTTCAATTCTCTCTCTCTCTCTCTCCTCTGTCTTCTCTCTTGGTTTGTCCTCTTTCTCTCTCTCTCATTTCTCCTTTCTCAAGCCACGAATTAGAGTAGATTCCTTGGTGGTCTGGAGATTGGAGTAGGGCCAGTTAAAGGATACCAGACCAAAGTTGAACTTTACACCTGACGACCAACAAAATTCTCTCGGCGTCCTTGGCGGTGAACAAAGGCATCAGTGATTCATTAAGGCTATGAGAGAGAGAGAGAGAGAGAGAGAGAGAGAGATTTGCAAACTAAGTGGAGGAAGACATTGTAAAAGTGAGTTTGGTTTACTTTTGAAAAAGTGAAGTTTTCAAAAAGTGCATAATCTAAAAGTGTTTTTTCAAAAAACTAAGTGTTTGGTAAAAGTTGTTAAAAAGTACTTTTTGAAAAAGTTGAGTGTTTGTAAAATTTATAAAAGTGGTAGTTTAAGGGGTAAATTAAAAAAAACAATGTATATATAAGGGAGTTTATTTCATACTTAAATCAATATTATGAAATTATTTTTTTCTCAGCAATATTAGCTAATAATAACTTACCACTTAAAATTTATTGTGATAATTTATACTGATTTTAATTTGAACGTACTATTACAATTATTTTTTTCTCTTTCTAAACAAATTATTTTTTTCTCACCAATATTAACTAATAATAACCTACCACTTAAGATTTATTGTGATAATTTATACTGATTTTAATTTGAACGTACTAATACAACTATTTTTTTCTCTTTTTAAATAAATTATTTTTTTCTCACCAATATTAATTAATAATAACCTACCACTTAAGATTTATTGTGAAAGTATTGTGAAAATATTGTGATAGTATTTCTCAATTTTAATTTCTTATTCTTTATTTTATATTTCCCTTATTTTATTTTATTTTTTTATTCATATTTCCTTCTTTTCTTTTTCCTTTTTCCTCTACCACTTTGACACTTCCTCACACAGCCCTTACTTTTTTTCTTTATTTCCTTCTTTCGTCTTTTTCCTTAACACTTCACCCTCCAAAACGTTCCACATAGTCTCTAATTCTCTCATCCCTCAAAGTCTCTGCATCTTTTTTTTTTTTTTTTTTTTTTGATAGTTCGAAAGCTACAAGGAAGAGAGAAGATGATGATGATGATGATGATGAAGAAGATGAAGGATTGAAACATAAGGAAATCCCTCATTTCTCTCCTTAATTCTCGGATCTCTTAAGTCTCTGCTACCATTAGGTTTGTATTTGATTTTGATTTTGGGTTTGGGTTATGGGTTTTCAGTTAATGGTTTAATTTTGAGTTGATTTTCTGTGGATTTTGGGTTTGATTTTGAATTGATTTTGTTTTGGGTTGATTTTGAGTTGGGTATGGGATGGGTTTTCCAATGGGGTTTGAGTTAATTTTAAGTTGTTTTTTACTTTTGTGTTGATTTTGAGTTATTTTTGGTTTGATTTTGTTGATTTTGTGTTTGGATTATCAAATGTTGAAATGGGTTGTGGTGGTAGACCGGTGATAGTTGGGTGGTCTTTGTGTTTGTAGCAAAATAAAGAATAGATCTGAGAAAGAGATGAGAGTCGTGAGTGAGCTTCACATCAAGGTAGCTATTCAATATTTTAGATGAGAGGAATGAGGAATAGGCGTGAGAACTAAGGACATGAGCATGATTTATTGAAGGGTAATTTGGTAATTTCCTGAAGAGTCCAACGGATAGTTGATCAACGCGCATGAACTTTTTCTAAAATGGACCTCCAGAGCTCCTTTTTATGGTTTTTAAATTATTTTTCGGACTTGGCCTAAAACGCAAGTTTTTCCAAAAATTTCTGTTTTATACCTAACTTGGTTTTGTGGTTCTGCTTTCTTCAAAATGGGCTCTTTGGGTTGAAAACGTTGAAACAAACAGACACTAATTAGAAAACTTAAAAAGGTGGGTTGGGACTCAAGAGTTTGGGCACGTGAAAATAAAAACAGAGTGCCTTTTCTTTGGACTTATCACTCGATTATTTTTTCTAATACTTAATGCATTTTTATCAAGCAAATCCTTGTGTCACTACCTCAGCTACAAATTCTCATAATTTTTTTTTTTCTTCTTGTATACAATGGTGTAGTGGTGGTAGTGTCGTGACGTGGTGGTTGTGTTTGAATTTAATCTTGGGTTTTGTTGTTTTTGGTGGTGGTGTGCGGTGATGGCGGTTATGGTGCGATGGTGGTTGTATATATTGAGAGGAAAGAAAGGAGTGAGGAGAGAGAAAAAATAAATATTTAAATTAGGTAAGAAACAAAGTATTGAGTTAGATGTGTATGCATAAAAAACATAGACAATTAAACTATTAGAAAAATGTTACGTTTGACAACATTTTTACAACAAATCATAGGTGGTTAGTTGTTATTGGTTCAAATTTGAAACTATCACTAAGATTACTTTTTTGCCCCAACAATAATAACCAGTCACAACCTGCCATTTTATATTTGTTGTAAATATGTTGTGAAAATATTGTGGACGTATCATTTCTCAAACTATTAAAAGTAGAAGTTTTTAGGCTAATTTAGCTAAAAATATTGTTGATATGAATGCTCTAATATAGATAAAGTGACTTTTTTGGTGAGACAAATTTTGTTGATTACTTTCAATTACAACACCATTCTCTATTTGCTTGTTTAATCCAACAGCAGCTACTAATAATAATATATAATATATATATATATAGTTTAAATTATATATTATATTATTTAAATTTAATTCCCATTTTTGTAAGGTTTGAAAGAGATAATTGGTAGACAACTTTATTTCCATTTTGTTTGAGAAACTGATTCCCATTGTAACACCCTATAATTTTATTACTAATTTCTTTCTTATACATAAATTAAAAATGAGGCCCACAAGTAAATGGATTTAATTGATTTGGGCCTAAAATAATTAAATCAGATAATTATTATGGTATAAGAGGCCTAAGTGAGATGGCATAAGTGTATATATATATATATATATATATATATATATATGGGCTTTAATAAGTCTTAAAAACCTTAGCTTTTTTCCTCTTATCGACATGTGTATATATATAAGAGGGTTCCTTTTGTTTCAACCACAACACACAATTGAGCTTTTTTTTTCTTCTTTCCTTCTTTCCTCTTTTCCCTACCAGTTTTCTCCACTCTAAATTTAGGAAGTTTGAATATTCAATAGCTATCGATTGTCCCACGCTTACACGAAAGACATGAGTTTGTGCATGAATTTATTTTAGTACCTCTAGGCGTCAGTCCGTGAACCTAATCTATCATTATATTAATGGAAAGATGTCCTTTAATTGTTATTATATTAGATTAGGAATGATGCATATGGCTGTGATAGTCGAAAAGGGGTACTCCATAGGCTTTGAGATTGATTGGATAAAAAATAGTATGATAGAGTAATAGGCTTGGACTTTATCAATTTAAGTTTGTCACCATGTGAATGGAAAAATGTTGCTTTATGGTTGATATATATCTTCTTTATCATCCTTCTAGTGACATGTATTCATCTCTAATTTATTGTAGAAGGCATCAATGCTTTTCATGCCTAGAATATCTTTTTAGCCCTTATAACGTAGGAATCGTTATATATTATCTAAGTTAACCAATTTGTCATCCACACATTGCCATTGTTCAAAAATTTGTCCACCAATATCTTTAAGTTTTGCGGCATCAAGGGAATAATGGGCTAGCTATGGGATTGATAAATTAAGATATAACATAGGCATAAAATGCACTTTTAGTCCCTATATTTTGCACTTTTTTTATTTTGGTCCCTACATTTTGTTTTTAGCATTTTTAGTCCTTAAACCAATTAACGTCTAACATTTGGATCCTTTCCATCACCAAACTAATAGCAAATGCTGTTGATTGACGGTGGAATAAAAAAAAAATATATATATAATCACACACATTAATTAATTAAATTAAAAACAAATATTAAAAAAAAAATCATTAGTTTTTGGGAAGAACATGAGAGTTAATAATCTTCATGTTCTTCACCAAATCAAGACAAACCCAACTGGCCAACATTCGTAATCAATCTTAACATAGAAAATTCTAACACATTCAACATTGAAACCTCTAGTAAATCAAACCCATAAATCCAAGAAATAGACCCATAAACCCATAACCAAAGAACTTGAACCCAGATCAAAGAACTCTTTCCCAGAAAATTTCTTTCAAACCAAACACTAAAAAAATTCACATCTAAAAAGCCGATGCATCATAACATTTTCTTTCCACTCAAAACCATAAATTTTCTTATAAAACAACACACACACACAAACCCAGCCAATTCGGCTCACAATAACAACAAATCCAACCAAACTCATAAATTTTTCTTGAACAATCATCAACATTTTCCCTAGAAAATCAAGATTTTCTTTCAAACTAAACACTAAAATAACTCACATTTAACAAACAAACATAAACACAAACCCAGAAATTTTCTTTCCACCCGAACCCAAACCTAGAAATTTTCTCTCTACCTAAACACAGAAAAATCCAGCCACCACCTCCACCAATCAAACCTAGCCAACAAACATAAACACAAACCCATAAATTTTCTTTCCACCCGAACCCAAACCTAAAAATTTTCTCTCTACCTAAACACGTAAAAATCCAGCCACCACCTCCACCGATCAAACCTAGCCAACAAACATAAACACAAACCCAACCAACAAACTTAAACACAAACCCATAAATTTTCTTTCCACCCGAACCCAAAACCAAAAATTTTCTTTCTACCCAAACACGAAAAAATCCAACCACCACCTCCATCGATCAAACCCACCACCATAACACTTATCAAACAATCGAGAGAGAGAGAGAGAGAGTCGGGTTTAGATATAGAGAAAGTCAAAGATTAAGAGAAAAAAAACCCACCACCACCGATTGAACTCGAATCCATCAAACTTGTTGGAAGAGTCGTGATCCCAGATTGCCTCACTGGCTAGGTCTCGGCTTGCACCAAGCAAAGCCGTGGTTAAGCTATGGCATCGACTCGAGAACGGTCTTGTCATGGAGAAGCTCAAGGTTGTCATCACCCTTGCCAAGGGAGTGAGATCGAGAGGTAGAGATAGAGGTTTGGAGAGATTTGATGGGGACTGTGGAATAGCTTAGAGAGAGGAGAAGAGATTTTTTTTTTTTTTTTTTTTGATAAGTGGAGAAGAGAAATTGGTTTATAAGGATTTGTTTGGTTTTAGTTAGAAATTGTAATTGGAAATGGAATTGGAAGAAAGAGATGGTCCACAACATGTTTCCAACAAATCATTGGGGAAAAAACATGTTTTTTCAAATATTCTAATGAAAAAGAAAATTTTCCGAATATTTTGTTTTTTTAACTTTGTTCAAGATACCTTTTAGATCTTAATTTTTGTGATTTTTGGGTTTTAATTATGTTTTTAAATTTATACGCTAATGTGGCATTTTTTTCTCCGAAAATAAAACTTTTAATTATTATTTTAATGTTTTTAAATGATTTTTAATTCTCTCTTTCAAACCTCGAGGTTAGTTGATTGATGGTAAGTATGTAAATGTCAAGTGAATTGGTTTAGGGATTAAAAGTGGTAAAAATAAAATGAAGGGACCAAAATAGAAATCGGGTCAAAATGTAGAGATCAAAAGTACATTTATGCCTAATCCAAAATAATAATGAAAGTGTTATTATTTGTTTATATGTTGATGACTCACTTATATTTTGTACTAGTCATAATGTTGTGCATGATACTAAATGTTTTCTTGCCTCTAAATTTGATAAAAAATTTTGGTTTGGCAAACGATATTTTAGGCATTAAGATCCTTAGGGATAATGATTGTAGTGTACTATCACAATTTCATCATGTGGAGAAAAAAAAAATTAAACACTTTGATATATGACCTATGTCTATTATGTATGACTTAAAGGTGCACTTGGTCAAAAATTGTGGCGATAATGTTTCACAAGATAAATAAGCATAAATTATTGGTTGTTTAATATTTTTGACAAACTAAAATAATAATATTGCATATGATATTGGTAGATTGAGTAGATACACTCGTAGTCCTAGTGTTGAGCATTGGGATACAATATCTATATTATTGATATATTAAAATGGGACTTTTTATTTTTGTTTGTCATATTGTGATTATCCTGTTTTAGAAGAATATTGTGATGCTAACTTTTTCTCCTACAAATTATGTGAAGTCTACTAGTGGGTATGTTTCACACTAGAGAAAGGGTTTCTTTTGGAAGTCATCCAAGAAGACTTGCATAGTGAGATCTAATATGGAAATAGAGTTAATGGTCTTAGAGAAGGCTCAGTCCAAATCTGTGTGGCTTAAGAGTTTATTAATTGATATGCCTCCATTTACTAACTTTGTTGTCTGTGTTTTCTTTCCTTGTGATTGCCAGGCTACCATAACACGTGTTAAGAGCAAAGTTTATAATGGGAAAAGTTGACATATCCAATTGAGGCCCAGGCGCTTATTGATAATGATGTTATGTCATTAGACTTTGTGAGGTCTTAAAGGAACTTGGCCGATCCTTTGACCAAACCACTAGCAAGAAGGTCCGTGAGTGAGACATCTAGGGGGATTGGACTAATACCTAAGTTATGACATTGTGGCTAATGCCCAACCTCTATGATGGGTGATTCCATACAAGAGGTTAAATGGGTAGAGGTAGATTAGGAATGATGTCTATGGACACTGTCATTTGTTATATGTTTTCCACTATCTCGGCTTTGAGATTTAGTGATGAGTCCATCCCTATGGTGTGAGACATGCTAAGTTGCGTAATTTGGAGAGGTTGAGCTTTAGGCACTTAATGGATCCATATTCCTACCGTTGGGATGGGGTTGTTTGCACGCACTCGATGGATGCCAAAAATGTTGCTTTATTGGAGGTTGAGCTTTAGGATCTTAATGGATCCATACTCCTACCTATTGGGATGGGTCATTCTATTCACACTCTATGGATGCCATCTATGTGTGAGTGAAAGTTGTGCCGCTTCCTATGAGACTTTTTGGGTAGATCTCTAGAGCTCTCTTGAAACCCAATAATGACCGGATAAGGTGCCAACCTACTTAATAACAACCTTGATAAACAAAGTTATGTGGGTGGTAAGTTTGGTTTACTAATAGCTTGGTTAAAAGAGTTTTAACTCTACCATTGTCTTTTAGTTCCTACTTATTTATCCTATGTATGGTTAAAACCTTCTGATACCATATTGATGCATGCTTTCTTTAGTTGCTTACCTTTCCTATTTTGTGTTTGTAACACGTGTGGGATTGTTGGTGTGGGTGTGTTCCAAACACTTTATTATTATTTATTTTCTAGCCATTGGAAATTTATGAGTAAAATAGCCGTTAGCAATTATAAGAAAAATAGCTATTGGGCAATAATGGATAATATAGCCATTGGGCTTTAATGGGTTATTAGTTACTAATAACTATAGGTTATTATTGTCATGAATAGCTTATATAACATCCATCATCACACCCTTCCCTATAAGTTTTTTACTACTATATATTTAGACATACACTATCCTATTATATGTCTCTTCCACATATTTTTCTACAATTTATATTTGTTCTAAGGAAAGGCAATAGAGGGTTGTTCTTGAACCTTTATGAGTGGAAGTGCGTCTATCACGAAGGTTAACGCTATAGTCTAATCCAAGGGGATTGTTTGGCCAAGAGAACCAATCGCATCGAGTTTTACTCCAGGTGGCAAGAATCAACCTTTAAGGACAACGCTTTCGCAGCGTGATTCTATAGCATTGTGAGATTGTTCTAAACTATTTTTTATTTTATGTTCTTGCTAATTATTTGTGATATTATTTTTGTATCAAAACTTGTTTATTCACTAAAATATTTCTAACAATTTTGCCATTGATTAAATTGGTTATGTTTTCTTTTACCAGTGTTTTATGATATGCCAACACCCCCTAAGAATTATAAATGTTGCTAAGTTAGTAAAACTTTTGGTTTATTTATTAAACAGAAGGCCCAACATATACATGAATAACATTCCCCAAAAAAAGAAATGAAAAGACATTTATACATGACTACGACCCAATTATTTTGTAGCTTGGAGTAACAACATGGGTATGAAATCTATAATAACAAAAAGGTCGGTAAAACAAAATATATTGCATATGAAATTAACAACTAATAAAGATGAAGTGAGAGTCTAGGCTCCATCACTACAACAAGTGGGAATTTACGGCATGTTGTGAGTCCATAAACTTCATCCATGCTTAACTCTTCACATTTCATATTGTCTGGTAATTTCCAGTTAAACCCATGTAACATATTTGCCAAGGTAGAGCTAACGACCTTTCGTCCAAGGCTGTAGCCAGGGCACATTCTCCTTCCAGAACCAAATGGCAATAGTTCAAAATTTTGTCCCTTCACATCGATATCTTTACCCAAAAACCTCTCTGGTCGGAACTCTTCTGGTGCATCCCATATAGATGGGTCTCTCCCTATACTCCATGTGTTTATGAAGACTCTAGTTCCTTTTCTGATTTTGTAACCAGCTACATCACAATCTTGAATTGATAAATGTGGTACAAGTAATCCAGCTATAGGGTGCTTTCTCATTGTCTCTTTCATAATTGCATCAATATAAGGAAGTTGTGGAATGTCCTTCTCTTCCACCCATCTCTCTCTCCCAATTACTCTATCCAGCTCTTCGGTGGCCTTTTTGATAAGGCGTGGTTGCTTTACTAGCTCAGACATTGCCCATTCCATAACTGTTGCTGAGGTATCTGTTCCTCCAGCTATTAGGTCCTAATTTTGATACACATGACCACAAAAAATTTCAATATATGATATTGGGCAGTCTAAAATGATAGCAATGGTCGACAAACAATATGGACAAACTTCTTTTTATTGTTGCCCTATGATCAGCCTGTTTGTAACTATTGTGAAATTGTAACTATCTACTATAATTTATAGGTAGATTATGAGTGATTAAGGCCATGTTTGGTTTAGTGTGTTTTCAGCACATATCACTTATTTTTCATAACTCAATATTCACTTTTGTGGGACCACACCAAATGAAGTTGTTTGGTTTATTTTTCATTCTCAATTTCTATAATTCATAAATCAAAAAGTTGAGTTAGAGTTGTGGAAAATAAGTACAACTTTTAGGAGTTTTCAAGTGATGAAAATTGAGTTAAGATGACATTTTTGTTGATAACTCTACTTGAGTGGGGGCCAACACCAACGGACACGTGTTTATGACCGCACAAAGTTATATATTTTCTCTCTCTTCATTATCACAAACTGATTTCTCTCTCTCTCTTTTTTTTTTTTTTTTTTTTTTTTTTTTTTTGCACTTCACAAATGATCATGGACTCTTGTATTGGGATCCAACACTAAGAGTTTGGATTAATCCAAGCTAAAAGTGGAACACGCAAAATGACACATCATGGTATTTCTAACAAATACATCTAAGGTTCAAATTTCCCATTTCCCAATTATTAAATTATAGAAAAAAATGACAAATGTTTTTTATTTTGTGATAAGCTTAATTGTTAAACCACTTCAATTCTCTAGGATTACAAATTTTTTGTAACTCTTTTTGTATTTCACTTTATACTCTATTAGTCATAGCTTCCTATGTATTTTGTTTTACTTTCCTTATAAAATATCAGAGTTTAAAAAGAAAAAAAAAAAAAGACATATGGCATGACACAGTTGATGGAGCATAAGATGGAACACAAAAGGTGGGACAAATAATTTTTATTTAAATCTCCTTGGTTTATTAAAAAAAAAGTATAATTTACTAGTTAAATCAAATTGGTAAACATATCCACCAACCAAAAAAGAAAGTAAAACACAAGGCAAAATAAAAACATTAACAACTCCCTTGGAAATATGTTTTTCACATAACTGATTTGGAGGAAAATTCATGCAACCCATTACATGAAAATTGAAAAAATCATTCATAAATACTTTGTCACATGAGATTTTTAAAAAGTTATGTCACTTATTTAAATAATACACATTGATGATTTAATGAATCGCTATGTAGGGGTTGAGGGAGATTCCTTTGAGTTGGTTTGGAAGAAAGTTTTGTCCATCAAAGTATTAAAATACATTTCACTAAAAGTTAGAATTAATTTGATATAATTCTTTAGTGGGATAACAATTTTGTTCATGTATCTTCCCACAAAAGTGTTAGATGCATAAGGGGGAAAAAAGACACTAAAATTAAAAGTGTTAGATGCACAATATTTTCTCAACAATGTTTAAGTGGCAAGCTCTTATTGATTCTTTTTTAGGCTTACTACTAACATCATTTTTAAAAAAAAAAATTATTCATTCATATACTATTAACAGTTTGCCATCTAGACTTTGTTATGAAATTATTATAAAAAAAAAAAAAACCTTTTGCAAGAAGTTTTATTTAGATTAGAAAGGTAACGATATTACCTGAGTGAGTGCCTTGATACAGTCATAAGTGAGTTTAACATCATTATTAGGATCATCAGCCAGCTGCAATAATAAATCCACCGTATCCTTTGGCATAAAATCATTCTGTCCTTCCTTCCTTGCCTTGTGTTCATCAAATACATGGTCAAGGAATGGATCAAATTTTTTCCTTAAACCCTTCATTCGCTTCACGTACCCTTGCAAGTCCAAGAAATCGAGCCACGGTATCCAGTCTCCTATATTAAACACCGCATTTAGCAATAACAACTCGTCTAACATTTCTTGAAATTCTTCTGGTCTCACTATCGAGGTCTCATATTTGGACTCATCACTAACATACTTCTTACCCAATGCAATTCTGCTTATAATGCTTAGAGTAAGACGGAAGAAATGGTCTTTTAGCATAACTGGCTTCCCTGACAAGATGCAAAGGTGTGACAAAAATGCACGCATTTCTTCAACACGAATGTATTGATAAGACTCGAGTTGTTTTGAGCTAAAAAGTTCAGAGAGGAAAATCTTACGGCCTTGTCGCCAATATGGACCATAGGGTGACCACGTGATGTTGTGATAGTTATAAGCTGTGTACTTGCCAGCGGCAGTTTTTGGTCTAGAGGCAAAGACATGGTCATGTGTTTTTAGGAATTCCTTGGCCATTTGGGCAGATGAGGCAACCACAACAGGGAAAGATCCAAACTTTAGTTGCATAATTGGTCCATATTTTTGGGCTAATTTGTGAAGGGATTGGGGAGGATGGGAACCAATAAGATTTAGATTGCCTATGATTGGCCAAGGTTTGGGACCTGGTGGAAATTTTAGCTGGTGGGATTTGAATGGTAATAATTTTGAGAGAAAGGCTAAGGCTGCTAGTGATGCCATTACTAAAAGAGCCCAAGAAGAGGAAAAATCCATTTGGTGACAATTATGGAGAGATGGTGGTGAGAGTTCGAGGTGGATGATGGGGTTTATACACTTGAATATATTTGTCTTGTACCTACGATCTATGCACATGATTTCCCTGTCTATTTTGGTTGGTGTAAGACAAGGGATTAGGGGCCCAACATTGAATTATGGGGTTTGTTGATGTTTATTATAACATAGATTTCCCTCAATTATTTATTGTACTGTTAAGTGTCAACAAAATATGGTACAAAAATATCTGCCTCCCACTCACATTTTGGATTCTAAATTTCAAACTACTACAGAGCCACCTATACCAGATTTTGAATTATGGGGTTTGTTGATGTTTATTATAACAGAGATTTCCCTCAATTATTTATTGTACTGTTATGGTAAGTGTCAACAAAATATATATAGTACAAAAATATTTGCCTCCCACTCACATTTTAGATTCTGAATTTCAAACTACTACAGAGCCACCTACACCAGATTTTGATATTGCACCAAGCGATTATCACGTGGATGGAAAGTTTTTTTTTTGGTGAAAAGGAAAACGTGGATGTAAAGTTGATTAATTTACTTTCTGACCTATTTGGATTGAACTTATTATTACTGAAACTGAAAATTAAAAACTGAAAACATTGTAGCAAAATAATTTTTAAATGTGTAAATAGTGTCGTGGGACCAATTTTTAATATTTTTTAATGTATGAACAGTACCACTACAATGATGAACCGTGACAAAACAGTATATAAACAGTAAAATCTGTCTCTTGTGAAAGAAAAAAAAAATGGAAAAAGGTGGACGCGGATTCAGCGTTTGCTGAATCCAAACCCACGCTATATCTCAATTTTGATATTGCACCAAACAATTATCACGTGGATGGAAAGTTTTTTTTTTTTTTGGTGAAAAGGAAAGCGAGGATGGAGAGTTCATTGATTTAGGGTCCGTTTGGATTGAACTTATTGTTGCTGAACTGAAAATTGAAAACTGAAAACACTGTAGCAAAATAATTTTTAAATGTGTAAATAGTACCGTGGGACCCATTTTTAATATTTTTTAATACGTGAACAGTGTATGTACAATGCGTGAACAGTACATACACGGTTCATAACAGTACATTTTGTCTCCCAAAGTCAACAAATGCGGGCCAAAAAAAAAAAAAAAAAAAAAAAAAAGGAAAATGCAACACTAGAAAACGTGGACGCAGGATTCTTTTGAATCCAAATGCACACTTACTTTCTGACTTCTATATCTCATATACATGTTGTAATTGAATTGTACAATAGAATAGCGGCATCCCAATCCCCCTCCACCACTAATAGGCCTTTGGTGCTCCTGAGTTACTTATCAAGAAACTATTAGGAACCACAGTCACAACTTTTTTTTTTGATGAGAAATACGTGTATTTTATTATGCAATGGATAAAGCATCCTGAAAAACAAAAGGTTCAATACATGGTGGAGTGTCCTCAATCCAAGTAACAAAACCATTAATTCCTTTGGCATGATGTGCCTTGTTCGAATAAAATGATTAGCTATTTCGATGCATCTAACCCAAAAATCCTTATATATATAAAGTTACACTTGGTGTAACTCTAAACAATGTTATGCCACTCAATATTTTTTAATTGAATGCGAATTTTGAAAAATCCATTGTTAGATTATATTATCTTCGTATATTCTCCATTCTTGCAAAATTTTAAAGTTTTTGTAATTTAAAATAATGCATAAAAGATGAATTTATGGATTAAATAGTAAATAACATCCAATTAACATGAAAAATGGCATGAATATTAAGAACATATATAACATGTAATTCAATGGTAGGATTTTCAAAATATGAATTATATAATAATTTATTAAGTGGTCTAATATTACTTAAAGTTATATTAGGTGTAATTTGAACCTAACACTATATATATATATATATATATATTTTATGATTGTGGTTTTTGATTCGAGAAAACCAGGTCTCCAAGAAATTGATAAAAGGATAAAATAGAGAAAGAGATATCTATAATAGAGCAGAATTGGGAGAAAGGATCTGAACTTCAATTTTATTGATTACTTTCAATTACAACATCATTCTTTTTTTGCCTGTTTGATCCAGCAGCAGCTAACTAATAAGATATATGAAGATGATAAAATATTGGGCATGATGGGCTTACCTTAATGGGCCTGACGGATTGGGTCTCTTGGGCCCGCGTAAGTATGGTCCCGGCTTTGAAGGCCCATCACTACCGACGCAAACAGGGCCCATGATCCGGAAATGAGAATCCTTGCTCACCACGTTTGGAAGAATTGGGAATAGAGTCCCACATTGAAAAGATGTGGAAACCAAAAAGGGAAAGTCAACCCCTTATCATTATAAAAGGCGTAACACCCACGTAAAATCGAGGTATGCTTTTATGACCCCTCTCTAACGCACTAAGTAAAACAGAGGAATTCTAACTTGACCGTCGGAGAGCCTTCGGCCGGCACCACACCGGTGCTTCTCACAAGGATTCTTTCGTTTGTTTCGTCGTGCGGGTTTGATTCGAGTGGCGAGTGCGGTGTGACTCATTGGTGACGGTTTTCGACGTCATCGCTTGCGCGCCTCTGTGGGAAACTGAACATAACATTCCTAGACAAAAGAGTTACATGGTACTCACGCGCTCGATGGCAACCACGAACGACGTACACGAAGAAGCCCCTACGACTGCCCTCGAAAGACAGGTCAAGACGCTCGCCGCAGCCGTAGAGCGCCTAACCAAGCAAAACAACGACCGATAGAGCAAATGAATCAAAAGAGTGCGGCGGTGAATAGCCAGGGAGATCAAGAAGGGAACAAATGCGGAGAGGAGAAATAATGACGGACCGCGGGAGAGCAACGCACCGAGCAAACAAGTGCGACGGGGCGCTAGCATCCCTTCGATGGATTCGGATACAGCCCCACAACCCATCATCGCGAAATGCAAAGCGATGAAGGAGCAGATGGAAGTGCTGATGAACGCTCTCAAGGGGCGAGTGTCCAGTGACCTCGGCGACCTTGTTAACCGGACCGACTTCGCCATTTACGGCGTCCGTCAATTCCTTCCCCCTGCCGAGCAAGTTCCGCATGCCGAGTATGGACAAGATTATGACGGAATAAAGGACCCTCTCGATCACTTGAGACCTTCAAAACCCCGATGCACCTTCGGGAGTGGCAGACGCAATTATGTGTAGGGCATTCCCTACAACCCTGAAGGGCGCGCGGCGAGGATTTGGTTCAAATTGGACTAACACCAAACTCCATCGGCACCTTTAAGGAGCCGAGCGCTCGATTCACCACACACTTCATTGGAGGACATCGGTACAAGAAATCCACGGCTTGTCCGATGAACATCAAGCAGAGAGAGGAGGAGACGTTACGGGCCTACATATCACGCTTCAATAAAGAAGCGCTCTCAATTGACGAAGCCGACGACAAGATATTGGTGGCCGCGTTCACAAACGGGTCAAGGGGGGGTAAGTTTTTGTTCTCCCTATACAAAAACGACCCAAAGACAATGTCGGAGGTGCTTTACAGGGCCACCAAGTATATGAACGCTGAAGACGCTCTACTAGCAAGAGAAGACAGATCAAGAAAAGAGAGACAGACAAGAGGATCCCCGACAGACCAGGGGCGGAAGAAAGGACGGATGGGAGATCGAAGGGACGAGAGACGTCCAAAACCCATGGGTGGAAGGTTCACAAATTTCACCCCGTTGACCGCTCCGATAGACCAAGTCCTAATGCAGATTAAGGACGAAGGATCCCCGACGTTTCCGGAAAGTCAAGAGTGATCCCAACAAAAGGTCAAGAGACAAATATTGCCGCTTCCACCGTGACCATGGTCACGACACTGCCGATTGTTACGATTTGAAGCAACAAATTGAAAACCTTATCCGACAAGGAAAGTCAAGAAGTTCGTCGGCAAGGAAAGAATGGATCAACCCCAACAAGAACAACACCCCGTCGAGAAAACGAAGCGCCAAGGCCCCCAATAGGGGACATAAGGATGATAATTGGAGGAACAATTCGCGGCGGATCAAAAAAGGCACGCAAAACGTACCTCCGGATGGTACAGAATGTCCAAATTGGCGGCACGGTACCAAAGATGGCAAGAAGGGAAGGCCCCTTTATCGGGTTCTCGGAAGAGGATGCAAGACGCCTACACCATCCACACGACGATGCCCTCGCGTCGTCACCTCCGCGGCAAAGACTACAACATCCACCGGTGCTGGTCGACAACGGTAGTTCGGCCGACATCATGTATTATCCGGCGTTCCAACAAATGAGGATTGACAGAGAGTGCTAATACCGACAAACGCCCGCTCGTCGGTTTCGGGGAGTAGGATATTCCCTTTGGGCGCCGTCACGTTATCGGTGACGGTAGGGAGACTACCCCAACAAATCACCAAGGACGTAACATTCTTGGTGGTCGATTGCTCGTCGACCTACAATGCTATAATTGGACGACCCACTCTCAACGCGTGGAAGGCGGCAACATCAACATACCACCGATGATCAAGTTCCCAACGGAGTATGGGGTGGGAGAGCTACGCGAAGCCAAATTGCCGCACGAGAATGCTACGTAGCTATGATGGAGGTGGAAGACCGGATACGTGCCTTGAACATAGAAGAACACCGAACGACGGCGAGAACCTGCGAGAAGCTAGAGGAGATAGTTCTCGACGGTTCCAATTCAGATCGAACCACCAGGATCGGAACGCTTGCCAAACCCGAAATCCGTCAAGAGCTCGTAGCTTTCTTGAGGAGCAATAAGGATGTGTTCGCTTGGAGCCATGACGATATGCCAGAATCGATCCCTCGGTCATGGTGCATAAGTTGAATGTGCTGCCCTCGTTCCCACCCGTCCGACAAAAGAAGAGAGTATTCGCCGGAACGAGACCAAGCAATAGCGGAAGAGGTCCGCAAACTCCAAGAGGCAAGCTTCATCAGGGGAAGTCTACTATCCCGATTGGCTAGCGAATGTGGTAATGGTAAAGAAAACGAGCGGCAAATGGCGGATGTGCGTGGACTTCACCGATCTTAACAAAGCATGCCCCAAAGATAGCTATCCCCTCCCAAGGGTCGACATCCTAGTAGACTCGACGGCTCAACACCAATTGTTAAGCTTCATGGATGCCTTCTCGGGTTATAACCAGATCCGCATGCACGAGGGCGATCAGGAGAAGACTTCGTTTGTAACCAGTCAAGGGCTCTTCTGTTATAAAGTAATGCCATTCGGTCCGAAGAATGCAGGGGCAACATACCAGAGATTAATGAACAAGATGTTCGCACAAAGAAATCGGGAGGAATGTCCAAGTCTATGTCGACGATATCTTGGTGAAGAGCCGGAAGGAGGAAGACCACTTGGAAGATCTCAAGGAAACATTCAAAGACGCTTGATCCTACAACATGAAACTCAATCCGGGAAAGTGCGGCGTTCGGTGTGACGGCAGGCAAATTCCTAGGGTTCATGGTATCTCAAAGGGGGATCGAGGCTAACCCGGACAAAATCCGAGCCATAATGGAAATGGCCCCCAAGAAAACGTGAAGGAAGTACGAGCCTTAACGGCAAGGTAGCGGCATTGAATAGATTCGTGTCAAGAGCGACGGACAAGTGTTTACCCTTCTTCCGAACATTGAAAAAGTCGTTCGAGTGGACGGACGAGTGCCAAACAAGCTTTCGAGGAGTTAAAAGTCTATCTATCTTCACCACCTCTACCGAGCCCCTCGCAACCAGGTGAAGAACTCTTCCTCTATTTGGTGTCTCACACTGCGGCCGTCGTGCAGCCCTTGATCGAGAGAAGAGGATAGGGCACGGGCCCGTGTACTACGCTAGCCGGGCGCTCACGCGTGCCGAAGAAAGATACCAGCCTATGGAAAAACTCGCTTTTGCATTGGTCACGGCGGCTCGCAAGCTCAAGCCCTACTTTCAAGCCCATACCGTGAACGTCATGACCGACAAACCCTTGCGGAGGGCACTAAGCAATCCTGGCCGCTGGTCGACGCGACGCGTGGGCAATAGAACTGAGCGAATTTGATGTCAAGTACCAACCACGTGTGGCCATTAAAGGACAAGCTATAGCCGACTTCATAGCGAGTTTACGCGGGACACGGACAAGGGCGGAGGAACCCCCCAGGGGAACATCTACACCGACGGATCATCCAATAAGCGAGTTGGAGGAGCCGGCATAGTATTGTCACACCAAGGAGACGAGATTGAATGTATGGTCCGTCTCGACTTCCCCGTTACCAACAATGAAGCGGAATACGAAGCGGTAGCAGCAGGCTCGACCTAGCCAAAGCCGCCGGAGGAGTCGAAAGTGTGGTCGTGCACTGCGACTCTCAAGTCGTGACCAATCAAGTAAACGGAGATTATGAATGCAAAGGGGAGAAATTGAAGAGATACCTTGATCAAGTAAGGGCGAGAGTAGACGGGCTAGAGGCAATGTTCCGCCAGATCCCGAGGGGAGAAAATGAGCCCGCTGATCGGCTGGCCAAAGCCGCCTCAGAGAACATATGACTGCACACGGGTAATGTACTTTCCTTTGTTCAAATCTTTCCGCTAATAGACCCCGACAACATACAGAGATACGCTCCAAAGCAAACTGGACTACACAGATAACTTCATACTTAAGGGACGGATTACTGCCGGAAGAAAGGGAGGCAGCAAGAAAGCTGAAAGTCCAAGCGGCAAGATTCGTCTTAATAAAGGATATTCTTTACAAAAGAGGTTTCTCCCGTCCCTATCTTAGATGCCTAGGGGTGAAGAGGCGGACTACGTGATGAGGGAAGTACACGAAGGGATATGCGGGAACCATTCGGATCGCGGTCGCTAGTGCACAAACTGGTACGAGCCGGGTATTACTTGGCCAACCATGCGAGAAGGATGCCGAGTCCTACGTTAAAAGTCTGCGACAAGTGCCGAGGTTCAGCCATTTCATCGGACAGCCAATGAAGAACTAACCCCTATAACGGCTCCATGGCCGTTCGCTCGATGGGGACTAGACATCATGGGACCTTTCCCAACGGCGATAAGGCACTAAAGTTCTTGGTAGTGGGTATTGACTACTTCACAAAATGGGTAGAAGCGGAAGCTTTGGCCACCATTACGAAAAAGAACATTAGAAGCTTTGTTTGGCGGAGCATCGTATGTAGATTTGGTATTCCTAGAGTTCTTATCTCGGATAACGGGAGGCGATTCGACAACGGCCACTTCCGGGATTTCTCGCACGCACCGGGAATAAAAACCACTACTCGTCACCCGCCCATCCTCGGGCTAACGGCCAGGTTGAAGTCACGAACCGATCCCCGTTAAAGATTATCAAGACTCGGCTCGAGGGGGCAAAGGGTATATGGCCGAAGAACCGCCAAGCGTACTATGGGCATACAGACGAGCGGTGAGGACTCCGACAGAGAGACGCCATTTCGACTAACATACGGGAGCGAGGCGATCATCCCGGCAGAAGTTGGGCTCACAAGCTACAGGGTACACAACCATGACGAGAGCAGAATGACGAGTCCATGAGGCTACAAATGGACTCGATAGATGAGGTTAGGTCGGCAAATGAGCAAAGGGTCGCTAGATACCAGGATCGCATGTCCGGACATTTCAACTCCCGGGTCCGACACAGGAACTTTCAAGTAGGAGACCTCGTACTCGGGAGGGTCATGGGCGCAACTAGAGACCCTACACAGGGAAAGCTCGGCCCCAACTGGGAAGGACCTTATAGAGTTACGTCGTGGGCAAGGAAAGGAACATACCACCTGGAGACAACAGACGGAAAGAAGCTACCGCATCCATGGAATGGCGAGCATTTGAGGAAATACTACCAGTAGTAGTGACACAGCAACCAGTTTTTGCTTGAGCCTTTCATACGTTTCTGTTTAACTGTCTTTTTGCTACAATTTTGTCGTGCCTTTTTTAAGCCCGGGGCAGCACTTTTCCTTTACGCACTTCTATCAACTTTGATTTTCTATTTGAATACCATTACAATTGCCCACAAAATAACTGAATTCCACCAAATGGACGGATACAAAATCGACGGATAAGCCTACGAGGATTTTCACTTTCAACAAAAAGTCCACAAAGTGGACGGATCACTAAGGTGATTAAACAAGTCCATAGTGGACGGATCACTAAGGTGATTAAACGTAAGCCCACACAGTGGACGGATCACTAAGGTGATTAAACATAAATCCACACAGTGGACGGATCACTAAGGTGATTAATCAAGTCCACAAAGTGGACGGATCACTAAGGTGATTAATCAAGTCCACAAAGTGGACGGATCACCAAGGTGATTGAACATAAGTCCCAAAGTGGACGGATCACTAAGGTGATTAGACATAAGTCCACACAAAGGACGGATCACTAAGGTGATTAAACATAAGTCCACACAAAGGGACGAATCACTAAGGTGATTAAACAAGTCCTCAAAGTGGACGGATCACTAAGGTGATTAATCAAGTCCACAAAGTGGACGGATCACTAAGGTGATTGAACATAAGTCCCAAAGTGGACGGATCACTAAGGTGATTAGACATAAGTCCACACAGTGGACGGATCACTAAGGTGATTAAACATAAGTCCACACAGTGGACGAATCACTAAGGTGATTAAACAAGTCCTCAAAGTGGACGGATCACTAAGGTGATTAAACAAGTCCACAAAGTGGACGGATCGCTAAGTTGATCGAACATAATTCCACAAAGTGGACAGATCACTAAGGTGATTGAACTTAAGTCCACAAGGTGGACGGATCTCTAAGGTGATCGAACATAAGTCCACAATGTGGACGGATAACTAAGGCGATTAAACATAAGTTCACAAAGTGGACGGGTCACTAAGGTGATTAATCAAGTCCATAAAAGTGGACGGATAATCTGAAGTAAACATACCTCCACACAAAGGGACGGGTCACTAAAGTGCACATTCCTCCACACAAAGTGGACGGATCATTAATATGAACGTAATTCCACCGTGGGCGGATCACCAAGGTGACTAAACATAAGTCCACAATGGACGGATCATTAAGGTGAACATACCTCCACACAGGGGGACGGATTATCCTACAGGGATAATAAAAGAGCATGTACGCAAAGTGGACGGACCACTAACAACATTAATTTTTATAAGTCCATTCAAAAGTGTCGTACAACACCCCAAAATGGACGGATCCCCATTATAAACCTCTGAAACTAGACGGAGGAGGGAGATCCTCACGGATGTAAGTGCTCAATCAACAAAAAAAAAAAAATAATAATAATAAGTCCGCAGTATGGACGGAATATCATGGGCAAACAAAACATTCTTATACAAGCCCTTCCTCAAAAAAGAGGACGGACCTTCAAACAAAGTACCAAGCAATTATAGAAAGAGTATACGAACATTAAGCCAAAAGCCCAAAAGGCAAATGTTTAATACAATTAAAGAAGACGGGCATTTCTGAAATGCAAATAAATAAAAATATAAAATAAGCGAGAGGACGGATGGTTCTCAAAATGAACTACAAAGAGATTAGTCTTTCTTTTGCTCGGCGACTTGGACATCCTTCGACGGGGACGGACTCTCCGTCTCCCGAACGGCGTCTTCACCAAAGAGGTACTCCGTATTCTCGGAGGCGGCGGGGGGCGAAATCCGGGCTTGGTCCTCCGGTTTCACCATCGTCAAATCCAGCTCTGGATAGGCCTCGCTTGACTTGACGGAGGGAATCATCGAAGCCTTGAAGGAAAATGTCCGATACTCGCTCAAACAGGACTCCGAGCATCGATATTCCTCGACGGCTGCCACTTTAGCTTTGACGGAGCTCTTCTTTAAGTTGTTTGATCTCAGCCTCTCTCTGTTCTCTATGGCCGTCAAATGAAATGGCCGTCTTCTCCTCCAGCTCCTTCCTCGCTTTGCTCGAAAGCTCCAGCTTCTTTTCCATCTTGGACCTCCATTTATGAAGCTGTCCGAGCTCTTCCTCCGTCTGCTCCGCCTTCGCTCACCCGGTCCAAGGTACTCTCACGGTTGAGACACCGGTCAAGTAGTCCCTTCATCATGACCAAGGACTGCAAATAGAAAAGAGACCGTCACATAATGTAAGTAACAACAAGAAAGAAAGATAAAAACTTATTTGACAAACATAACCAACCCGGAGCGACGGCGAAGAGGCCCGTCTCCCCCATGGCCTCCGTCGAATGGTTCCCCAGTCTTCATAGTCTTCTGCCGTGATGATGGACGACGCCTTCTCCAATGCATACTTGGAGTCATCACGGAGAAGGGAAGGAGGCCTGTCTTGTTTACCGTCCTGGGACCGTCATCAATCCCTTACCCCTCCCCGCTCACTGGGGGTGACGGCCTTGTTACCCTCGGCCATTAAGCCAACCACAGGTTCAATAGAGACCTTTGGTTGCTTAAGTGGACGGTCGGATTTTGTCGTCGCTTCCTCTTAGGGACCGAAGGCGACACCTTAGGAACCTCCTCGCCGGATTCCCTCTTCTTGACGGCTTGGGACTTGATCAAAGCTCTCCTTTTTGCGTCGTCCATCTCTGCAAATAATGACGGATGAAGTTAAAACTACTTAATTGCTGTTGAATGACAAAGTAAAGTCGACGGGCTTACGTTTATGAACTCGTTCGTCGTATCTGATTGCTTCTTGGGTGGGCTCGGGGACCGTCACAAAGATACCAATGTATGGTCCTTGGGTTCACCAACTTAGCCCAAGTCCTTTCCTCCGGCGTAGTTTTCCTGCAAATCTTTTCAAGGAAACTAAACTCCTCAAGGCTGACTTGTGGGCGCCGTCTACCTGCAGAGAAAGGTGATCAAGATACACACATAAAAATGGACGGATATGAATAGCAGTACAACATTAAGACGGACGCATACGTGTCTGATTTATAACTGCCCAAGTGGTGTCGACGGGCATGTACTCCGTCTCCCGTGGACGGTTCATCCATCTGTCACCCTCCAGGAAGAAGTACCGACTCTTCCAGTCTCTATTTGAGTCCGGGTCTCAAAATCACCTTCAACAGGGAGTTCCGACTAGCAAAACTGTACATCCCCCGGATCCAGAAATCTCATCCGGGCGGTAGCAGTGAAGAAGAAATTCACGGACCGTCAACTTCCGTTCCCGTTTGACATTGCACCATAAAGAATCTCCATGGCTATGAAGACCCTCCAGGCGTTAGGGGATATTTGGGTGACGGACAATCCCGATATCTTGTAGGAGTTCCCTATGAAGTGTAGAAAGTGGGAATCAAGTCCAGCCTTCAATGCCTGCTCATACACTCCGACACCGTCTACCCCTTCATAGTAACATTTCTCCGACACGTAAGGTAGACGGATGGTAATATAGTCCGGGATTTGAAAGTTGGTTCTGGGTGTCTTTGAAGTGTCTCTCTCGATGACGGATGTAAACCTATGCACCGTCCACTCGGTAACATGATGAATCGCCTTAGTCCATCAAAGACCGACTATAGACTCCGAGTGCTCTATCCCCGTCGTCGTCGGAACCATCTACTTCAACTATCTCCACATCCTCATTTGTTGAGGATGAAGAGGAGGCAGACGGACTCCTACTTTCGCCGGGGCTCTCTTGGTCTTTATGACCGGACGGGTATACATCCTCGTAATCCGTCCCCATCACGAACCACCGACTGGTTACTCGACGCACTAGACATTTCCTACAATTGACAATAAAACCTAAGACCGACGGGTTTGAAAGAGTTGACGGGTATGGAAAGCCTAACAACAATGCATGGACGAAAATGTAACTTGACTATATTAAATTAGAAGCACTTACCGAACCTAGCGGAGGATAGGTGACGGTTGATGTAATCAGCAAGTATTCGTCCTCGACGGATTGCACTGACAAGGTTGACGGCTTAGCTCTGACAAGGTTGACGGCTCCGCTCTGACAAGTGTTTTTGGGTGAAAGTTGAAAAATGAAAGAGTGAGGCACCTTATATATATAGGAAGTGCACGGAAGACGGCGACGCTCGATCCTATACACCGACCATTCGAGAGAGTGACGCGTGGCATGCTTAATAAATGCCGACAACCTTGTCGATGCGACGCACCAACAGATTTGTACCCGCCATGTATCCGTCAACTTGATGATTCTTACTTTGACGGGTTGATCCAGCTGGGACCGTCGTTCTATTTTGCATGAATCCGTCATAGATATATGTATGGACCGTCACCCCATTAACCCTTTGACCTTAAAGGTGACGGGTCATTGGGGTGAAGGGGGCAAATCAAGATGATAAAATATTGGGCATGATGGGCTTACCTTAATGGGCCTGACGGATTGGGTCTCTTGGGCCCGCGTAAGTATGGTCCCAGCTTTGAAGGCCCATCACTACTTGACGCAAAGCAGGGGCCCATGATCCGGAAATGAGAATCCTTGCTCACCACGTTTGGAAGAATTGGGAATAGAGTCCCACATTGAAAAGATGTGGAAACCAAAAAGGAAAGTCAACCCCTTATCATTATAAAAGGCGTAACACCCACGAGAAATCGAGGTATGCTTTTATGACCCCTCTCTAACGCACTAAGTAAAACAGAGGAATTCTAACTTGACCGTCGGAGAGCCTTCGGCCGGCACCACACCGGTGCTTCTCTCAAGGATTCTTTCGTTTGTTTCGTCGTGCGGGTTTGATTCGAGTGGCGAGTACGGTGTGACTCATTGGTGACGGTTTTCGACGTCATCAATATATATAAATATAGTTTAAATTATATATTATATTATTTAAATTTAATTCATTTAGCAAGGTTTGAAAGAGGTAATTGGGAGACAACTAATAAAGATGAAGTGAGAGTCTAGGCTCCATCATTGCAACAAGTGGGAATTCACGGCATGTTGTGAGTCCATAAACTTCATCCATGCTCAACTCTTCACATTTTATATTGTCTGATAATTTCCAGTTAAACCCATGTAACATATTTGCCAAGGTAGAGCTAACGACCTTTAGTCCAAGGTTGTAGCCAGGGCACATTCTCCTCCCAAAACCAAATGGCAAAGTTCAAAATTTTGTCCCTTCACATCGATATCTTTACCCAAAAACCTCTCTGGTCAAAACTCTTCTAGTGCATCCCATATAAATGGGTCTCTCCCTATACTCCATGTGTTTATGAAGACTCTTGTTCCTTTTCTGATTTTGTAACCGGTTACATCATAATCTTGAATTGCTAAATGTGGTGCAAGTAATCCAGCTATAGGGTGCTTCCTCATTGTCTCCTTAATAATTGCATCAATATAAGGAAGTTGTGGAATGTCTTTCGCTCCACCCATCTCTCTCTCCCAATTACTTTATCCAGCTCTTCGGTGGCCTTTTTGATAAGGTGTGGTTGCTTTACTAGCTCAGACATTACCCATTCCATAACTGTTGCAGAGGTATCCATTCCTCCAGCTATTAGGTCCTAATTTTGATACACATGACCACAGAAAATTTCAATAAATGATATTGGGCAATCTGAAATGCTAGCAATGGTCGACAAACAATATGAACAAACTTCGTTTTATTATTTTCCTATGATTAACCTGTTTGTAACTATTGTGTAAATTGTAATTATCTACTATAAATTACATGTAGATTATGAGTAATTAAGGCCATGTTCGATTTAGTGTGTTTTCAACACATATTTCTCATTTTTCATAACTCATTACTTGCATTTTGTGGGCCACACCAAATGAAGTTATTTGATTTAGTTTTCATTCTCAATTTCTATAATTCATAACTTAAAAAAATTGAGTTAGAGTTGAGGAAAATGAGAAGAACTTTTAGGAGTTTTCAAGTGATGAAAACTGAGTTAAGATGATTTTTTTGTAAATAACTCTACTTAAGTGGGACCCAACACCAAAGGACATATGTTTATGACCACAAAAAGTTCTATATTTTCTCTCTTCACTATCACAAACTGATTTCTCTCTCTCTCTCTCTCTTTTTCTTTGCACTTCACAGATGATCATGGACTCTTGTATTGGGGTCCAACACCAAGAATTTGGATTAATCCAAGCATAAAGTGAAACACGCAAAATGACACCTCACAATATTTCTAACAAATATATCTAAGGTTCAAATTTTCAGTTTCCTAACTATTGAATTATATATATATATATAAATGAAAGATGTTTTTATTTTATTTTTTGATAAGCTTAATTATTAAACCATTTCAATTCTCTAGGATTATAAATTTTTTGTAACTCTTTTTGTGTTTCACTTTATACTCTATTGGTCTTAGCTTCCCATGTATCCTATTTTACTTTCCTTATAAAATATCAGAGTTTAAAATGACAAAAGAAAAAAAAAAAAAAAAAAAAAAAAAAAAAAAAAAAGAAGACATATGGCATGGCACATTTGATGGAGCATGAACACAAAAGGTGGGACAAATAATTTTTATTTAAATCTCCTTGGTTTATTAAAAAAAAAAAAGGTATAATTTACTAGTTAGATCAAATTGGTAAACATATCCACTCACCAAAAGAAGAAAGTTAAACATGAGGTAAAATAGAAACATTAACAACTCCTTCGGAAATATGTTTTTCACATAACTAGTTTGGAGGAAAATTCATGCAACCCATTATGTGAAAATTGAAAAAATCATTCATAAATACTTTGTCACATGATATTTTTTAAAATTTATGTGACTTATTTAAATAATACACTTTGATGATCTTATGAATTGCTATGTAGGGGTTGAGGGAGATTCTTTTGAGTTGGTTTGAAAGGAAATCTTGTCCATCAAAGTATTAAATTACATTTCAATAAAAGTTAGAATTAATTTGATATAATTCTTTAGTGGGATAACAATTTTGTTCATGTATCTTCCCACTAAAGGAAGAAAGTGAAACATGAGGGGAAAAAATACATTAAAATTAAAAGTGTTAGATGCACAATATTTTCCCAGTAATGTTTAGGTGGTAAGTTGTTACTGATTTTCATTTAGACATACTACTAACATTAATATTTTTAAAAAATTTTATTCATTCATTTACTATTAACAGTTTGCCTTTTAAACTTGGTTATGAAAGTACTGCAAAAGAAAACTTTTGCGAGTAGTTTTATTTAAATCAGAAAGGTAACGATATTACCTGAGTGAGTGCCTTGATACAGTCATAAGTGAGTTTAATGTAAATATTAGGATCATCAGCCAGCTGCAATAATAAATCTACCGTATCCTTTGGCATAAAATCTTTCCCTCCTTCCTTCTTTGCCTTATGTTCATCAAGTACATGGTCAAGGAATCGATCAAATTTTTTACTTAAACCCTTCATTCGCTTCACGTACCCTTGCAAGTCCAAGAAATCGAGCCACGGTATCTAGTCTCCTATATTAAACACCGCATTTAGCAAGAACAACTCGTCTAACATTTCTTGAAATTCTTCTGGTCTCACTATCGAGGTTTTGTATTTGGACTCATCACTAACATACTTCTTACCCAATGCAATTCTGCTTATAATGCTTAGAGTAAGACGGAAGAGATGGTCTTTTAGCATAACTGGCTTCCCTGACAAGATGCAAAGGCGTGACAAAAAAGCACGCATTTCTTCTACACGAATGTATCGATAAGACTCGAGTTGTTTTGAGCTAAAAAGTTCAGAGAGGAAAATCTTACGGCCTTGTCGCCAATATGGACCATAGGGTGACCACGTGATGTCGTGATAGTTATAAGTTGTGTACTTGCCAGCGGCAGTTTTTGGTCTAGAGGCAAAGACATGGTCATGTGTTTTTAGGAATTCCTTTGCCATTTGGGCAGATGAGGCAACCACAACAGGGAAAGATCCAAACTTTAGTTGCATAATTGGTCCATATTTTTGGGCTAATTTGTGAACGGATTGGGGAGGATGGGAACCAATAAGATTTAGATTGCCTATGATTGGCCAAGGTTTGGGACCTGGTGGAAATTTTAGCTGGTGGGATTTGAAGGGTAATAATTTTGAGAGAGAGGCTAAGGCTGCTAGTGATGCCACTACTATAAGAGCCCAAGAAGATGACTCCATTTGGTCTTGGTGGGAATTATGGAGGATATGGTTGTGCGAGTTTGAGGCATGGTGTACGGGGTTTATATACTTGGGGAAAAGTGGTTTTTTTAAATCTTGCGTTTTATAGAATTATATGTTTATATTCGTATTCGTTGTTGATGTAAAGCGTACACAATTGTCCATATTTGTTTAGTCGGGAAAGTAAAAAAAAACAAAAACATAATTTTCCTTATATTTATCGTTTATGGCAGCTATGCGTACAATGTACATGTGTGTTTTGTGTTGGGTGCCTTACCGTGTGGGTCCAGCCCACTTGCTTGCCATGCCTTGTCAAAGCTCATTTATGAGCTTGGTTCCAAGAGTCTTCAAATTCAGCTTTCCATTATTGAGAAATGACCAAAACATGGAGAGATCTAACTTCTCTTAATGAGAAGTGTTCCAAAAGTCAGCATGCCATTTTCTTGGGCAGTGACTTAGGCGTGTGAGACACGCTGAAACTGACAAAAGAAGAAAAGAAGGAAAACAAAGGCATTCGGCCTTGTGAGCAAAGCTGAAAACTGAGAGTCTTTCTTGGGCCATTGTATGTGAGTTCCAAAGAGAGCAAAACACAAAAAGAGAGAGCTTCAGCTAGAGGTGCAGTCCGAAAAATAGAGAGAAATACAGTGAGAGTGTGAGAGAGTGAAAAAGAAAAAGGAGACATTTTTCTTTGCTCAAGTTACACATAAAAAAAATAAATTGGTGGAGTTCTCATGGAGTTTTTGAGTGCTACAACCATGGAGAGTTGGAGTATTCAGAGGAAGATTTTGCTACTGGTTTTGTGATGAGATTGTATTTACTCCTTGAGATATATTTGTTGTATATCCAATTTATTGTGAACACAAGTTTAGCATAAACTTGATAGTTGTAATCTCTATTTTATAGTGGATGTTTTTCGGAGCTGCCCCGTGGTTTTTCCCTCTACACTAGAGGGTATTCCACGTAAGATTTGGTGTTCTTGTGTGATTGTGTTTATATGGTGCTTGCTAGAATTTTTTTTTGTTTCCATAATATTACTATTGCTTGGTAGTCATTAATTTTAATTCACACATAGACATAGAGGAGATTAGGATTTTTTCCCAACATTTTGGAAGTAGTAGTTTTTATTTTTTTGAGATAACGGACGTAGTAGTTATTCAGCAAAAAAAAAAAAAACGGACGTAGTAGTTAAGAGTAAGACAGACGGGCCCGCTAATATCCGTAAGAATCCAAAACATAATTTAACGCGATATATGTTTAGATTCTATAATTATTGCAGCAGGGTGAGCCTTACTGGGACCGCAACTTTCTTGACATTGGCCATGTTCTTTCTGAGACCGTCCAATCCTTCGGTCACCACGCCACCACGTCGGTTGACTGGGGTCCAAGCCTTCACAGTCACACACCAATACTGTGGTGGTTTACGGTGCACCTCTAATTTTGATATCCTTATAATTACATCTGTCCTGTGGTGCTTGAAAATTTGTTGGACTAGGCCCAGTTATATTTTTCTTGAAAGTTTAGGGTGCTTCAATCATGTCAGTGGCCATGCATTATTTGTATTCCCTTGCTCTCCCTAAGCTTGGTTTATAATAATTGTTAGTTTAAGTTGCTAAGCTTATAAGTTAGTTTTTTATTTTTTAGCTTTTAAGTACCATTTTTTAAAACCTCACTTTTTTTTATTAATTTTTTTTCACTTTTTCAAAGTACAATCTATATAATAATTGATAGTCGAAACGTTTAACTTTTGTTAACTACTTCTCATTACATCACGTGGTTACACAAATTGCTACCATGTAAACATTTAAAAACACTGAATAGTTGTGTTGTTTGATTCTGAGACATTTTCACTATTTAACAAAAAAAAACGACTAAATAAAAAAAAAAAAAAAAAAACTGCCCAAACTAAATAGATGAATGAAATGAAAAACAAGGAGCGGAAAGAAAACAAACCCACCGAGAAAACAAGGACACGCACTCCACTGACCCATATTAGGAAAGTAAAAGAAAATTTAACGTTGGCTTCAACGATGGAACAAAGAAGAATGTTAAAGTGGCAGACAAAAATGGAGTGACAATAAAAAAGTTAGAACTAAAAAAATATTTTGAAAAAAAGAGAAAGAAAGAAAAGGAGTCCACTCAGCAATAGATTTTTGACCAATTAAAGCATTATTTCATTTTGTGGGATGGCCATTGAAGAGTCTTGAGCAGGAACATCAATGTGACAACAGGATGGTTTCAACAATTTTCTCCATATACGCTGACTCCGGATTGCAATTACAAGGGTACCCACAATTATTTTTTTAATTTTTATTTTTTTCAAAATTGAAGTTATTGATCGACTGATCATACAATTAAGAGGAAACGAGTTACGAAAAATTGAATGAAATGCCAAAAATCTGATTGGATAGCTAATTTCTATGGAAATGAACGAACTACTTCAAAGTACTAGCCACATATACAATCAAGTTTATTGGGTTCTACAAATAGCAATTTTGGAGAAGATCTACAGGTTTTTTGTATTTTAAAGAAAGATGAAAGAGAAGAAATTGGGAAGAAATTACCAAATGAATATGAACCACTATTTATAGCTAAAGGTTTATGACCTTTCAATAGGCACATTTTTATAAAATATGCACTTTTTTGATTAGTAGACACATTTTCATTCAAGAACACATTTTCGATCAATAGGCACCTTTTGATTCAATAGACATTTCATTCAATAGGCACATTTTTCGTCAATAGACATATTTTCGTTCAATAAGCACCTTTCATAAATATCCAATACGAAGGGTTATGACCTTTCAATAGGCATATTTTGGAATATCCAATATAAAGGGTTATGACATTTCAATAGACACTTTTTGGTATATCTAATTTGAAAGATTATGACTTTTCAATAGGCACCTATTGCTATATATACTACAACTTACCTTGTATATATCTATATATACAACACAAACTAAACTAGAGACACAAGATTCTATCTTTTTTTCCTTCTCACAAAAAACTAATAAATAAAACAACATTGTTTTCTTTTACGTAACTAATAAAACTATGTGCTACTTCTTTCAATATCATTTTTTTAATGCATTTTTGCTTACTACTCCAACTCAAAAATAATGGCTTTGTTTTGTTTTATTTTGTTTGTTTGTTTGTTTGTTTGTTTTTTTTTTTTCCTAAAGCTCATCCAAGAACTATTCCCGTGCATCGCACGGGTTAGTGACTAGTATGTATTAATAGGTAAAGCTGGGAGAAAATCCAATTAAGTTTTAAATTGAATTCCAATTGTTGTCTAATTTTGCGCCACTTGTCCTATTTAAATTTTTTTTTAATTTTTGTTCTTGATGAGTTAATGAGGTGCAAAAGACGAAAAATCTAATATAAATAAATCATCAATGTGGGTGAGTTAGGCCTAGGCAAGCATGTTGGCCCACTTGATCAAAAACCAATACGAAGCCCAAGACCCATCGGACGAATTAGACTTGGTGCGCGGGGAGACAGTTAGCCTTGGGCCTTATCACAATGGGCCCAGTCCCAAGTTCGGGACCATGGCCGAGAGGATGGAACTTGAGGGATTCCTAAGTGGTTGGTTAAGCACCGACCGATAACGAAGGTAGTCGGGGTAAAACAAGAATCAAGCAAGATAGGTAACCGAGGACTAATAGTGAAAAAAGGGAACCACCTTTGAACACAATTTGGCGTTTGGAATAAGTTCCAAGAGAATCCTCTAAAATCGTGAGGATCCTTAGGGATTCTAAGGGACATAGAAATACGTGTGTGAAGTGGAGAGATAATGATAAAAACCCCACTAAGGAGAGGCTATAAGAGATGGAAGAAGGTGGAGGCTTAGGGGTTGGGAAAGCTAGGGAGTGAAAGAGCAATAGAGAGAAAAACACAGGGAAACACTGGGAATTTGAGAGGGGCCAAAGGAAGTTTGAGGTCCTATCTCTAGGATTGAGCCTTGACCCACACATAAATAAATTGTGATCCAAATACTATTGCTAAAATCAGTATTCAATGACCACAATCAAAAACTCAATAAACAAAAAAAAGAAAAAGAAAAAGTTATTCGACATATACTGCTGAGATTCTCAAATTATCCACATGGAAACACTTTTAATTCGACATATACTGATGAGATTCTCAAATTTTATTCTCATCATTATTTGATAATGTCCGAAGGTGCAATTCAAACTTGACGTCTACAATACAATGATGGAGAAATCCACTCCCTTGAGAAGCATAAAAAAGGGAAGTGAGGCCTTCAAGAAAAGAATTTTTGTGAATTATTTTTTGTTTATTTGAGAACTCCTACATGTTGCAATGGCAGAGCCACATTGGGACCAAAGAGGCCCTGGCCCCCAAAATTTGAAAAAAATTTGAAAAAAATTTAATAGATATAAATATAAATATATATAAATATATATATATTTATATATATTTCACAACTCTAATATATATATATATATGTATATATATATTAGAGTTGTTAGGACATATGTGATTCACTTGTTAGGAACATATGTCACTATTTTATGTAATTGGCTAATCCTTTGACAAAACGCACTTTACTTGTATTTGGGTAGATCTAAGATGTGTTTAATACTTTAAGAAGTTGTGTTTCAAGATCAAGTGTTGAAACCATGCAAGTTTGTCCAAGATTCAAGCTAAAAAGTGCAAGTTCATTAAAGCTTGACAACTAGTATCTATCGAGCTTGAAGAGTTGTTCCAATCCCGTGACTCGATAAATCGACAAATAGGCATTTGTTGAGGTTTATGAAAAATAGAATTTTAGTTCTGTTTTGACTTTAATCCATGATTATGTGTTTGGACCTTCTTTTCTTATAACCCTAGACATATAAAAGAATTATTTTAAGAGCCGTCAAAGGTGACACAAGTTGCACAAGTGTTGAGCAAAGTTTGTTCAAGGAAATTGTGACAGGAGACAGAATTTGCCTTAGTTCATCGTTCTTGTGAAGAAGTTGTTGTGTTTGTGCACCGTAGTATTTTGTGACCAAGCATCTTCTTGATCTTCATCGTGGATGGACTCAAGAACTTTGCATTTACAACCTTCTCTAGTTGGTGATTGAAGTCGTGTTCTTGGGATCCGCGCAATTGGTTAGTTACGTCTTGGGAGCCGTGCATCAAAAGGAGAAATTGTTACTACAGAAAAAGTCCAATTAGGTATTGGGATAAGGGTTCAACTGTAGGTTGGTATAAGGTATTGAGATTCCTTTACTTGTAACCGCTTGTTGTGATAATAGTAGAATTTCGGGAATGGTGACCTTAAAATCACCCGGTGAGGTTTTTGTCGTGTTAGTTTTCCTCATTCGTAAACAAATCACTGTATCAATTTAATTTCCGCTGAATTTAGTTTAATTGGTGATTTGTTTGTGCTACCATGTGTTTGCATGTTAATTTGATTAATTAATAAACTTGGCTAATTAATCAATTAATTCATCACAAGGAATCAATACATTTTTGGCCTATCAAGAGTTATCTTAACCCATTTGAAAATTTTTAAGGAACTCTTATCATTTTGGCCCCAATACCTGGATAAGTCTAAAATTACATATATTACTTTCATTGAAATGGGATATAATCCAAATGGTGATTAAATATATATGTCAAAAATTACTATGATTAGACATTTTTCAGCATCTTAAAATGAACACATAGTTATTTTAACAAATATCTTACAAAATAAAAGGAAAAAAAAAAAAATCTAATTTTCACTCCAACATTTCTAGGACTTACTTGCACCACAACAACAAAAAGATTGAAAATCTCTTTGATTCGCCGCACCAACACATAGTTGCAAAAATTTTGCTCATCACAAGATAGGACACAAGTGACTCTCTCTCTCTCTCTCTCTCTCTCTCTCTCTCTCTCTCTTTGTTTGTCTAAATGTCTCTCTCCATGGCGTCTCAACTCTCTTGCTCTCTCTGTCTGAATGTCTCTCTCTAGTTTTCATCATTTACAATGTAACAAACCTTTTGTGTAAATAATAGTTGCAAACAACAGACTAGATAACCATGTGTATCGGTGTGTGGCTAAAATCTTCTCTAGAATCTCTACCAAAGCAAGTGGGTGTGTCACGCCTCGAACCCAACCATAAAGATAGGCACGTGACAACGGCTGCACGCTTATAAAGTAATCACCCTACAAGTATGGAAGGCCTTCTTAGTACTAAAAGTTATCCTAAAAAATTTCATCAAATAAATTCAAAATACCTCAAAAATTTCTTTATGAATAGATCTCCAGTAATTTTATAAGGAACAAAATCCAAACCTCATGTACATAATGCAATTTGGCCAAAAGATATAAGACTATTACAAGGCCATCTAATTCCAAAATCACTAAGCTTCTTTCCCTGCTCACAACACAACATCAAAACTCCCAAAACTTGCTATTCTTCACTATATGAAATTTGAGAGGAAAAAGGGGGTGAGTCAACAACTCAATAAGTAGCCAAAGTCCTAATAAGTTCTATCAAGCAATAGATCTCTAAAGTATAAGATGTAATATGTGTTTTCAAAAGTTATAATATACTATGTGTTTTCAAAATAATTGAAGAAGTTTCATAATCTTAAAATAATAAGTTGCACATAGATCACATACTTTAATCTTACAAATATATCATAGATGGTTTAGAAAATAATCGGTTTTCCATATATCTAAAGTTATAACTTATAATAGGTTCCAAAATACATAAGCAATTTTAGTGACTCAAAATAGTTCAAATACTCAAACGTAATTCATACTCTTAACAATCTTATGACTATGGCCACGCTATATCCCCATGATTGGGCACTAGAATACTAATGAATAACCCTCATTGGCTGAATATCAGAGTATCAATGAATAACCTCCATTGGTTTGAGTATCAGATTACCAATGAATAACCTCCATGGGTTGGGTATCAAAGTACCAATGAATAACCCCCATTGGTTTGAGTATCGTAGTACCAATGAATAACCCAGAATACCAATGAATAACCCCCATTGGTTTGGGTATTAGAGTACCAATGAATAACCCCCATTGGCTGGGTATCGAAATCAATTCATAGTCAGATTGTCCATAATCATATATATGAAATCATAGTTTCTAACAAAAATATATTTTATTCAAGCATGTATATTAAAATCATATACTCAGTATTAAAATATATTTGTAATAATCCTTTACTTGAAATCATAATACAATAGAAATAAAAATTTTAACAATTATAAACAATTTTCAGTAGTTAAAAATACATTAATATAAGCAAAATAAAAACCAATTAGGACAAGGTTACTTACCTCCAAAAGCCATACCAAAAAGAACTTTTCCCTAACACTTCTTTTAAAATCCTTGGATATCACCTAAAACAATTTTGCAGGTACCATTTACTCAATGAGAAAATATTTAAGAAAAACTTGTAATGGTATTCAGCAAGAGAAAAACCGCTAAAAATATCTTTGGGGCCCGACAACGGATGGGCCAGATCCACCTGTTCACACGGGAAGACTTAAGGCCCAAGCCGAAGAAGGTAGTAGTCCAAGCCCAATAGCGCATGCACCAATGGGCCAAGATTCAGGGTAAAGGCTGCAAGCTACACTAAGAAAAGGGGCAAAAGCGGCATAGGGGTAATCTTGTAAGAAATCTAAAATATCTAGGAAAGGCTGCCCATACTACCTACCCTAGACAGAGCTTTGCATCTCAGAGTGTTTCTTTAACTTACTCAACCACTCCCAACAACTCGGGTCCAAACCGATGGGACAAGTATCGGTCTTGGAAAGTTCGACCCTACACGTGGACGAAGGAAATTGAATGCATGCTAATATAAAAGGAAAATATGCAACCTAAAGGAGGAGGCCAGTCCTTCCGGAGAAAAAGGGCCAAAAGGGTGAATACCTCAAAATGATGCATGAACAACTTAACAAAACAAGCTTCTAATCACGACTTAGCCTTTCGAACCCACTCTCTACAAATGATATTATGCAGGCCCATTCACGTACGGACCCAACCACGGTTGCATGGTCCGTTTCGGAACGTGACCCTACAATTGGCGCCGTCTGTGGGGAGGCTTACGCGTGAGCTCGAGCGGCGATGGAGTTGAGTTTCTATGGAACAAGGGTCTACGTAGACACCTTCACGACCGGCGACACCTTATCGTTGTTCCGATGCGAGTTCTCACCAGGGGCTACGCCTCATAATGCTAGAGGCATGGCAAGTCTAGGGGCTTCAAGCATCAAGATCGCTTCCCCCGCTTTATTCGATGAACTAACACCTCTAAGAAACGAATAAACGAACAACGAAATACAAGTTTTGGATGGCCTTGCATGGTCCTTCGACCCAAGCCTGCGGGGAAACCAACAACTTACACAGAAAATACAAGTTTTGGACAGAACCAAGGCCTTGCATGGTCCTCGGACCCAAGCCTGCAGGGGAAACCAACTACTTATAAAAGAATACAAGTTTTGGACAGAACCAAGGCCTTGCATGGTCCTCGGACCCAAGCCTGCTCAAAAGAAACCAACTGTTACAAAAAAAGGATACAAGTTTTGGGAACCAAGGCCTTGCATGGTCCTCGGACCCAAGCCTCGAGGAAACCAACTACTTATAAAAGAATACAAGTTTGGAAACCAAGACCTTGCATGGTCCTCGGACCCAAGCCTAAACCAACCAACTTACAAAAAGGATACAAGTTTTGGATAACCAAGGCCTTGCATGGTCCTCGGACCCAAGCCTGGGGAAACCAACTACTTATAAAAGAATACAAGTTTTGGACAGAACCAAGGCCTTGCATGGTCCTCGGACCCAAGTCTCTGGGAAACCAACTACTTACAAAAAGGATACAAGTTTTGGATGAACCAAGGCCTTGCATGGTCCTCGGACCCAAGCCTCACAACCATTACAAAAAGGATACAAGTTTTGGACAGAAACCAAGGCCTTGCATGGTCCTCGGACCCAAGCCTTTAACTACTTACAAAGAAAACTTGTTTGTGGATCTTAGAACCTCCCGAGGAAAACTTTCCATTAACAATTGGGTTGACTCTGATTAATTAACACTCTAGTCTCGCCCTTGGACCCTCAACGCCAAAAGGGCCAATACGAAATGGAGTAACATGTTTCAAAAACATGATCGAAGTCGCTGATGCTCGGTCACCCCTCAAGTGAATTATTTGGAGTTCATCGTTTCTCGGACAAAAATTCTCGCACACATATCACGGAACTCAATCATTTTAGTTTCCTAAATTTAACTTACTATCAATTATTATTATGCCTGGTAGTATAGGTAAATTAGAACAAGTTAGAACGAGTTAGAACGAGTTGAATCGTGTCTCAAGGGGCTCCCCTAAGTATCGGAGATAAAGCACATACGGGGAGTACACTCATTCACGAGGTGGTGTGCCAAAAGAACAATACCCAAAACAAGTATATAAATTTCTATTTTTATTACAACGAAGCAATAGTACTTAAAATGAAAAGCTGGAATCATACGTCAAAAGCTTACTACAAAGCAAGAAAAAGAAAAAGAAAAATACAAGAAAAAGAAAGCCGAAGAGGTATGTCGGAGGATAGGTTGGCTACACTCCAAGACCTTATTCTTCCCCGCTCTTACATGCCCATAACTCAAGCACCAAAGAAACCCCAAACCCGACACCGTTGAAGGAAAGGTGCCGGGAGCGGGAAAGCTCGAGGGGCTTTCTCTAAATATTCGCCAATAGGCGCCGATGGCGGAGAATCTTTCTTGACATACCAAAGTCTTTGGTATGAGCAAGATTTTGACTAAAAGAGGAGGGACGCCGTTCCCCCCTCGGTCGAGATGGAGTACTCTCCGAACTTGTGCTTCTGTGCCCACATCTTACTTTGTTTAAGCCTCATGAGGACACGGCGCTCTCTCCATGGAGAGAGTCTTTCTTCCCAACCCTGGCCTTCAACATGCTACGCCAAGAAAGGAGAACTCCGGATATGGGAAGTATGATGTGAGAGAAAACTAAAAGGATTGGTGTATATATAAAGCAACCTTCTCTCCCTCCTATTTATTTGAAAAGACAAGATGATGGCAAACAACTCACGCGGCGTCCCAAGGAGCACTACGAGACAAAGTGGTCTTGGCTCAACTTCCAACGTCAATCGCAGCCCACGAGACTCAAGGAGCCTCGTAAAATCACCTCGATCCTTGGGGCGTCGAGAAAATCTCGTGGCAAGGTTGCAGAAATATCTCTTAACTTGTGGGTTAATTGAATTCGCGGCCCAGGCCCGCTTTGCGTGAAGGCCCGGGGACACCTTGTTTAGCGCCTCGGAAATGCTTGATGAAAGGGAGAATCAACTCAAAGTCTTGGACAGAACCTAAGGCTTGCATGGTCCTCGGACTCAAGCTAAAAGGGAAAACCAAAATCTTTCGATCGAATTAGTCTTGGACAGAACCTAAGGCTTGCATGGTCCTCGGACTCAAGCTAAAAGGGAAAACCAAAATCTTGATGCGACAAAGTCTTGGACAAACCTAAGGCTTCCATGGTCCTCGGACTCAAGCTAAAAGGAAAACCCAAGATCGAAAAGACACAAGTCTTGGATGAACCTAAGGCTTTCATGGTCCTCGGACTCAAGCTAAAAGGAAAACCCGATCCAAAGACACAAGTCTTGGACATAACCTAAGGTTTTCATGGTCCTCGGACTCAAGCTAAAAGGGAAAAACCAAGTACATAAGATAAAATGCATAAGTCCTAAACAAAACCCAGGTTTTGCAAAGTCCTCGGACTCGGGCTTCTTGGGAAATCAACATCGAATGAAGAAATTTCTCGGCTTAAATACTTAAGGCTCGCGTGTCATGGAGATGGCAAAATAACCTAATGATCGTCCACCTAAGGAGGCCGTTCATCCGGTGGGTAACATGTCCTCGGATAATACTTCTTACACCTTATCGAGCATTTAGTACCCATCACGGCTAATTTTAAGATAAGTCTTATTCCTCACCGGTCGGATTGTTATGTTGAATAATGATTTTGTTAAAGTTATCGTGGCATCTTTTTATCAACGATTACTTTGGCCTTAGTTATTATTGATTCAAATGCTATACTATTATGCCGAGCAGCGCTTTCACATTTATTAGAATATATAAACGAAACATACGAAATAGAGTAACAATAACTTTTATTAATATGAAAAATTGTTACAACGTACAAAGAAGGGCTTAAACAAGCCTATACAAAAAATGAATTGCTAAAGCGAATAATCCGTAATACAAATAAGTAAATCATCAGACTCGCCTTCAAAGTCTCTCTGAAATCTCTGCCTCATCTTTGCTCATATCGGAGAAGAACCTTATACAAAAATAATGAAGGAGAAGGAAGAAGAATTGGAATACATGGAAGCACTTCAGCAAACTCTTGTCGTTGAAGAATGCAAGGAAAAAAGAAGATGGAGGACATGAGCGGGAAGGAGGAGAAGAAGAGGGAAGCAATGAAAAGAAAGTAAAAGGAGCAAAAGAGGGAAAAGATGAGCCATATTAGGTATGCTCATGAGAGAGCGGATGGAGATGACAAGGGAGGTTTTCGACTCGGTCACACCAGAAATGGGGTGTGACGAGTCCCTGCCTGGATTTTGGCTAAAAGAATGGGGAGGCAAATCTTGAGCCTCCGCCATCCTTGTCCCGACCGAGCCATCTCAAGTTTTGTTAGGACATGACGTTTACCAAAGGAAGGCTTTGTTCATGGCGGATTACTTGTAGGGGATGTATTATTGAATATTAAGTAACTGGATGGAGGAAGTGAATTCAGAAGAGTCCGAGGGATTCAATAAAGAGAATCACCTTTTGTCCTCTCTCTTTATATAGGGGAGGGGGACAAGGGTGCGTAACGCGTTCGATACCCAGAAATCCCCAAATAAATGTGCGTCCGTTTCGTTCCTCCACGTTATCGATAACCGCTTGATTTGGGAGGCCTCGTAAAAGGAAGATATTAAAGGCACACTACGAATAACCAAACGGTATAAACGCATCACGCGCAAATCGAGGGAAGCATCTCGTAGACCGGCGCATTCCTTGGGGAGGTGAAAAGTCGCCGACGTTGATCAAGGGCCGAATTTAATGAGCCGCTATAAATGCTCGGTATTATCAAAACCCCCCTATCCAACCAAGGGGTCGGACAAAGATGGTTTTGAGGGGCTATTGTGGGGCCCGACAACGGATGGGCAGATCCACCTTGCTTCACGGGAAAGACTTAAGGCCCAAGCCAAGAAGGTAGTAGTCCAAGCCCAATAGCGCAAAGCACCAATGGGCCGGAGAAGCCGCCGAGGAGGGTACAGCCCCTCGGGCGGCCCAAAGCTACACTAAGAAAAGGGGCAAAAGCGGCATAGGGGTAATCTTGTAAGAAATCTAAAATATCTAGGAAAGGCTGCCCATACTACCTACCCTAGACAAGAGCTTTTTGCATCTCACAAAGTCGTGTTTCTTTAACTTACTCAACCACTCCCAACAACTCGGGTCCAAACTCGATGGGACAAGTATCGATCTTGGAAAGTTCGACCCTAACGTGGACGAAGGAAATTGAATGCATGCTAATATAAAAGGAAAATATGCAACCTAAAGGAGGAGGCCATCCTTCCGAGAAAAAGGGCCAAAAGGGTGAATACCTCAAAATGATGCATGAACAACTTAACAAAACAACCGCCGAGTAATCACGACTTAGCCTTTCGAACCCACTCTCTACAAATGATATTGTCCGGGCCCATTCACGTACGGACCCAACCACGGTTGCATGGTCCGTTTCGGAACGTGACCCTACAATATCCATCTTATATATTTCAGAACTATCATTAATTTATCTATATAAATTCTGTCTCCTCATTAAGCCTAACAATAATCCCTTGTTTCTTACACCAAACTCACATAGTCATAATATTTTTGTTTCTTTACTTTCTGCCACAAATAGTTCCATAGGAATAAAACCTATAGAACACACTATACTTATAGCCATATAGGGTCTATACGTGTATTTTCTTTTGTTTTGTTTTGTTTTGTTTTCTTTTTCAAGTAAAAATGCAAAACTGATCCTCTAACTTTCAATTTTTTTAATTTTAGTCCTCTAACTTTCAATTTTGTCATTTCAGTTCTCTAACTTTTATTTTTTGTCAATGCAAGACTCAGTTAGAATTCAGTTAGTGGTCATCGTTAATTGAGCCAAAACAACGTTGTTTTGGTTTGTTGTTGTTGTTATTGTTTTTTTTTTTTTTTTTAATTTATTTTTTTTAAATAAATTTCAGAATTTAAAGAAAAAAAAGAAAAATCTGTAAAAAAAAAAAAAAAAAAAAAACTGATTTAGAACTCCATCACTGCTCCACAAACCACCATCTCATGGCCCGAACTTGAATCTGAATCTCTCTCCACAATCACCAAAGCCGACCCGCATTCCACCTCCACCTCCACCGCCGGTCTCAACTCCACCACATAGACTCCCTCTCCTTCAACAAAACCCTAGACTAACTCTTCAACCTCAAGCTCCAACGCGGTGCGGTGCGAGTGGACTCTTTTCTCTCCCTCGCACCCACCAAGCACGGCGGAGGCGGAGGTCCGGGCCTAGATTTCAGCAAATCATCTCCGGTCTAACCTTAGGCAGTGACGAGTACTTCACACGAATCGACGTTGGAACCCCACCTAAGTACTCGTACATGGTCCTGGACACGGCAAAGAATATGGTTTGGAGTTCGGTGATGGAGTTCTGAATTGGTTTCTTCTTTCTTTTCTTTTTTTTTTTTTTTTTTTTTTTTTTTTACAATTTTTTTAAATTATGAAATTTATTAAAAAAAAGAAGCCAAAACGATGTCGTTTTGGCTCAATTAACGACAACCCCTAACTGAATTCTAAAGAAGTCCTGCATTGACAAAAATTGAAAGTTAGAGGACCGAAATGACAAAAATGAAAATTAGAAGATTGAAAGTTAGAGGTTCAGTTTTGCTTTTTTTTTTTTTTTTTTTTTTTTTTTTTTTGCGACCTTTAGTTCTTCTAAGACGAGGACAAACCAAGTACTATATCATACAAAAATCAAAGCACCAGGATATTTACGAATACACCACACCATTCTTTTTCTTTTCTCCTCTTTTCAAAAGCATGTGAGTATATGTCGGACCTCAAAGCATGCCTAGACTACTATGCTTCAGTATATCATCAAGTCTAGTACTTAGGTCACTATTCTTTAAAGAAAAATTGTGTAGAAACTCCATACCTATCAAAAAAAATCTTAACACAATATAAAAATCTACGTTTTCTATTGCGATTAACGCAATAAAAGGCTTAGAAGATGTCAAATTTTTGAGATAGGAACAGTTGCTTAGCGTCCGAAATAGCAAAGATATAAATCTAAATCTTTCTTCTTCGTTTACAGCATAAAACTCACTGGATATTTTGATAGTTTTAATACTGGCCAAAAATACCAACATAGAAGATGTTATAATTTCATATAAAATATAGATTTGACAATATATGAGACCTAAAGTGTGTCATTAATCTTTCTCTACTTGAACAAACTTAGAAGTCCTCCTTAAAAAATATCTATCGTTATACTCTAACTTAATTAGAGTATATATAGTTAGGGTTTCAACTTAGTTTTCTAAAATCTCCCTCGGTAATGTTAATTACAAAATTGACCCCACAAAATATTTATTTAAATACCCTTCCTTTTAATATATATATATATATATATATATATATATATATATATATATATATATATATATATATATATATTTATTGGGGTATTACAGGGTGGGTTGTAGCATATCAGGGTGGGTTGTAGCCATTCCCATCATCCCACTTTCCAAGCTACTTTTCCTTTCATCTTTTTATAATTTGCCTTTTCTTCAATATATATTTAATTGTTATTAAAATAATCCATATATCTTATATCATTATATTTACCTTTTAAAATATACTACTATTTATCATTTATAATTAAATTGCATGTACATTATTGTTCTAGATTTTATATGTAGCATGGATGTAATTAATTTGACAATTCTTAATGTTTCCATTTGTTTCTTGATTGTATCTTGTAGTTCTTTTTTAGTTGAATGAACTCAGTTTACCATTAAAAAAATGTAATAATATATACACAGAAGTTTTATTTCTTCTAATTTTATGTATCACCCCCAAAGATATATTCGGAGCTCCGCCACTGCCTACGAATACTTTGTTTAAATGTTATGAGATGTATAACAAAGTATTTGATAAAATTCTTTCTTCTTGAGTATTAAATTAAATTTATTATTTTGAAAAAAAATCACTACCTCGAGATATCTCAACAATTGGTATCATAATTGGTTTGATCTCGAGAGAATCTAATCAAAAGAGAAGATTGTCAGTAACTTGTATTTCACATTCATAAGGAAGCTCAATAATTCCAACTACGAATTGTCGAGGTCAAGCTTGGAGTCGTACTTGATAGGAAATGATTTGTGGGAAGTTAATTATAGAGAAGGCACAGACCACCAATCTATCACAGAGAAATTAAGAACGAAGTGGAACACCAAGGCTGCCGAAAGAAGAGCACACACTGGCTTCAACTTCTAAAAATAGAGATCAGACGCATGGAGCATGGAAAACTTGCTACTGCATAATATTTCCTTAAGATGAATACATCATGCCAATAGCTATATAACTATTAGATCATCCACATAACAAGATATCAGAATCCAAGCCATAGAGGCTCCTCATCAATGGCATACGACCTGAGTATATATGCTATTGCCTGTTGGACTAAGGTGGATGAGTTAGAAAATTTATTAACTAACCACAAATTGGTGCTGGCCAAAAGTGGTAACATGAAGGTCGGAGAAAAGGATGAGGCATTAATTACTTTCAAATTATTTCAAGGGAAAGCACAAAGTAAAATTTAACTTGATATGAGGAGTGACAGTGTTGGATTTGGAAATGGAGATAATAATGGTAATGAGACTCCTCTTTAAGAGCTTCTGACCCAAGGTCACTACTGTTTAAAAATAATGTAGTTTTTTTTTTTTTTTTTGAAAAGAAAAAAATAATAATAATGTAGTTGAATCAACAAAAGTTTTTATTTTATTAATACTACACATTTTACCTATCTCGTTCACCATATCGCAAAATAAAGCCCATAACCAACATCATTTCTAAGATTTTATTTACTATTAAGCAAAGCCTTGGTCCATGACAACAACACAATTATATATCAAATTCACATTTGATAAAGATGAAGAGGGAGTGAAAAAATCTGAGAGAAATCTAAATAGAATTGGGAGAATTTCATTGATCAGAAAAATGATTACAAGAAGTGAATGATAAAATACATAATGCTCTGTTTATATACACAGTGAACATAACTAACTTCCAAGGATGGCGCCAAAATCAGTTATTGAACCTTCTAGAGTTATACACGTGTCGATTGTGATTAACTGCTTCCTAAAATCCTGGGACCCAAATCTTGAGTGCTCTTGAATGAAGAATTCATGATGTGGCACTACTTCAATGACTTCCAAGACTTGATTGCTAATCAGGTCAGGTGTTGATGCACGCTGTGTGGCTTGATCACTACACCGCTTATCGCCAAGTCTGCACTTCCTACAACTCTTGTGGCTTGGCTAGTGCTCTTCACCTCAGCAGCAACTACATTACCTATCACACTTGTAGCTTGTCTCATGTTACTCCGCCTTATAGTATGCCCTGCAATTTTAGCACTCCCCCTCAAGAGCACAGCTCTTTCCTTTTGACTTGGCTTAGGTGGGGAAGGATATTCCACTACATGAGCAAAAATATTGATGACACCCAATCTAGTGATCAACCTCAAATAGTTTTCAACCCCTAATGCTTTTGTAAATACATCCGCCAACTGATTTTTGGTTGAGACATAGAAGGTTTTAAGTGTACCATCAATAATTCTATTTCTCACAACATGGCAATCAGCTTTTATGTGCTTGGACCTTTCATGAAACACTGGGTTTGCTGCTATGTGAAGTCTTTGCTTGGTTATCATAGTACAACAACATAGGTCTGTCATGTTTAAAATGCAAATCTTGCAACAAATGTAAGATCCAAGGCCATTGCCCCGTATTCTGCTTGAAAGACTTGATCTAGACACTATGCTTTGTTTCTTAGATCTCCAAGACACCAAGGCATCACCCAAAAACACACGATAGCCTGTCAAGGACTTCTTTGTGTCGGGGCATCCAGCCCAATCTGCATCACAATATGCTTTTAAGTGTAAATCGAGAATCAGGGAAAGAAAACACCTTGTCCAGGTGTGCCTTTAATGTATTGAAGTATTCTGGTAGTAGCCTTTATATGTGGTACTCTAGGTTGTGCCAAGAACTGACTAAGACTATGTACTGCATATGTGATATCCGGTCTGCTCAAAGTCAAATACATTAGCGTCCCAATAAGCCTTCTATACTGTCCAGGATTAGAAATCGGATCCCCATTACCTTTGGACAACTTCAATTGTTGCTCCATTGGTGTTTGAGTTGGTTTGCAACCTGTCATTCCAGTTTCTTTAAGAACTTCAAGAGCATATTTTCTTTGTGTTAAATTGATGCCAGTCTTGTTTCTTGCAATCTCTAAGCCTAAGAAATACTTGAGTGATCCCAAGTCTTTGATCCCAAACCTTTGATCTAGAACTGACTTGAGAGAAGCAACACAATCAAGATCATTACCTGTAATGATCATATCATCTACATAGACTAGTAGTGCGGTGAACAAAGATCCTTTGCTATGAACAAATAAGGAATGGTATGCTTGGGACTGAACAAAACCAAGTTGTGTAATTGTTGCTAACAATTTTATGTACCATTGCTGAGAAGTTTGTCTCAAACCATAAAGGGATTTCACCAGCTTACATACTTTAGGAGCAATTGATGAAGAAGAGGCTCAACACTCCCCTTCATCGTGAAAACCAGGAAGCAAAGTCATGTAAACCTCCTCATCCAAATCTCCGTGGAGAAAGGCATTGTTTATGTCTAATTGATGTAAAAGCCAAGATTTAGTAGCAGCTAGTGCAATCAAAACTCTCACCGAAACAATCTTAGCAACTGGAGAGAAAGTCTCTAAAAAATCAAGTCCTTCTCTTTGGGTATAACCTTTAGCCACCAACCTGGCTTTATACCTCTCAACATTTCCATCAAGATTGAATTTGACTTTATAGACCCATTTGCAGCCAATGGGAGATTTACCAGGAGGTAAAGCAATCACATCCCAAGTGTGATTATTCTCAAGAGCTTGAATTTCTTTATCCATGGCAGCTTTCCAAAGAGTATCTTGAACTACCCGGGAGAAGCTCTGAGGTTCCCGAGGACTAGAACCAACTGTCGGCAAGTAAGTTTGGTAACCAGGCTCCAAGTGAGAGTAGGTGAGGCTCTCAGCAAGGTCATAAGCAGCACCAGGAGCAAATGTAGTACAAGCATAATCCTGCAAGTAGGCGGGAGGTCTAGTGTCTCTAGCTGACTTTCTGAGAGGCACAGGAGGTGGTGGTACAACTGGTGGAGAAGAAGAAGGTGTAGTCGGAGAAAAGACTTGACTAGGACTAGGTGAAACATCAACAGACATTAAGGAAGAAGTAATGTCATTATCAGAAACAAGGTCAGCAAAAGTAGAAGAAGGAAATAAGGCATTATCCTCATCATTGGGAACAAAATCGGGGACACTAATGGGAGTGACAAAGGAATCATTACCTCTCAAGAAGAGGGTGCAACAACATCTTCACAAGAAGTAAAAGAATCTGGAACATTACTAGAGACAGATGCAAAAGGAAATGAATGTTCATGAAAAATAACATCCCTAGAGAGAAACACACTATGAGTGGCCAAGTCAAGAACCTTATATCCCTTTACCCCAAAAGGATACCCCAAGAAGACAGATTTCTTTGCTCTAGGAGCAAACTTTGTTCTATGATTAGAAAGGGTAGAAGCAAAACACAAGCAGCCAAAAACTCTTAAATGTGAATAAATGGATGGATGACCAAACAAAATTTCAAAAGAGTTTGATTTGATAAAACTGAAGAGGGAGTTCTATTTATCAAGTAAACAAATGCAAGAATAGCATGTCCCCATAGATGTAAAGGTAAATGTGATTGAAACATGAGAGCTCTAGCCACATTCAAGATGTGTTGATGTTTCCTCTCAACAACACCATTTTGTTGAGGGGTTTCAACACAACTCAATTGATGACAAATACCTTGCTTAGCAAAGAAATCCCTTATGAAAAATTATGTACCATTATCGGACCTAATGGTCTTAACCTTTTTAGAAAATTGAGTTTCCACCATGGTACAAAATCCTTCTAAAACAAATTGGTTTTGGGACTTATGCTTTAACAAGTAAACCCAAGTACACCTTGAGCAATCATCTATAATTGTCAAGAAATATTTGCAATTATCAATGGTAGACACTGAAAAAGCACCCCACAAGTCACAATGTATCAAATCAAAACAGGTAGTAGAAATTTGAGAACTTTTATTGAAGGGCAAATGTTTTTGTTTTGCAAGTGGACAGATTTCACAAGCAAAATCCTCAACTGAAGTACAAAGTGGTTCACCATTATTCCTAATTGAAACTAATTTGGCATTAGACAGATGTCCTAATCTGGAATGTCATAAATGAGTGCTATGGACTAAAGGTATTGTAGCAAAAATAGAAGCGGATATGGAGTGTGAAGTGGAGTTACTCCTTTCCAGCAAGTAGAGTCCATTGCATTCCTTACCCAGACCAAGTGTGCTTCAATGAGCAAGGTCCTAGATAAAGCACAAGGTCCCAAAGAAGATAAGACAACATGAAATAGATTTGGCTAACTGACCGACAAAGATGAGGTTAAAATTGAATGATGGAACACAACACATTGTAAAGGGTAAGTTTTTCTGAAATCCTCACAGTACCAATGTGTGTGACTAAAACTATTTCACCATTAGGCAAATTAACATGAGTATTCAAAATAGTGGTGATGGAAGTAAAGCAAGTGACAGAATGTACCATATGGTCAGTAGCCCCTGTGTCTATGACCCAATCAGTGGTATGAAAACACTCTTTATCAACAACTTTGGCAGAAAATATGGAGTGTTTTAAAGTAGGTTTGAAGAAAAGGCTTTAGGTAGTACCCGACACGGTGTCAATGAAATTGGAATTGTTATGGGCTGATGAGGAAGGCACACCAGTTGTAACAAACACACCACAAGCTTCGGTAGTCAAACCAGAGACACTTCCACTTGTACTAACATATGCAACATGATGATTTTGACCTTGATCAATTCCAGGATTGAAAAGGGCAAGGAGCTGCTCACACTGTGTTTTAGTAATAGGACACTGAGTAGATGCATTTGAAGAATTCTCAACAGTAGCACCTTATGGATAGGAGACTTGATTAGAATTGAACTTCCCCTTGTGCTTATAGCCTAGTGGATTACCATGGTGTTTGTAACACTTGTCCACAGTGTGTCCAAGCATGTTACAATGGGTGCACAAGGGCCTTTCCTTCTTAGGTCCAACTTTGCTGCGCTGAAATTCCCTTTGGTATTAACATACATTGCCATTGAATCGGGTTTAGGTATGAAGGCGGAACCATGACCATGACCAATTCCTTTATGGCCCTCCTCTTGAAGAATCAAAGCATACACCTTGCTTATTAATGAGAATGGCTTAAGCATGAGAATATGACTCCTCACAGTCTCAAAATTCTCATTGAGCCCCATTAGAAACCTCATTACATAGGACTTCTCATGAGCAATACTAAGTATCTTCATTGCACCACAAGTACAGGTTAGCAAAGGTTCATAATGAAGTAGTTGATCCAAAGCTTCTTGAACTTAGAGTAATATTCAGTCATTGACAATTGACTCTGAGTTATCTGAGAGATTTCTTGTTGAAGGTTATAAATTTTTGGTCCATTTCCACGAGAAAACACACGCCGCAACTCAAGCCACAACTCCCTCGCAGTCTTACAATATATAATACCACTTGACACATCAAAATGCATCAAATTAATCAACCAAGAAAGCACCATTGTGTTACAACTTTCCCAATCTTCATACAATGGAGAATCAACTACAGGTTTCTCAATCTTTCCATTCACGAAGCCTATCTTCTTCTTGGCGGTGAGTGCTAGAACCATAGCCCTAGACCAAGATTGATAGTTCTTCATTCCCAACAATGGCTGAGTGACTAAGATATTACCTAGATTCTCACTTGCACTTAGCAGAAAAGGATTGGGCGAATTGGTCCGTGCATTGGAATTGGAGACTGGTCGCGTGGATTGAGTGTGCGTTGGATTAGAGTGATCACTTCCTTCAACAGAAGCCATGAATGATCTTCAAAGCTTGAACGAAAACTTCAATGAAAAGAAGAGATTGAAAGAAATTCTCGAGAGATTTCTCGAAAAAAGAAAATCAAGGAAATTTTCTTGAGAAAATTTTTGTTTGGAAAGAAAGAAAATCTTTTGGAACCAAACTAAAGCTAGGAAATCGATGTAAAAACTGTACTAGCCGCTTTGATACCATGAAAAAATCTGAGAGAAATCTAAATATAATTGGGAGAATTTCATTGATCAGAAAAATGATTACAAGAAGTGAATGATAAAATACATAATGCTCTGTTTATATACACAGTGAACATAACTAACTTCCAAGCATGGCACCAAAATCGCTTATTGAACCTTCTAGAGTTATACACGTGTCAACTGTGATTAATCGCTTCCTAAAATCTCGGGACCCAAATCTTCAGTGCTATTGAATGAAGAATTCATGATGTGGCACTGCTTCAATGACTTCCAAGACTTGATTGCTAATCAGGTCAGGTGTTGATGCACGCTGTGTGGGCTATCACTGCATTGCTTATTAGCAAGTGCTGCACTTCCTACAACTCTTGTGGCTCGGCTAGTGCTCTTCACCTCAGCAGCAATTGCATTACCTATCACACTTGTAGCTTGTCTTGTGTTACTCTGCCTTATAGTATGCCCTGCAATTTTAATAGGGAGTTGAGGTTCCATCACTGCAACAAGTGGGAATTTGCAAGATGTTGCAAATCCATAAACTTCATCCATGCTTAAATCTTCATCTTTCGTATTTTCCGGTAGTTTACAATTAAATCCTTGTAACATATTAGCCAAAGTAGAGCTAATCACCTTCAGCCCAAAGCTGTAGCCAGGGCACATTCTCCTCCCTGAACCAAATGGCAAAAGCTCAAAATTTTGACCCTTCACATCAATATCCTTACCTAAAAACCTCTCTGGGCGAAACACTTCTGGTGCATCCCGTACTGATGAGTCTCTCCCTATACTCCATGTGTTTACAAAGACTCTAGTTCCTTTTTGGATTTTGTAACCAGCTACATCACAATCTTCAAGAGCCAAATGTGGTGCAAGTAATCCAGCCACAAGGTGTTTCCAGTTTCCTCATTGTCTCTTTGACAATTGCTTCAATATAAGGCAGTTGTGGAATGTCAATCTCTTCCACCTCTCTCTTCCAATTATCTTGTCGAGCTCTTCAGTGGCCTTTTTTATAAGATGTGGTTGCTTTAAGAGTTCAGACATTGCCCATTCCATAGTTGTTCCCGAAGTGTCTGTGCCTCCAGCTAGTAGGTCCTAATTAATATTGATTAACCAGCGCAAGATTAATAATGTCAATGTCAAGGGGGCAAGCTAAAATTCGAAACTTTAACAATGGTTGTCATATAATAGTAGAATTAATTACAACCTTTCAGTTAATTGTAACTATCGATGCTAGATTATAGGTGATTTCTAATATTCCCAGTAAACTTTAAAGTTTAATAACTAAAATTCTAATATGAGATCAATCTCAAAATTAACAAATTTGTGGGTTGATTAAGGTGAAAATTGCAAATCGATGAGAACTAATTTGTTAATTTTGACATATTAATATACCTTAGCAACTATGAACTTAGTAATTTGTTAATTTCGACACTAACTTGTGTGGAGAAATTAAAATAAAAATAGATCAGAAATTGCAAATAATCCTATAATTTTCAAATGCAGTCCAATATGTTTTTGACATAATTTTTATTATTATTTGAGACCAAAATCATACTTTAACATAATTTAAGTGTATACGTAATACGTGTGTAAAACTCATTCTAGAGACTTGAATTTTGATCCTTACTCTCTACCTCTGCAAAAACTTATACTTGTGAAGTAACCATTACGCTAAAGATGTGCGATAATATTTTTGAAATAATTATTCCTTGCAATATTAGTCTGACCGGAACCTTATTTTGGATTGCCCTTATAAGGCTGGCTCTTCCACCAAATCACTCAGTCAATTGTCTATGGCCTTCAAGTATTTTTTCTTTTTTTTGAGAAAGTCGATGGCCTTCAAGTAGAAGCCCCCTAATTTTGGTCACATATAATACAATACTATATTTATATTGCAACATATAGCAAAATCTAGTTCCCAAAAAACAAGAGGAATAAATTTTAAATAAATAAATTTAAATATAGAAAGTGAAATAAGTATTACTTAATCTATTTTTTTTACAATTATTAAGTAAAAAAAAAAAAAAAAACACTTCCGAAATCTTTAGTAAATACTCTACGTATCTACGTAATTCACTAGTGGGATAACAATTCCCCCCCCCCACCCAAAAAAAAAAAAAAAAAAAAAAAAGTAAAAGTAAAACAAGAGGAAAATATAAACACTAGAATTAAAAAAGATCTTCTCCCAAAAAATAAAGAAGAAATAAAAAGGTAATGGTATTACCTGAATGAATGCCTTGATATTGTCATAGGTGAGCTTAATATCAAAATTAGGATCATCAGCGGGTTGCAATAATACATTCACTATGTCCTTTGGCACAAAATCTTTCACTCCTTCCTTCTTTGCCTTCTGTTCATCAAATACATGATCAAGGAATTGATCAAACTTTTTAATTAAAGCCTTCATTCGCTTCACATACCCCTGCAAGTCTAAGAAATCAAGCCACGGTAGCCAGTCCCCGTTATTTAAGACCCCATTTAGAAAGAACAGCTCGTCTAACATTTCTTGAAACTCTTTAACTGTGATTATTGGGGTCTCATATTTGGACTCACTAGCATACTTTTTACCAAATACAATTCTGCTTATGATGTTTAGTGAAAGATGAAAGAGATGGCCTTTTAGCATAATTGGCTTTCCTGACACTACAAAAAAACGGACCTCCGGCCGCGTTTTTAAAACGCGGCTACATGACAAAAAACCGTGGCTATAGCCTATAAACGTGGGGTAAACCTTTCAACCTTAGGCCGCGTTTTAAACGCAGCCGAAGGGTAAACCTTAGGCCACGTTTAAAACGCAGCTCAAGGTTCAATCTTAGGCAGCGTTTAAGAAGTGCGGCCATACCTCCCATTGTGATGGCCTGTTACACTCACTTGGGCTGCGTTTTAAACGTGGCCTAAGGTTCAACCTTAGGCCGCGTTTTAAACGCAGCCCAAGGGTTAACCTTAGGCCACGTTTAAAACGCAGCCCAAGGTTCAGGCTTAGGCCGCACTTAAAACGCGGCCTAAGGTTATGCGCTTAGGCCGCGTTTTAAACGCGGCCCAAGATTACAACGTTAGGCCGCGTTTTAAGTGCGGCCTAAGCCCTCCGAATTCTTATTATGCATTTGGTCTATAGCCACGTTTTTTAGGTTTTAAAAACGTGGCTATAGTATTTTTTTTTTTTTCCTTTTTATTTCCTTTTTCTGGGTAGAGTTTTTTACAAAACTCATCAAACATACAACCCAGAATTCCAACCCTGAATTCCAACCCAGAATTCCAAACATTAATTTCTCTAAATAAATATCCAAACAACTATACATGAAGAGTCCACAAAGAGTCCAAACAATATTACAATTATGTTTACAATATTTTCAATATCCACGAAGTTACAATATTCCGAATATACTAGAAATTATACATGAAGAGTCCATGACGAGTCCACGAAGATATTATACTATGATGTTGCGCTATATCCTGAAAATATTATATACGCAAAATTAGTAGCACATAATATTGCAATAAACACGCAAGTTTCATTAACTAAAACGCAAAGTTTGTATTACCTGAATATCCAGTTAAACTGGCCGGTGGCATGTTCATCTTTTGGAAGAAGGCTTCTATTTCATCCATTCTCCGCTTTGTATCGGCCATTTCCCGCTTTGTTTCGTCCAGCTGCTGCTGATGCCGTGTTTCTGATTCGCGCATTGCTTCGGCCATTTGCTGCTCATGCCGTGCATCTGACTCCCGCTTTGCTTGGCGCCAAAGCTTGGCTAGTTCTTTGCTCATGCCGTGCATCGACTCCCGCTTTGCTTCGGCCGATGCTTCGGCTGAGTTCTTTCGCGATGCCTTTGCTCAAGCGTCGACAAGTTGGTCCCTCATCGAATTTTCCAATGCAGTAATTCGTTGGACCGTTTGATGGACGACGCCCAGGCACACATGGAAGGTTGGACCCACTTCTTCCTGATGGGGTTGGTCCAAACCCGACCCCACGGACACGTCTAGAACGTTCTTTGCCCATCACTTGAGCGAACGCATCATCTTTTGCCCAGAGAATTCCATCGCGATGGTCTCCTACTAGCTTGCCCCCGTTGTTTAAAATGTCTTTCATTTTATCCTGTTTTCATATAAGAACCAAATAACATATTATTTGCTATAAACATTTCACGCACAAATTAGAAAATAAATAGGTTATGATATAGGCTTACAATCTTGTCTCGCACTACATTACTAATAGGAGTCCCATCTTTCGTGCGCAAGTATGCTTTTATGAAAACATCTGCACGCTCCACTTCGCTTGGCCGTTTTCTTTTGCCTACATCATATTCAACGGTCTCATTACAATAGTGAAAAATTATGTCGGTATGAAGCGACAACCAAACATAGCAAATGGAATTTGGAACATAACATGCAATATAACCATAAAACAAATTCCGTAAACATGTAGTTTATTACGTTCAAAAAGACGAGTTGTTTTCTTCATGTGAATGTTTTGTATCAAGCGGTTTTTGGGTCCAACACTGTGTTTATAATATTAGATTTAATAAAATAGCCATTTTATAAGAGGTAACGTTTGAAAAAGTGTGGCCATAACTATATGCCACAACTATAGCCACGTTTCTTAAATGTGGTTATATCTGTTACCTATAGCCACGTTTAAAACGCGGCTATAACCCCCTAACTATTTTTTGAATTTGTCTATAGCCACGTTTAAAACGCGGCTATAACCCCCTAACTATTTTTTGAATTTGTCTATAGCCACGTTTTAAACGCGCTATAACCCCTAACTATTTTTTGAATTTGTCTATAGCCACGTTTTAAACGCAGCTACAACCCCTAAATATTTTTACAATTACATCACAAGAAATGTCTATTAACAGTCATAAACATGCAAAAAGCCAAGTATTCCTTACCCCAACACTTTGTGCATATGATCGTAGACTAGTTTCTTCAAACTCTTGATTCATCACACATAATAATTTTAATTCAACCAAACAATATGTACGGAAACTCTTTTGTGATTTTTTGATATTGATTAATTCTAAACCAAGAAGTTTGTATTATTACAGAATGAAATTATGGATTGCTTAGTTTGGACCCTACGACAACGTTGGGCATTGCCACCATTCTTGTCATCTCCATGCAAGCCCTTCCTCAATGCTAAACTCACGCCGACAAAATCTATTTTAATTTCCATGAATTCGAATCGACCATGTTCTTTCAACAACAAAATAAATAAATAAATAAATACAACTAGAATTTATTGATACCACCAATATGTCACAAGTTCAATTAAAATAGTAGAGCATTAAAACTTGGCTAGTTGTTGTATAATGCATTTCTTACCATATTGTCGCGAGTTTGTGCAAACTTATAGGCCCTGTCCTCGCTATATCCGTCTCGAAACGAACGACTTCTCTTGTTCGTATCCACTAAGTCCTTTACACATTCCCGCCAACAAATTAAAACAAACAAATCAGTTAAAACACTGTACTCGGTATAGAGCAAGAAAATAGAGCAAGAAAATAGCGCAACCTTCGTTTTAGGATGAAACCAATAGTCAACTAGTGCGCGGTAGTCCTGCTCGTCGGCCCAAGATGGTTTACTTTGATAAACATCTTCTTTTAACGCATCTTTTGGGTAGCATTTTTTTTTTAACTTACTTCTTCGGTTTCTTCTCAACTCTCCTAACAAGTGCATTGCCCAGTTCATTTGATTAGTCAAGGCTAATAATCTCTGGTCAATGATCCATTTTTTCTGAAATGCAAAAATTGAGTTAGCATAGTGCAATAATTCACCCTACTGAAAATGCCATTTAGCACATACACGCCTATACATAACAATTAAAAGTATCTTAATTTTATACAACCTCTATCTCTATCCAAGCGTTTTCTTTGCATCTACGGTCGACATGCGTCCAAGTAGCAGGCATAAGTGGGCAATAGTTGCGGTAGATGCATAAGGTGCCCAACCACCTTTTGAATGTTTGCCCGCTTTCCCCAACCGGTTGCTTGCTCCCATTTAACCCACATACAAGTTTCTTGTTCGGTGGAAGAGCCCATATACTGCTGCATTAGCGTTATTCCACGTTTTTATTTATATTATTAGATATTGGGGATTCTCGAACTGAATCTTCTCGCACGCCCATCATTGGATGGTGCGGTTTCTTGGACCAAATCGCCCGCATATAGTAAACCATTATTAGAGAGAATGAAATTTCAAAGTTCACAATTACAGAGAAGTCACTGTATATAGCTCAAGTGCTCAACTAAGATGATATATGTGATCTTTGTAAATGTGGAGATTTTGATACTTAAAGAAACTGATAATAACAAATAAGTCGATGTCTCTATCTAAAAGCTGTTTTTATCCCTTTCAAAAATAAAAAACTGTTTTTATCCAAAAAATATATGTAACTTGCATATAATTCAACCATAACACCATTACTGCCAGTGTCATGTACATGCACAGCCAAGTTGAATATCATTTCCAAAGCTCGTAAATCACATGAATATCATTATTACAGCTTGGGTAAAATAACCTCAAACAAGAACATAATACCCATCAAAAGAAATTAGAACTTTTACCTCAAATAAAGTGATGAAGATGCTTTGGGGTTCCTAAGTATTTTTCTGGTGATCTTGTCGAAAAAATGATGGTGAGGATTGATTGCTTTGGAGTGGAGGCCGGTGGGTGAGTGTGGAAGTGAGTGTGTGTGTGTGTGTGTGTGGTTAAGTAAAGATAAAAGAAAGAAAATGAAATACGAGAAAAGAGACAAACCAGCCTAAAGAGAGAAGAGAGGTGGGTGAAAATGAGTGATGGGGAGTGGTGTTAGGTGGGGGGCACGTGCGAACTAAAAATCTGACTTGACCCCCTCTTTTCTTTTTGTTTTTCTCTCGATGACAAGGACGTTACACATCCACAAAGAACAAAATATGAGATAAAAGTAATCTGTGCTAAATGGAGTTAGGAATAAAAATATCCTTTAGAGACCGAATTAGTTGTTTTTAAGAGACTTTAACTTAGTTGATATGAACCCAAACTCCAAACAAGTTTAGTAAAATTTACTTAAGGACACTCATTACCACTTCCCTTCTTAGTATTACTTGATTTTGCATGAAATGTGTGCCACTATATTTATTGAGTCCAATTTTATCGGAGTTTGTGTTCCTAAGAAATTCATTTACTTTTCCAAGGAACAAGTCCAATTCTATTAAATCGGGTCATCACCGTTTCTAAAAAAAAAAAAAAAATTCGGGTTATCACCGTGAGCATGACACAAATTATGAGTAGCCAAAGGGGAAAAAATCAATTATTCTACAAAGTCCATCACTCAAATTCTATCAAACAGAACACACAAATTCTACCCTCAATAGACCTGTTAAAAACAAGTAATTGACAATAGAATACCCAATTCAATGCTCAAGCTCGGGAATTGACGACTTTCGTAGATCCGAGTGGCAAAGAATACTCACAATTCTTTCAAGAAAGGATGTTTCTAGAAGTCTCCGTCAATTCTCCTTGTCAACTGGTTGTGATCCAAGTACACGAGATTGAATCAAAGAATCTTTTAGAGAATATACCAAGACAATTTTCTGCCCATGGACATCAACAGAAATAACATAATCCAACGACGCATGTATCCAAAAATTTTTAAATGAAGAAAGAAAATGCATTCCATTAATTGCCAACTCAAAGATGCATGCCAGGACAAAAATGCAAGTTCTGCGTAGGTAAAACAAGCCATGGAAAGTCTTCAAAATGCATCTCTATTTTCCACATTTACAAAGGCAAAAGATTAAAATCTTAAGTCATACTCTAAGAACTTCAAGAATTGGGCATGAAAGACAAAGCCATGGATTAATGAATCATCTAAACAATGCATATAATGGTATCAAGTGAAGGTTGCATATCCTAATGAAGGCAGACAACCAAGACACAAAGTTAGGAAGATTAGTGTGGATCATTTTGAACAAACTCAAGTGTGGCGGACATTCCCATTAAATTTAATTATTATCATTCTTGTCTGATAATACACTGCCTTGGTTGCCACTAGCAAGCAAGCAAAAACAACAAAAAACTTAATATTACAAAACGTAAAACAGCATTTATATATATCATAACAACATTATGTCAAAAGGTTAATTAGATCACTGCCTTACTCCACATATATTGACATGGTTGGAGATAACTAACGCTATTAGATCACTTATTTGTAAAAAGTTGATGACATGGCCATTAGATTAATTACAAATCAATGACTTATAAAAGTTGTAACTCTTTCAAAGTTATACCAGATATAACTTGAACTCACTCATATATATATATATATATATATAAGTTAATTAAAATGAAAATAAGATTAATATGTCTATGAAGTCAATTATGCACCAAAATTACATGACCTTCTCAAATCAAACAAAGTCTGTTGATGAACAGTATCTCTATAAGTGTATTGAGGTATTATTCATAAATTATTTTGGTCCATAGTTTGTTGAGTATAAAGTTCATCCTCTGTCTTTGGGTAAGTTTAGCTATATTTAGTAAAAGCGGGGTTTATTGAGCCTAATGGGAATGCTCTTATGCCAAAAGAACTTATATAGAAATATGTAAAATAAGTTTGTGTTTTCCCTTATACATATTATCACGATCTATTTCAAGACTGTTTTTGTATTTTTTTATTTTTTTATTTTATTTTTTTGCCAATTTCAGATTGGTAAGAAAAAGAAAAATGAAATAAGAGAAATACAACAAATTTAGCTAGTTACAAAGGTTAGCAAATTGACTAATATCCCACTTCAATCAATTTAAGATCACCTATCGAAACTAATATATGTAAGGAGAGGATTACTTGTTAAAATAAACTATTTGAGGAAGTGGCCAAGATGAGATGATGATATCTCTAACATGAAAATGACGGCAACAGAAATGAAATAAAGATATGTTATATGCAATTTGCACTTTATTATTTTGGCAAAACCAAACTGCCCAATGAGAAAGACATATGGGACTTTTCAAACCCATAATTAATATCGTATATGGAAGCAACATGCTTTTATTGACTTATACATATATATGAATAGTTCACATGCATATCGTATTTGAAACAACATAATAATTTCTTACTACTGTGAGTTTAAACTTGAAACCACCAATTATTTCCTTTCTCACACTTGAGAATTTAGGGTATGATATCAACTTATCACTGAACCAATGAATCTCGGGCGGAGTAAACATTAACCTGAGTACGTAATTAAAACTGTGTTTTCTAAAGCAACTTCAAGAAGTAATGACTAATAACAGCTATAACGACCCCTAAACCATTACGATTGTCCTCTTCATTTTAATATTAAAGTCATAACGTAACGTTTAGACTTAGAAGGATTGCTATGGAATTTCAAGGATTACATATTATGATTGGGCTTGGAACTTAGAAACCACTTCTTGTTCCAAAATCCAAATAAAGGGGGTCAACTGTTCGTAGCTTTGATGAGTTATAAAATAAGAATGCCGCATTGCCCCCCCCCCCCTTTAAAAAAAGTCGTAAAAGGAAATTCATACCTACTAATTGCTTGGTGTGAGTTAAGCTATTGGTCAAATCAGTAGGGTCAAGCTTGATAAGATTGTGAATTTATATTTAAATATTTATGCCGTGGAGCATTTCACTTAATTAGTATTTTTATATGGGTAGACCACGTTGGTTGACACAATAGTCACAAACACATTTAGCCCAAAAAGTGAAAAAGGTCTCAACACACACCCGGACTTTTCAACACCAGCCCATGGGTCAAGAGTCACTAAAGGGCTCATAGCGAGTGCCTTCGACTTCTTGCCTTCGTTTCCAAACAAAAACAAATTAAAAAGAGAAAACATAAAAATATCTTTGTGTATGGAGATAAAGATAATACACCGCCAAGACCTGTCTTTGTTACAATATACAAGACTTCCCCAATGCAATCATTAGGAGAAAAAAAAAGTTTTTTTTTTTAACATTTATATACGCATTGATTTGTTGATTCTAGATTAAATCTCTTTAATCTCTAATCCAGTTAATGAATTACCTTATTCACTCATTTTGATTTATTGATAGGATAATTATCTATACATGTTAAATACTATGCCGAAATAGTTTTCTAGTTTCATCTGCACGCTCCATCACTTTTATGAATTGTAGAGCAAAGCTTTCACTACACAATTCAATGCCCCGGATTCAATAGGACTCATAAATCATAACCTTATTAAGCATCAACATATACTGCAAATCGAGACCTAACCCCTTCTTCCCAAACTTTAGTACTATAGTTTATACAACCACCATAAGTTAGTCAATTTTTTTTTTAATACAATAATATTAGGAGTACTATAAATTTTATCATATAAATTTTATAAACCTATGTATGAAGACTTAAAAATCAAATAAAAAATTAATTAAATTCAAATTTAACTCTCCAAGATGAAGCACATGGGAGACGATGGAGATGTGGAAATTCTGGAAAAAGTGGATACAATACTCAAACAGTTGCGAGAAAAAGAAGGAGAACTTGAAAATTTAGAAGCTTTGAACCAAACATTAATAGTGAAGGAGCGCAAGAGCAATGATGAGCTGCAAGAAGCTCGAAAAGAATTAGTTAATGACCTGAAAGACTTAGGTAGCGATTGCTCATATTGGCGTTAAGAGAATGGGAGAACTTGACATAAAACCATTCCATGAAGCAATGCAAAGAAAGTATAATGAGGAAGAAGCGAGAAGACGAGCTTGAGCTATGCTCATTGTGGGAGGAATATCTCGAAGGACCCCGACTGCATCCTTTGAAAGATATTACGATTGATGGGAACCATCAGCAAGTTATAGATGAAGAAGATGAGAAATTGAATGATCCGAGGAAAGAATTGGATTTTAAAAATTTTGAGGGGACACTCTCTTTTTCCTTGTTCACTTCCCTGTTAAGTTCTTTTATAACTGCGTTTGTGAAAGAATTTTGAGTTCCTACATGCCTACGCTACAACAATTGGTATTAGAGCAAGACTAGGTTCCAACATGACACAAGTGGAAAACATGGGGGGGAGACATGCTGCTGTAGATGACGTGTATGAGTGTGATGTGCAACTAGAGGTGCATTATCAAAGCATCTCATTGCCTTAGCCATTGGGAATTGGATTACATGGAGGGGAAGAAGGATTTCAAGGTTGAAGAGAAGGATGAACACATAAACAGAGTCATCCATTGATTCTCAATTGCCTTTTATCTATGATAAGTACGCAGATGATGATGATGAAGATATGTTGGAGGTAATTTCTTTGTGTAATCTAGGAACCATACAATGGGGATTTGTACACCAAGTGTTCAATGAAAGTCCTAACAATGTTCATTTAGACATGAACAATTCACAAACATATATTGACTTAAATAACCTCATATTGTTCGTTGAAGTTCGAAAGAGAACAATTGTGGTGAAGGTGGATGATTTCATTTGGAAAGATGTGATTTTTAATAGTTGATCAATCGACATAACATTGAATCATGCTGGTTTATATTTTTGCAAGAATGGGAGTCAAGATTTGAATGCGTTTAGGATTATGGAGCAAGACTCAATTCATTAAAGAGGTGAAAGGATGGGATTAAACCTTTTTTTTTTTTTTTTTTAACAAAGTTGTATGGGCGACAACAATTTATTTTATATGACACGCTATTTATATTATATTCTGAATTGAAGAAGAATTTTCAAATTCGCCATGCATAAGTTTTTATTGGTGTATTATAGCTAAGGAGCTATTTGTTTAATGCATGTAAAAGAATAACTAAAGAAATTATGAATAGGATTTTTTAGGATTCCAATAGATTGTGGAAAATTGCCACCAAATTTCGATGACGAGGTTTCTCTAACCCAAGGAAAATGATGTGGATTTGTTGATTGAGCGGGGGCTAATTTTATATATTTTATGTAATTTTAAATTAAAAATTTTAGGTTGTTCTTTTGGTAGTTTAAAAATTTTTCCTAATCAAATTAGAATCCAAAAACAACGATTTATCAATTAAGATATTTTCTAAAAAAATTTAATTGGTAATCAAGTTTATGGTACCTTTATATAGGCCTAGATTGGATTATTATTCCCCTAATAGAAAGATTCATTGAAATATTTACATGTGAATGAAATGATTAATTATGTATTGAAATCGCACATTAGATAATATTTTCAAGAGTAGGGTTAATATAATTAAGTCCAAACTATAAACTTGAACATTTGGGTAAAGTGGGCTCTATATGTGTGATATTTTCTCACTTTGGAATCTTTCCAAATCGTTCTCTCCAACAGGCGTGAGCTATGTTTTTATTGGAACAAGACATAGTGTTAATAGAACACATACATAGCAAATTTCACTTGTTAGTCTCATTGATTCATGATCAGATTAGGTTTTCTTCCACAAGATGGAGGAAGAAAATGATAGAGCAATTAAAATTGGAGACAAAAGTTGAATATTCACTTTTATTGTTTCGAATGACATCGTTGACCACTTTGGTGCAAGGGGAATTATTATTATTATAATTTTCTATACTCTCCGAGGTTCAATCAATTTTGACAAAGGTAATAGCTAATAAGATTGGCCTGGAATGGCCTGTGGACCATATATGGAACATAGAATTGCTCCATGGAGAAATTACTGAAAAGATGAAAAAGATAAAGAGTGTCAATATCGGGCTCTCTCTCTGTCCTTAGTGTCTAAAGTAACAATGTCATTGTAGCACAAAGAAGAGATAAAAGGTTGAGAGAAAAGAAGATGCAATTCTTGGTAAAGCCATTCGCTAAGGAAAGAGTGGAATTGCAGAAATTGCAGAGGCACATAAACAAACAACAAATAGCCTCAAGGTGAGAGAGAGAGAATGTGACACACAAAGAAGAAGACAAGTCTTTGTCTTTGTGGACCAAAGATTCTCTTCACACGTAGTTGCCTCAACCTTCCAAGCTAAAAAAACAAACAAAAAAGAAACCCAAAAAAAAAGAAGAAGAGGTCTTCCTCTCATTGTCCGACACAGCATGAACAAACTCTCTCTCGATTATTTTTCCTAAACCCTTCTAAGAGACTCTCTAATTGGCTTAATCTAGGAACTAGAGAGGTTGCAGGAAGATTCCGGACAAGCAAGGCTACGTCAACTCGAGAGACACACATAAACACACACACACACAAAACAGAAAACACTCTCTCTTCTTGCTGTACTATACTACACATAAAACAACATTCATTTGGGGTTTGGTTTTAGGGTTTCAACTTTCAAGAGAGAGTGCACGGACTCAAGGGCAAGAGCAATTATTAGAAACCTGGACCAAAGTGCAGGCTGTGGGGAGAGGACTAACATGACCTTGTCGGTTGTTCCGCCAAGAAACACTAGGCTCCAAATCGTAGTCATCACTCGTTTTGAGTACAAACCAACCTACTGTTCATTTTGATTTTATTGGGTCGGATGGGTGGTAGGAAGCACAATCTTCTTCTCGCTTTTAACATTATATACATCCCTCCTTCTAAACTTTTTTATGATTAAAAGGGTTTGGAGATTTATATTCTTTCATCAAATTTTAAAATCTTTAAAACCAGCTTTCATATATTTGCTTTCGTGGTACACTGATGGTGCAATTACAGCTTTCTTTCTACGATTCTTCTACATTTGATTTTAAGGGTAAGCGTAGTGTAATTTTTTTTTTTTTTTTTTTTTAGCTCTTGTTGTAGGGGCCCCATCCGAGTTTCATCCGGATAAATTTTTTTGCCCTCTCTTTTATTTTTTTTTACTTCCTTCTTTTATTTCTCTTGGTTAATCTGAGATTCTCTTTCTTTTTTGAATCATCTAGACATCTTTTGTTATTATACATTTCATTATACTTATCGTCACGAATATAATGTGACCACTGTCTAAATATATATATATATATATATAGACACACACAAAATAGTAACACTAACAACAAAGTTAGATTATCTAATGTTCAAAAAAAAAAATTACACCAACCCATCATTCCTTTTTTTTTTTTTTTTCATTCACTCAAATATTTAGCATAATCAAGTGCTCATTTAGTTATTATTGAGTTCTTGAATCAGTATAACTAAAATCCTAGTGAAGCTTCCGACAAGTACTACTCATGAAAAGTCTCGCACTTCAATCTCATTATACAAATCTAGCTTCCTGTCAACATATATAGATCTATTCTTAAAATAGATCTATTCTTAAGCTTTAAAGGGATGAGTTAAGAATTTTTAGTTTAGCAAATCCATATCTAGTTTAGCACCAAAATCAAAACTATACATATTATCAAAAGGAAAATTTAAAACTACGACATCATTAATGGCTAATAAACAAATAAGGGCATGACATCATACTTAATGCATAAGTTGAACAAAACTATCATACATCATTTAAGAAGAAAGAAAATCTTATACTATGAAAGCCACCAACATCTTCTACAAATCTCACACTAGAGAGAGAGAGAGACAAGACATACGCTTTTTACCACCGAAAGCCTTGTGAACCAGCCTTGTCGGCAATGGGCTCGGCGGCGTTGGGTATGGGTCGCCGATGGGTATGAGAATTCGGCAGGCTGAGTTGGGTTCGGCCTTGTCGGCGTTGGGGTCGTCGGCGCTGGGTTGGTCTCTCGGCGTCGGCGTCGGCGGAGTTTTTTATGGGTTTCTCTGAAGAAAGAAAAAAATTTAAAAAAAAAGTGGGTGAAATTTAGGGTGAGGGTTGAAATTTGGTATAGTTTATAATTGTTAGTATTGACTTTCAACAGACTCGAGACAAAAAGTCAAAGAGGGCCGATTGGACGCAAATCTTGTATCATCCACTTGTAAGTTATAAAAATATTATCTGTGAATAAAAACTTTATTGAAAATATAAGAAAAAACAAGAAAAGAAGCAAATTCCTTGTAAAACAGGAAGTGTACAAGGAAAGCAAAAGTTTACCCAAAATTCCATAAATCTACAAAATCTAAAACGTAAGTGTATGTCAAGACCAATCAAAGCATTCCTCCATTCAAACAAAGACAAAAGGAAAATGCGCTTCAACTTGATGATAGAATGCTCCTCCCCTTCGAAGATTTTTTTTGTTCCATTCTTGCCATATGTTCCACATAATAAACTGCAGAATATAGGTACCATCTAGATTTACCACACCTAGGCCCCTCCAAATTCACCCAAACTAAAAATAAAAAAGACATTGAAGGATTAGGGTCATCATTCGTATGGTTGTGTACTTTGGAAGGCAATTAGACTTGGATGGGATTCTTCTCTAGATTTGGGGGCTTGGTTTAGGTGATGGCGGAAGAATCGGGTTACGGGAGGATGTGTGGCGCTCGATAGGAGTGTAGCATCCTTATATCCTATCTTTTTTCAGCTAGTAGTTAGCAAAGAGGCCATGGTGTGTGGATTACATTGAGATGAGAAATGGAGGAATCCAGTGGATCCCCATGTTTGTGAGATGTACACATGATTGGGAGCAAGAAATTTTGCTCATTTTTTTCCCAAAGTCTATTCATTCCAGCTCCAAATAGGAGTGGAGGACAAAATGCTATGCTTATCTAATTCTAAAAAAATAAGGGTATACAACCCGCATACTCCTTAGATTCTTCTTTTGTACATTTTTTTCTTTGTTACCTCTATAAAAAAGGGAGGAGTGGAGAAAGAGAAATTCCATTCAAGAGGTTTACTGACATATAAACATAGATTCCCGATATATATATCCATCACCGCCAACCTAATACTTGTCCTTTTTTTCGGGCCTTAAATGAGCTATATTTTATAATGTCACTTAAAAGGCCGATTAGTTTCATTATTGAAGACAAACCTCAAATTCATATATAAGCATAAAACTAACCATGAGGCATGCACCCTCGGGAGGCAAATATCTAAGTAAATTCTTTAGACATTATTTCTCATATTCTCTGTTGTAACACCATGATATGACATCAAAATGACAGCCGAAGTTCATCTTATAAATAACATACCGTCAAGGTAAGTTGTCCAAAAAGAATAAAAGCAGCAATGAAACTATTTATCCGGGCAAACAATCTTCTTCTCTCAACAGAGCTAGTAATAGTTGCGGCGATTATGCTCACTTTCTTGAGAAGCGAAAAAATGAATACAAATTCAAATTAATAATTACAAGTGCAATAGTGGTTGACAAATTAAGCACAACAAATTCAACCCAACTGAATTCAACCAAGGTGTAGATCCCAACTAAAAATCAAGCACTAAAAACACGACTTTGGACATGGACAGAATTTACATACGGACACACATCCATATCTGAATTTTCTCTCTCAACTAACTTAATTAAATAATTCAAACAATAAATTTCATAATGAGAACTGAGAAATAAATAACTGTTTCATTAAACAAAACATGTTTCAAGCAAAAAAAAGTTAAAAATCACTATCTAACAGAAAGGTTACTTACCTCCACTATCCTTACCAAAATCTCAAAGTTAGGACACCTCAAGACAACCTAATACAATCATATGCACAAATTATTTCACCCACCCCAAACTTTGGCAATTAACCCAATTTATGCATTTTTTCATCTAATTGGAATTTATCCCCTCAAAACACATCAACAGGGGAGTGTGAAATTTTTGTTATTTCTAGAACTATGGTAAGACTCGTAAAAATTTCCCCTAATAATTCCAAGAGTACCTATATAAAACTTCCATTTAAATTTTCAATGTATCTAGAACTACATCCAGGGTTAATTTTGTCCCAAAGTGGTGTCTACTAGTCTTTTTTGGGTGAGTGAGTCATATTGGACCTTTACTAGTCCTAATTGGGCCAGGGGTGGGCCACACTCTTTCCCAACAATGTGGCCTACAAGTGGGCTTTGTCAAGGACCCTTATCTTCCAGATTTGATTTTTTTAAATATTTTCTTATGCAACTCCTTTTCATGAATCGAGATCAAGTTCCCACTTAATTTTTCAAGTAGAATCCAAATATACAGATTATTTATATGAAATTATAATTGTTAAGATCACATTTAAGGTTAGTTTGCTTACTATTTCCCTGCAAAAATCAAGTTATAAACATCCTAGAGTCAATAAATTTTACCTTAAGAAAACAAATTCATCAAAGTACACACTATTTGGCTTAAATCTTTTTGATCATGAAAAATCCCCAAATTCCAAAGCCTTAAGAGAAATGTTTGACAGCATAATATTTGGGTAATGGTGTGTAGTGAATGAGTTGATTCTTATACATTCATAATATTTACAAATATTTGTGTAATAACTTATTTTAATATAAATCGTAGATTTTGGCAAAGACACCGCTATGGTATCAAGAGAGTTATCCTGCTGAGAGAAATTTGAAAGACTTGGTTGAAGTACCAAAGAATGTTCTTGCCAATCTGGAGGTAAATTTGTTTTCATTTTGGCCAAGGTGTTTTCAATTATTTAATGCATGTTTAAACACGCACTTTCGACTTAAAACCGTACATAATTTCAAAGATTCTTCTTTTCGATGTTCAATACTTCAATTATAATAAATTTGGTTGAGGAATTTATTCAAACACCTTTCATGCAAAAATTCAGGAAGAACAAATCTTACAAGTAAACAAAACCCACTTAACAAATGAGGCGAAGGAAGTACCAGAAGGCGGAGGCGGAGGCGAAATCGGAGGTGGAAGCCATGACGAGGAGAGAGGTGACGGCGAAGATAAACCGAAAGAGACGCAATTACCCAAATAAAAGAAAACATTGAAATAGTTTCTCAAAAAAAAAAAAAAAAAAAAAAAAAAAACATTGAAAAAAAAAAGACAGAACTGAGAGAGAGAGAGAGACAGACCTTCGTTTGAGCCTCAAGGCATGGACTTGTGGAACAGAGCCCGAAGCCTAGGCGAGGAAGCAGCCAAGCGAACCCGGGAACTGTCCGTGGGAGCCACCAAACTCTCCAACCTGGTCTCCGAGACTACCAAGCGGTCCAAGGAGCTCGCCGAGGCCTCGAAGCGAGCCAAGCCGATCAAATCCGAAGCCGTGAAGCGAGCCGACCGACGGATTAAGGTCTTGGCCGAGGGAATCACGATCTCTTTAATAATTGAGGGTTGAGATCGGATGGAGGGTGACGAGAGGTCGGATCGGACGGAGGTGATGAGGGGTCGGATCGGATGGAGGTGGTGAGGGGTCGAGATCGGATGGAGCGTAGATCTGCGATGGGTTCAGGTCGGTTGGAGCGCTTGAAATCTGATGGGTTGGAGATCGGATGGAGGGTTGAGATCGGATGGAGGTGATGAGGCCAGGGTCGGATCGGATGGAGGGTGACGGACAAAGAGGTTGAGATCGGATGGAGGTGATGAGGCCAGGGTCGGATCGGATGGAGCGCTTGAGTAGATGATGGGTTACGAAGTTATCATTAATATTTATACTTCCCCTAAAGCCGCATTTTTAACATGCGGCTATAGGGGAAATCAAGCCCGTTTAAAAACGTGGCCCAATACAACTAGAGCCGCGTTTTAAACACGCGGCTTCAGAACTTTAATTAGGCCGCGTTTTTATCTCAAGAAAACGCGGCCTCCGAACCAAACTAGAGCCGCGTTCTTAACACGCGGCTTCAGGACAAGTCTTAGGCCTCGTTTTTATCTCAAAAACGCGGCCTCGATAAAAGACAAAAAAGAAAAAAAAAAAAAAGAGTTTGAGGAAAAATAAATTTTGGAAGTCCTTAGGCCGCGTTTTTATCTCAAAAAAACGCGGCCTCGAGACCACGTCTATGGCCCCACGTATAAAACGCGACCTTAAGCTTCGCCTTGGGCCGCATTTTTGAAAACGGGGCTTTAGCCTCACCTTGGGCCGCGTTTTTATGGTCACCTTAAAAACGCGGCCCAAGGCCCCCGCGTTTTGTAGTGTGACCAGGTGCAAAGGCGTGACAAAAAAGCACGCATTTCTTCAACACGAATGTATTGATAGGAGTCGAGTCGTTTTGAGTTAAACAACTCGGAGGCATAAATCTTACGGCCTTGGCGCCAATATGGTCCATACGGTGCCCATGTAATATTGTGATGGTTATATGATAAATACTTGCCAGCAGCAGATTTGGGTCTAGAGGCAAAGACATGGTCATGTGTTTTTAGGAATTCCTTTGCCATTTCAGCAGATGAGGCAACCACAACAGGGAAGGATCCAAACTTTAGTTGCATAATTGGTCCATATTTTTTGGCCAAATTGTGAAGGGATTGGGGAGGATGGGAGCCCACAAGATTTATATTGCCTATGATTGGCCATGGTTTTGGACCTGGTGGAAATTTTAGTTGGTCGCACTTGAAAGAAAATAATTTTGAGAGAAAGGCTAAAGCTGCTAGCAAGGCGATTACTAAAAGAGCCCAAGCAGAAGAAGAAAAAGAAGACTCCATTTGGTAGGAATTATTATGGGGTTTGTATTTAGGCCCTGCAGTTTACTTGAAATATATATACACCATTCATGCACACGATGCCCTTGTGTTTTTTGGGACGTAGTAAGACACTGAGAGACAGATGGAGCCAATGTTATTGTACGCATATGGCAAAAGTCGGTAAGAATCCGAAACAGTTGATTACATTTCTAATCTATATACAATTTTTTTTTTTGGCTATTTGCGGCAGAGCCTGAGTCACAATCCACCACTACTTTCCCTTTCCCAACATATCTCTTACTTTGATGAAGCTAAGGGTCCATTTAGTTGAATGGGTAAAAAAGTTGGAGGATAGAATATGATGGAAGAATAAAAAAATGAGAAGTTTTCTCTCTTTTTTGTTTGGTTGGGAGTGGAAAAGTGGAGTGATGGAAAAAATGAGTTTGAATAAATTTACTCATATACCCTTGTTAAAGAATTATACACAATTAAATCAAAAAAGTGACAAATAACCACACACACACAAAAAAAAAAAAAAAAGCAATTACCCAAATTTATTAAAAAATAAAAATCACGTCCCAAAATAAAAATCACATCTCTAAAAAAACAAATATCACACCCAGCACTAGAAAATCAAAAAAAAAAAAAAAAAAAAAAAAAAAAAAAAAAAGGCAACGTCACTTACTGTATAGGAGAAAAAAAAAAAAACATGTGTACATGGATATTTTTGTCAATCAAGAAAAAATTTATCACCACTCAGTTTTCTCTCCGGATCCCATCGGTTATTTTATTTCCTTCTCATCCAACCTAACACACTCTAAAAAAGTTTTCTTTCTTATTTTTTCTCAAAAATTTTCCATCAACTTTATTTCACCTCCAAACAAACCCACCCTAAATGTTGTCAACATTACAGCTATAGCCTGAGCCACATCGTTCACGTTGCACTATGATCTGGGTCTAAACCTTTTCATTCCACATCCTTTATGTTGTCCCAGAGGGCCCAGAAAACAACTAAACTTTATCTTGGTTTGGAGCTTGGTGCATGATTTTTAATTTTAAGTAGTTGCTAATCTGTTCTATGCACCCAAAAACACACTTTGAATGGGATCTAAGTGAGACTCTTTTAATGTAAAATGATATATTTCTTCTTCCTCTCTTTATCCTTTTTTCTGAATTTTATTATAAAACAAAAGGAATGATGTACAATGCAAATTAAATCAGGTAAAACTTTAGGTATGACCGTATGATACCTTAAGTGTAGTATATTAGGTTCACTAATTAAATTCAAACATATATTTTTTTTAATTTAGTTAGAAAACATAATTTTATTGCTTCTAAGTTTTGTGCCCAGTTAAAACATGAAAAAGCCAAACCATCGTACACATAGACTGTTTTAAAATTTACAATTCTATATTCAAATAATAATAAATTTGAACTAAAAAGCATTATAAATTTTATAGCTCAATTCTAAGTCAACCTACAATCACCTCCCTCCCAGACTATTGCATTTTTCAGATTCGGACTCTTGATCTAAAATTTTCATTCTCTTTCCCGTTGAAAATTCAATGTTCTCTGAAAATTTAATTGAATTTCTAATCTAAATTTCAAAGGGTCAACCTCAGTCTATTTGTCTCAATTCCAAGCATAAAACTTGCCTTCGGACCAGACAATTTTTGGCAAGCAATATGCAAACTAACGCAAGCCAAATACAATTTTTTGATATTCTGATTAGAGCAGTATTGTTTATGCAATCAATATTATCGTGACAATATAATATTGAGTGTCCATTTGACATGATTAATTTTGCCAACTTATTTTACTATTTAGCTTATTTTTACTACTATTTATGGGTTCATTGCACTTTTTGGTACTATTTATGGGTCCCACTATACTATTTTAGCTAGATTTTACCTTTATCTATAGTACTATACGTTTGGCAAAGAATTGGGTAGAGGCCAATTTAGGGTTACTATGTTTGGTAGCGATATTCAAACAATAGTTTTTAGTGTTTAAACTAGTATTATTGAACCCAACCCAACTCAAACAGTGAGATCGATAATCTGGTGACTTCTCACAAAGATCGGTCCAGATCATCAATTGGATCGAATGTGCATAACACTCGATCAAAACCGGTAAAACCCGGTGGCTTCTAAGAAAACCATGTGACTCAAATTGGGTTTTAATAACTCAAATTGGATTTGTGAATTGTGTAAAATTACATATGTTATTTGAAATATGGTACCAAACACTTTTTTTTTTTTTTTTTTTTTTTTTTTTTTTTTTGCATTATGAATACATTAAACAAGTGTTTTTATAAAAAGAATTTAAATCAAAGTTTTCTCATAGATCGGTGATAGGTTTTTATTTATTTATTTGGGTTGTTTGCATTTTTTATTTATGTTTTGTAATGAGTTTTGATTTGATTTGGGTTTTATTTAGACTTGTGGTGGTGGTTGGGTGATGGTGGGTTGTGTTTTAGTGGTGGTGGAGTGTTGTGGGGTGTGGTTGTTGCTACTTTGGAGAGAGAGAGAGATGTAAAGTAAGTTGTAAAATAGTGTGTTATAGTAGATAAAGGAACTTTTAATCTGTTAAATACTAAATTTTTTAAAAGAGCTGATGCTAGTGCTCTTAGATAAAGTAACCTTGCTTTGGTAATATTTCGAAACAAGAGTTACAAGTCTGATAAGAAATTTTATTCCGATGTGCATATAATTTCTAATAGATTATTACGTGGAGAAGCTGCTTCCAAGATCATGGAGGTAAGTACTCATTTGATTTCAATAAAAAAGAGGTATTAGTTACGATTACTGGTGTGAATATTATAATTCATTCCTCAAACTTACTCATGCATATAGCTGTCCTATTATTTGGGTGGGAAGTGGCTCATTAGGAGGAATTTTATCTTCTTTGGGTAAGAAGGAAGAGGCTATATAATGTGCAGTGGACAGTGATTTTCAATCCCTTTCAAAAGTGGGATGGACAAATAAGAATTACAAATGTAATTGAGTCAACAAAAGTTTAGTTTCTTACTGCACATTTTACCTAGCTCATTCGCCATATCGCAAGATAGAGCCCTGAAGTAACTTCTTTTCCAAGATTTTATTTATTGAGCAAAGCCCATAGTACATAACTACGACACATTTATGTGGTAGAATGGTAGCATGGGCATACAACATAAGTAGGAAATGATTCAATACAGAAAATTTGTTAAAAGAAAAACAAACAAACACACACACACATATATATATATATATATATATATATATATATATATGTATGTATATTTTATTCATTACACATCAAATTCACAACTAATAAAGATGAAGAGGGAGTCGAGGTTCCATCATTGCAACAAGTGGGAATTTGCGTGATGTTGCAAATCCATAAACTTCATCCATGCTTAAATCTTCATTTTTCATATTTTCTGGTAGTTTCCAATTAAATCCATGTAACATATTAGCCAAGGTAGAGCTAATCACCTTGAGTCCAAAGTTATAGCCAGGACACATTCTCCTCCCAGAACCAAATGGTAATAGCTCAAAACTTTGGCCCATCACATCAATAGCCTTACCCAAAAACCTCTCTGGGTAGAACTCTTCTGGTGCATCCCATATTGATGAGTCTCTCCCTATACTCCATGTGTTTATGAAGACTCTAGTTCCTTTCTGGATTTTGTAACCAGCTACATCACAATCTTGCACAGCTAAATGTGGTGCAAGCAATCCAGCCACAGGGTGCTTTCTCATTGTCTCCTTGACAATTGCTTCAATATAAGTGTTAGAAATACTGGAAGATTGTATTGTATTTCATAATAAGAGAATATACATCAGAGCCTTATATAGGAGGCGTAAGTGTGCGGTACAAGTAAAGTGTTGTACAAGTAAGGTAATTGGGCCTAAAGCCCATAATATAATATAATATACATTAACAGCCCCCTCAAACTCAAGGTGGATGTGAGACCAACTTGAGGTTGTCAACTAAATCACGAGTGCGTCTCTTAGGAAGTGACTTGGTGAAGATATCTGCAAGTTGATCTTTGGAGAGACGGAGAAGAGCTTAAGAGCACCATGGACAAGATGATAACGAATAAAATGACAATCAATCTCGATGTGTTTAGTCCGTTCATGAAAGACATCATTGTGAGCAATATGAATGGCACTCTGGTTGTCACAATAAAGGGGAGTAGCAGAGGAGGTGGACACACCCAAATCCTTAAGAAGCCATCGTAGCCAAAGGAGCTCGGATGTGGTATCAACAAGGGCACGATATTCTCGCTTGATTACTAGAGCGGGCCACAAAAGTTTGTTTCTTACTTCGCCAAGAAATTAAAGAAGAACCAAGGAGAAAGCAATAACCCGTAGTGGACTGCGATCGATCGTGGGATCCCCGCCCAATCAAAGATCGAAAAATGCACGAAGTACAAGAGGAGACTGAGCCGAGTAGAAAAGGCCATGGAAGAGAGTGCCCTTTAGATATCGAAGAATGCGCAGAATAGCAAAGATAGTGAGTAGATCGTGGAGCGATGAGATCTTGCTCACCCGATGAACAAAGATAGGAGATGTCGGGCCGAGTAATCGTGAGATAAACTAGGCTGCCAACCAATCGTCCTCAAAGAGAAGGATTAGACAATGGTTTCCCCCAGGGTGTCAAATGCGCATTAAGTTCAACCGAGTGTCAACGCCTTGTTGTCGGTGAGTCCAACTCGAGATAAAAGGTCGAAGCATATTTGGCTTGAGTAATGTAAAGACCATCTCAGTGGAATGAGTAATTTCAAGACCCAAGAAATAACCGAGATGTCCAAGATCTTTCATCTCAAATTGCCGATCGAGAAAATCCTTGAGTTCTTGAATGCCACCGAGGTCATCACTAGTTATGATCATATCATCCACATATAGAAGAAGCAAAATGGTGTCTTTATCAAGACGACGAAGAAATAAATAAGCGTAATCATACGGACTAGCAAAGTGTAACCCAAGCGAAAGATAGTGGAGTGAACTTGGCAAACCAAGCTCGTGGAGCTTGTTTAAGACCATAAAGTGCACGCCGAAGATGACAAACCTTGTTTGAGTCAACAGAGAGACCAGGAGGAGGTTGCATATAGACCGCTTCACTCAAATCCCCATTAAGGAAAGCATTTTTAACATCCATCCGAAAAAGATCCCATTTACTAGCAGAGCAACAACTAAGAGGGCACAAACAGATGAGATACGAGCAACTGGAGCAAAAGTCTCTTCATAATCAATCCCATACTCCTGTGTAAAACCTTTTGCAACAAGACGAGCCTTGTAGCGCTCAATGGACCCATCGTAGCGAGTCTTGATCTTATAGATCCACTTACAACCAACCACAGATCGTCCGGGAGGGAGAGTGACCAGATCCTGTATGGTTTTTGGTTAATGCATCAAGTTCCTCTTTCATTGCAATCGCCATAAAGGGTCGGTGGAGGCCTCACGATAGGTTTGAGGCTCGTGAAGTGTAGCAAGGGCGATGTAACAATGATAGTCAAGTAAATGTGTAGGAATGGATCTTACCCGGGTTGAGTGGCGATGTGGAATGTCTTGTGGAGGATCTTCAAAGGCGGAGCGGGAGCGGGGACCCGTGCTCAAGGTGGGGTAGCTCGTCATCAACCTGTTCATCTTCAACCCGTCTAGGAGAAGCATCAAAAATATCCGGAGAGAAGTCCAAAGAAGGATCAAAAGTATTTGTAGAAGGAACAAGAGACTCGTGCTGGAAAGATTTCTAAAACAGAGGAGTTAGTCAAGGAAGAACGAAAGTGAGAGAGCTCAACAAACAATCGGTGTTCCCAAAAGACAACATTACGAGAAACACGAAGACGATGAGAGACAGGATCATAACACCTATACCCCTTTTGAGTTTCGCCATAACCAAGGAAACAACAAAGTCTAGATCGAGGCTCAAGTTTGTTGTGCTCATGAGGTCAAGAAGAACGAAACAAGCGCATCCAAAGGATCGAAGGTGATGATAATCGGAGGTGACCCAAAAGACGCTCATACGGAGTCCGATTATGGATGACAAAGACTTGGAATGCGATTAATCGCATGAACAAGATTAAGAGTAGCTTCACCCCAAAATGGGGCAGAACTTTGGCGAGAAAGAAGAAGAGCACGAACAAAGTGTCAAGAATATGACGAAGTTTTCTTTCGGCTCGACCATTTTGGCTTTGAGAGGTACTTGGACAAGTTAGATGATGCACAATGCCATAGGAATGTAACAAAGCTTGAAAAGCATATTGAGTATATTCAAGAGCATTATCAAAACGAAAAGTTTTGATACGTTTGGAGAATTGGGTTTCAACCATTTTGGCAAAGTTCTTTGTATATTGGTAAAATTTCGAAACGAGATTTCATAGGAAATATCCAACTATAACGAGAATAATCATCAATAAAGACAACAAAATATCGAGATCCACCAATACTAGCAAATGAAGAAGGTCCCCAAACATCGAATGAATTAACTCAAAAATACTATTAGAAATGGATTCACTGTTATTAAAAGGCAAAGTCAAGTTGTTTTCCTAATCGACATGAAGTACAATCAAAATTGTCTTTGGACACGTAACCCAACATGACCCCTAGAAGCTAAATCTGTTGTACCCGAGAAGATGATGCATGACCAAGACGAGAATGCCAAAGTGCAAGAGATGGTAAGGAAGAAAAATGCAGCGGTGCAGCAGCAAGAAAAACAGAGCAACAGTGGAAGATGAAGATTGTCCACGGGAAACATACGCCCAACTCTAGGGCCGGTCCCAAGCTCTTGTCCCGTCCTCGGATCCTGCACAATACATCCAGAATAGTCAAAAATAAGGCGATAACCTAATTCAGCTAATTGTCCCACAGAGCACAAATTATAGGATAGGTCGGTACATGGAAGACTCCGAGAAACGAGAAAGGTTAGAGGTTGAAACAAAACCTAAACTATTTCCATGCATGGTGGAACCATCACTATATGAATATTTAGAGGATGTGGTGCGGGGTCAAGTTTGGAGAATAAGGATAAGTGAGGTGTCATGTGATTGCAAAGAAGCGAGAATCAAAAAGCCAAGTTTGAGACTTACCGGGTAGAACAGATAAAGCGGTGGAAAGAGATGCATTACCAGCCATACGAATGAATGGCTGAGCTATGATTTCTGTAGTTCGGGGGGGAGGTTGATAGTGGATCCGAAAGACCGGGACTCACCAGGTGGAAGCCATTGGCGAGTAGGCTCGATGATTAGCAACAGCAGATGAGAGATTTGTTGCGGCGGAAACAAGTCTCAATGGTATGGCCGAAACGCTTGCAATAGTTGCGGACTTTTTTGTTGGACTGCTTGCGACGATTGTGAGAGCCAGAGGAATCACTTGATTGCTGAGGTTGCTCTATGAGTGGAGTAGATGGAGTAATAGCCAAAACATTGAGCTTATTCTGAGGCTTGAAGGGTTGCAAGACGAGCTTCTTCTCTAACTAACTCATTCACAGCAGTATCAAGAGAGGGAGCAGGACTGCGATTTAGAAGTCGACCTCGAATGGGCTCAAAGTCCTTGTGAAGTGACATCGAATTCATAGAGGCGAAATTCATCTCTCGATGGAAGCATATTCTTGAGCATCCTTTGAGCATGCCCAAGTTGGATCGAAAAAGGTCAATTTGGTCCCAAATGTAGCGAAGTCGATCATAATAGTCATTGATGGATTGCCCTGGTTCTTGCCTCGAGCCGATGCAATTCAACCACTAACTGATATTTCATGGATCCATGAGTAGTGGAGTACCTTCGGCCAACATATCCCATGCAGATTTTGCATCATCAAAGTCGCCCAACAGATTGGAAATAGAGGGAATGGAAGTGTTTCGAATCCATGTGAGGATCATGTGGTTATGACTATCCCATTCAATCATGCGACCAAGAAAAACAACATCTTCTTCACTTGCTCCCTTGACAGAAAATAGTCATTGCACCAAGTACAATAATGCCAGAGCATGCGACCCTTAAGAAAATCGCTGTATAGCTTGAGACCAAGATAAGTAATTTTTATTCCCCTCCAATACAATATTGATGGGGCGAGGAACAAAATTATCCTTTTTATCCATTTAGAGACACAATATGCAAAAACAGACAGCAAAAAAAAATGAAATCTACGCGAAAAATCGGGTAAGGAGAACCGGACTGCAAAAGTCAACCCTGGAAAAGTCAACGGTCAACGGTCAACGGTCAACGGCCAGTCAAAGTCAACGGTCAGCCTGAAGTCAACGGTCAAATCCAGATTCAGAAGGTGACGTCGCGGATGACGCAGCAGTGACGCCGCCAAGCTGTTAGGGCCGACGTCGAAAGTTATTAAGGCCGACGTCGGCGATGACGTCAGCGAGGCTGTTGAGGCGCGTGAGGCGCGTGACGGCGCGTGAAAAGAAGAAGGCTGGCGCGCGTGGTGGCGCGTGTGGCGCGTGATCGGCGGAACAGCAACTTTGAACGGCGCGTGGGCGCGCGTGCGATCTCCGATGGCGGCGAGGCTTCCACGAGTGTGTAGATCGGCGCCGGACGATCTCGGTGGTACCTTCAAAATCGTAATCGGAGCAATAATTGCGCGGAGCGATGGTCTCATGCGAGTGTGAAACTCCTTAACGACGGCGGCCGCAGTCCGAACCCAAGGACGACGGCTGGATGACGTCGGAAGTTCAACGGCGAGAGGGCTGCGGGCGTGTGTGATGGCGGAAGCGTTGTTAAAAAGAAAGCCACACTAATGAAGACAAGACTGCTAAGAAAAGGTCGGAGCGGTGGCTCGATACCATGTTAGAAATCTTTGGAAGATTGTATTGTATTTCATAATAAGAGAATATACATCAGAGCCTTATATAGGAGGCGTAAGTGTGCGGTACAAGTAAAGTGTTGTACAAGTAAGGTAATTGGGCCTAAAGCCCATAATATAATATAATATACATTAACAATAAGGAAGTTGTGGAATGTCAATCTCTTCCACCCATCTGTCTCTCCCTATTACTTTATCGAGCTCTTCTCTTGCCTTTTTGATGAGATGTGGTTGCTTTAAGAGTTCGGACATTGCCCATTCCAGAGTCGTTATGGTTGTATCTGTGCCTCCAGCGATTAGGTCCTAATTTTGTTTCACAAGACAAAGATTAATATCAAGAGATCAAGCTGAAACTCTAACAATCGGCTTTCATATAACATGATTAAAGTCTAGCATATTTAAATTATAATGGTTTTTGTCTAATAAAGTCTTACAACTCAATTACCACATCTCATATTGTAACTACCAAATTTATTTAAAAAATATAAATATAGGAGTCTTTTTTTATTGAATTTAAAATATGAGTTAATTGTAGATATCCACAGTATATTATAGGGAATTTTTAATGATAACCATAAACTACAAAATTTAGCAATTAACATTCTAATTCGGTATTAATGTCAAAATTAACAAATTTATGGCTTGTTTGATGTGAAAATTGCAGATTAATGTGAACTGATTTTTTAATGTTGACATCTTAGTATATATTCCTTAGCAACTAATGAACTTATTTTTTAATTTCAACTCTAATTTTTGTTGGAGAAATTATTATTGCAAATGAGTCTTCAATTAGAGTGTTGATTGAATAATATAATACTGAATGAGTCTTCAATTATAATACTTATTGCATATAATATAATTAATAATACCGAACTGATATTCCAAGTTTGCAACATAAAGCAAAATATGATTTTAAAATAATAAGAAGAATGGTTTTTAAATAAACGAACTTAAATATAAATAGCCGAATATTATTATTTAATTGATATGATATAATTTTTTTAAGAAAAAAAAAAAAAAAAAAAAAAGGAGAGAAAAAAGTCTAATATAAAGTTATCATCTATGCCTCAATATTTACTGAGCTAGGCCAACAGGCGCTACTACTGTAACTACAAAAAAAGGCATGCATGCTTCCACAGTATAATGCATGCTTGCTTAATAAAAATTTGGAATACAATTCTAAAATCTTTTATGGATATTCAAGTAATTCATTTGTGGGATATTACCTTGAAAAATGTTAGAGCATGTTTGGTAGACTGTAATAAATACTATAATGTAATAGATATTTCTATGGCGTAACTATTCGATTGTTTGACTATGTTTTTATTACAATGAATAGTTATTCCTTATGAATAACTATTCTTCAAAATGAGGAATAATTATTATTTATCAAAAGTACTGAATATCTATTCATTCACTTTATATAATAACTTTTAAAAAAAAAAAAACTCTAAAAAGCCACTAGTTGCCACATCTTCAAAAGGAAAGAAAATAAATTTTCCTTATTATTAATTATTAGCTCTATTTTGAACACCTAAAAGTAAGTGTATTTTAGGAAATTTGACTTAAAAATGATTTAATTACACTTTTTTTTTTTTTTTTTTATACTCTACTAAATTTTTTTTTTTTTTTTTTTGAGAAAGAAGACTTCAATTTTTATTAATCAAGGCTATTCACATCACCCTGAACAACATGATAGATGTCCGGTGGTACATCTTCCATCCAGACAGTTAAATTGGGCATGGTAGCGACCCGCCTAGCCAAAGCATGGGCTACTGTGTTCCCTTGTCGTTGAACATGTGTAAAACTAACAAAAGACAAACCAGCAGCTAAAGACTTCACATCTTGGATTAAATGCCCATGCAAAGCCAAAGAGGGTCCTGGATTAAGGAGGTCTTTATAGATGATTTCGAATCTCCTTCAATGATAGCTTGAGTGATACCAATCTCCAAGGCGAACTAGCTTCAACTTGAGCAACAGAGGTCAAAAAGTTATCTCTGTGTGACATTGACACCATTATCGCCCCTTCCGAATTGCGAATGACAACACCTATCCCAGCTTTGCCTTGGTCTGCGAATATTGCTCCATCGTAGTTAACTTTGAACACATTTGAATCGGGCGGCTTCCATCTTGTATGCTTCCCGTGTCGCTTTTTTGGGGTGATTTTGGCTCTTCGTGACTTTGAGAGTCTAGCAACTTTCAAAGGGCACGCCACTTCATTGAGGCGAAGTTGGTTACGCCTTTCGAGATAGCCCACCCCATAAAAGCCGGTAGAGACGGATCTTTGTCTTCCTCCAGAGCATGCTTGAAAATTTCCAGTGTCGAGCTCCCTTGCATTGCTAGTAACCACCGCCATTGCTGGTCCGCTACCCATACTTCCTACACATCGAAATGTAAAAAATAAAGCATGTGATCCATCTTCTATATGCACCTTACATTTCTCACATATTGCATCCCCAACAATCCTTCGTTTTTACAGTTGGCCTTCGTTGGTAGTGCTTCCCTGCAAGCACGCCAAACAAAATTTTTAATTTTATTGGGGATCTCCAAACTCCACAGCTTCTTCCAGCAACCCGAGAACCGAGATGAGACCGAGTTTATGGGCTGGTGTGCATGGTTTTCTTCATAAAGGAATCAGTATCCCGATTTCACGGAGTATTGTCCAAGAGGAGTAAATGGCCGGATAAGAGTATCACATTGAGGAGACGAACTCAAAGGAATACTCTTAATAGTTTTTCAAAAACAGTGGTCAATCACTTCTTCTCTCCACCTTCCGGTCGATTGGTTAATCAGGACCGCTACAGATGAAGATTCTTGGCCATACATTATAGGGGAAGTAATTTTTGGTTGGTTTCTTATTGGTAACCAGTTATCACCCCAAATTTTAATCTTCTTCCCATCTCCCACCCTCCACAAGGCTCCCTTCAAGATAACTTCCCTTCCTTTGAGAATACTCTTCCAAGCATATGAGGTCAAGTTTGAATCTTTTGCATCTAACAAAGTTCCATTGGGGAAAAACCTTGATTTGAATACCCTAAAAAACAGAGAGTGATCACTAAACTAATGAATAGTAATACTTATTATATTCTACTAAATTGTAAACACATATTCATGATTTTATTTTTAAATGGTCACTAAACTAATGAATAGTAATACTTATTATATTCTAACTTAATGTATTCCTTGTAATATTTATTCCTACGCTCTATTTGTTTCAGCAATAGTGTTTTCTAGAAAATGAGTCATTTTTCAAAAATGATTTTCTATAAAACTATCTTATTTTCCAATGTTTGGTAGCAATTTTAAATGAGTTGAAAAACAATTTCCTAACTTCCCTTATTTAGCTTGCTATGAGATAAAATTGTTTTTCAAAAAAATTTAATGGAAAAGAATGTCTAAAAATAAGCCATACTTTTTATGTTGATCAAAGATAATTTTCCTTTGACTCATATTTTTTTATGCTACCAAACACTGGAAAACACGAAAAATTATCTTTACACAAGGTTTTCCATCAAAACAAACGGAGCGCTATTCTCATGTAATAATCATTACAATGAACCAAACGTGCCCTTAAAAGTTACAAACTATTTTGCAAAATATTTCACAAGATGTTGATTTGGTGGTGGACTGAAATAAGAACAATTTATAAAAATGTTATAAAATAAATTGCCACTAACATTGTTCACAATGTCTCCGAGAAACAAGAACCAAAAAAAAAGGGGGTGAGAAACAAGAGTAAAATATAAAATATTACCTGAATGAACGCCTTGATACTGTCATGGGAGAGCTTAGTATCAGCATTAGGATCATCAGCGAGCTGCACTAATAATTTCGCCATCTCCTTTGGCACAAAATCATTCGCTCCCTCCTTCTTTGCGTTGTGTTCATGAAAGACATGGTCAAGGAATTTATCAAATTTGTTACTTAAAGCCTTCATTCGCATCACATACCTCTGCAAGTCTAGGAAATCAAGCCATGGTATCCAGTCCCCTATATTAAACACCCCATTTAGGAAAAACAACTCGTCTAACATTTCTAGTAACTCTTCATGTGTCACTATTGAGTCTCATTTTTGGACTCACTGCTACTAACACAGCTTTTACCAAATACAACTCTGCTTATAATGTTTAGAGTATGAACAAAGAGATGGTCTTTTAGCTTAAGTGGCTTCCCTGTCCCCGACAAGGTGCAAAGGCGTGACATAAATGCACGCATTTCTTCAACACGAATGTATTGATAGGAGTTGAGTCGTTTTGAGTTAAACAACTCGGAAACATAAATCTTACGGCCTTGGCGCCAATATGGTCCCGCTGGGGCCCAAGTGATATTGTGATAGTTATAAGATAAATACTTGCCAACGGCAGATTTGGGTCTAGAGGCAAAGACATGGTCATGTGTTTTTAGGAATTCCTTTGCCATTTCGGCAGATGAGGCAACAACAACAGGGAAGGAACCAAGCTTGAGCTGCATAATTGGTCCATATTTTTGGGCCAATTTATGAAGCGATTTGGGAGGATGAGAGCCCACAAGATTCAGATTGCCTATGATTGGCCAAGGTTTGGGACCTGGTGGAAATTTTAGCTGGTGGGATTTGAAGGGTAATAATTTTGAGAGAAAGGCTAAGGCTGCTAGTGATGCCATTACTATAAGGGCCCAAGAAGAAAAAGAGTCCATTTCTTGGTAGGAATTAGAGGACATGGCAGTGAGAGTTTGAGGCGGATTATGGGGTTTATACAGTATTAGATATATATACAGAATTTATGCACACGATGTACTTGTGTTTTTTGTGCGTAAAAAAAATAGGAAAAAAACTTAAGAGCTTTGGAGCAATGTTCATTTCTCTTACATGAAGGGTGGGTCTTACACGCGGTCTCATCATGAGACCCACTCATCATATGAGAGGAAGAAACATTGCTTTCGAGCATGTAAGAATTATCCAATAAACATGCCTAACTTTTAATTACGTATTGCACTTGCCCACATATGAAAAGTGTTTTGGAAGAATCCAAAACGACAAAAGAAGAGTGCTAAAATACTTTCCCAATATATCACTTGCTTTGGTGAAGCTACAGCTGTCCGGTCCACATTGAAGCTAGCCTCAGCCACATTGTTCACGTTTCACCATAATTTTGTGTCCAACTTTTGGATTGAGATTAAGTTGCAATAGCTTTCAATCCCAACTATTTAAATAAATAAAAAAAGTGAGAAAAAGTTAGAAATGAAAATTAATAAATGAGAGAAATTAAAACTTTTTGTGAGAGAAGAATGAAATAAATGCACCCGGTGTTGGGTATTGCACTGGATCCATCCCCAAATCAGAACTTTCGCACCATTTGGCCAATTTATATGGAAGGAGAGTTCTAGACTAGTAGAGTACTTGACACTTTGTATAACTAGTAGTTAGCAAAATGGCAATACCATTTATTTTCAAAATTTTCAGCAAAATAACATTATTTTGAAACTATCCGGTAAAATATCACTTTTTTGGAAACTTAATATTATAAAAATCGAGTTCTATGTAAAACTCGATATTACTAATATTGAATTTCATGCTTGTTTTGCCATAGTGGCAGTCGCTAATGTAGCTTTTCTAAATAAAAAATGCCATGTGAAACTTGATATTAGAATAATCAAGTTTTGTATAATTTTTTTAAAGTGAAACTCGCTATTACTAGTATCGAGTTCTTTGCAAATTAAAAAATAAAAATAATGTGGAACTTGACTTGTGCTAGTTTTTTTTTTTTTTTTTTTTTTTTTTTTTTCTTTTATATATATATATATTGCTATTTTATTTGATATTTTCTATCTTTTAATCAGTGTGATTGCTTTTCTTTAGCAAAAAAAAAAAAAAGTGATTTCTTTTTTTATGTCTTTTTATCTTTAAGCTAAGATATTAATTTGACTTAAATTTAAGACTAATTGCCTTTAATATTGAAAAAGAAAAAGAAAAAAAAAAAAGACGTGAACATCGCCATAACCATTCAATTAAAATTTGCAATTACCGTCCTAGAAGGACATCCGAGTGATAGGGGGCTAAAATTAATATATTTATTTTGGATAAATTATAAAAATTTCCTTTAAAAATTGAGAAAATGACACTTTTGCTCAAAATTGAGAGGAAAATGATGCACTCTCTTTTTAGGCTTAAAGATTAGTATTTTATTAATGGAATAATTTTGAGAGAAAGGCTAAAGCTGCTAGCAATACAATTACTAAAAAGCCCAAGAAGAAAGAAGAAGAAGACTCCATTTGGTAGGAAATATTATGTGGTTTGTATATACACCATTCATGCACACGATGCCCTTGTGTTTTTTGGGGCGTAGTAAGACACTGAGAGAGACAGATGGAGCCAATGTTATTGTAAGCATACGGCAAGTGTCAGTAAGAATCCAAAACAGCTGGTTACATTTCTTATCAATACACATTTTTTTGGCTTTTCGATTAGGTTCACTATAGCTCACGGATTTGATACAGCCTTGCCTTGGCTATTTGCAGCAGAGTCACCCTCCACAGTACTACTTTCCCAACATATCTCTTACTTAATTTGTTGAAGCTAAATGCTGTCGGACATTGCAGCTTCACGTTTCACTATGATCTGGGTCCAAACCTTTTTACACCACGTCCATTATATTATCCCAGAGGACCCAGAAAACAACTAAACTTTATCCTGGTTTGGAGTTTGGTGCATGATTTTTAATTTCAACTAGTTGCTAATCTGTTATATGCACGAAAAAACTACTTTAAATGAGATCTAAGTGAGACTCTTTTAATATAAAATGATATATTTCTTCTTCCTCCCTTTATCCCTTTTTTTACATTTTATTATAAAACAAAAGGAACCATGTGCAATGCAAATTAAATCAGGTAAAACTTTAGGTGTTGCTGAATAAGACAAACCAAACGGTGTCGTTAAACTAAAACACAAAGCAAAACATAAAGCTAAAGAGGATTGGCGCAAATATCTGTTACCATTACGGGGTTTGTACACGCATTTTTTCGAGGTAATGATTAATAATTTTTTTTTTTTAATTATGAGAAAAAAAAAATAATATTTTAAAATTTTTTTCCCATTTTTAAAAAAGATAATATCAAAACTTTCTTAAAATAAATTATTAATTATTATTCTAAAAACATCCATTAACAAGACTCTTAACTATATACACACACAATCTATGCACACGATATCCTCGTGTTTTTTGGGCGCAGTAAAACAAACAGGCCCAACTTTTAATTACGTAGTGCACATGTATGGCAAGTGTTTTGGAAGATTCCTAAACAGCAAAACAATGTGCAAGAATATCTGATTCGCAGCAAAAGAAAAATACTGTTTCTCAACAAAAGAAGAGTGCTAAAATACTCTCTTGCTTTGTTGAAGCTACAGCTGTCCGGTCCACATTGTTCACGTTTCACCATAATTTTGGGTCCAACTCCTGGATTGAGATAGAACAGGTGCACTGCATTTTCATAAAATTTATATATATATATATATATATATAAAATAAAAAAAAAAAAAAAAAAAAAAGTGCAGCTACTGCACTTGAAACAGTAGCTTTCAATTTCAACCATTTAAATAAAAAAAAAAAAAAAGGTAAAAATATATTTTTGGCCCTTATATTTTTGGCCAATTCTTGTCTAGTCTCTACTTTTTAGTGCATCTACTTTAGTTCTTGAAAACAAAAATCATTTTCATTTTGGTCTCTATCTTTAACCCACTAATAGAAAATTCATATGTGGCAAACAAAGTGCTTACGTGTCAAGCCTGTCTATTTAAATATGAGAAATGATATGTCCACAATGTTTCCACAACATTTTTACAACAAATCCAAAGTAAAAGGTTGTTATTGGTTGTTATTGTTGGAATTAAAAAGTAATCTTAGTGTTAGGTTCAAATATGAACCAATAACAACTAATCACCTGTGATTTGTTGTAAAAATGTTGTAAAAATATTGTGGACGTAGCATCTCTCTTTAAATATTAATTAACTAATCCTACGTATACTAGATGAATATCACATGACCCTCTGTAAGGATGAATTTATTCAACCATCTTATTGGCTTTATTCCATGCCAAATTTGCTTGTAATTCACCCCGTATTTAGGTGGGTTTGTTGTAAGGGTAGTGAGTGAGATAGAGTGAAGATTGCTCAAGAGTGTGCAAGAAAGAGCTCCACGTGATCCCCATGTGCTCCACTCATCAACTACCCACCTAAACTCCCTACCTAAACACACAAAGAACCCTAAAACACACAAAGAACCCAAAAACACTAAAAAAAACAAGATTGTTGCCTCCCTACCTTACCTTCAATTGAACTCTCTTCCTCTCCAAATTGTTCATCATATCTACTCCAAATCATGATCAAAAGAGGGAGAGTGGATGAAATCAATTGGTTGATGCTTGGCATCATTTGAAAAGGTAAGCTTGAGCAAGAAGCTTGGAGGGCTTAGGTGCACTGAGATTAGGCTTGGAGGGTCTATTGCCCAACTTTTCTAGTGGATTGATTACGCTTGGAGGGGCGGGAGAGAGTTTTTCGTTCGGTTTCCTCTTCGATAACACATCGCGTGTTGTCTTTGTGTTTGCATCTTCCTTCCTCTATCTCTAGATAGTGTTTAATCTATTTCACATTATAGCATATGTTAAGTTTCCGCACACTTGTTGTTTAACATATTGCTTGTGTTGGTTAAATTGAAATTGAACTTTCACCCTCCACATCGTTCTAGTGGTGTCTAAACGTTCAAAAGTGTTTTGTAAACGTTCAAAAGTGTTTTTTTTTGAACTTGGATGGAAGACAATCTCCCTACCTAAACACACAAAGAACCCTAAAACACTAAAAGTGGAAAGTTCTATATCTACTCCAAATGTCTCAATTGAAATCAAGTATTGTTTGATTTCAAACCAAGTTTTGGGTTTTTGGAAGACAATTTTTTTTTTTTTTTTTTAATTTAAAATTGGGGTTTTTTTCAAGTGGGTTGAATATTAAACAATTTTGGAAATAATTTTGGGTATTTTGCAGTTAGTCATCACCTTAAAATTTTGAGTTGTCGTTTGTAGTTATGTTTTTGTGGTTTGCGTGTGTTGATTTGGTTTGTATTTGGGTTCCATTTCGGGTTGGTTGGAAGTGCAAATTTTTTCCAATGGTTTTTGACAGATTGATTCCCATATAGCACCAATATCCATTTCAGATTGTCCCAATTGTGTTGTTGGATAATGTTTTGTATATGTTGCTTGGTTTGACATGGTTTGGATTGGAGCCCATGCGAGTGATTTCAATTCAATCCAAGGTGATAACGGGAAGTATTCAATCGGGGCTGGCTCAACAAATTTGGGGGCCCTAGGCGAAAGCTTTAAACGGGGCATTTTATTATATTTAATTATAAATTCCAATTAAAATTTATTTTTCTTACTTTTTGAGAGGCAAAATTACTAATTAAATTTTTTCATTCAAGTTCCGCTAACGTTTCTTTTTCAATTGATAATATGGCTACTTCACTTAATCTTTCTTGTGACATAGTTGATCTTAAATAGGATTTTATTAATTTTAATTTTGAAAACTTCTTATCATGGAAGCAACTATAGCAAGTATAGTTAGAAATATTCTGAAAGCAATACATGAATTTGGAAAAGATTCTAGCCTCTTAATATAATTTAGTACATTAATTGGAATGTTTTCATTTATTTGTAAAACTTCTTTTAAAACTTTTAGTTTTGAAAATAAATCTAAGCCATCAATATCGAAATAAGTTTCATGTGTGAGAAAACATTCAAAATTAAGACAATTTTTTTTCAAACTATCATCATCTAGTGATTTTATTTTTCAAAATTAAATAAAAAACCAAAAATATTTTCATATATTTGAAATTGTTCAAACCTGCACAAATAAATTAAAATTAAAATTAATACAAAGTAATTTATTCTAAATTTATAATTTTGTTATCAATACTCCTTTTTTTGTGTAGGATTGTAGCAAAGAACCCTTTTTTTTTTTTTTTTTTTTTTTTTGAGCAAAATGTGTAGGACTAAACTTGATTGGATCCACTAAGACCAATCCACTATCCATCCATACTACTAAATTTATTTAAAAAAAAAAAAAAAAAAAAAACCTAAACCGTGGAGGACTAGGATCCATGCTTTAAGTGGGTTCCATTCCATAGTCTTCTAGAAGATACTGTTCAGGGGCCTTTTTCGGGTGCCCAGCCACGTGTGGTTCATTGGAGGGATGACCTTACTAGGCCTAGGTTCTTTTTGGGGAGTTGCGTCTGGAACTCAACATTGGGCCACGTGGTCCAACGGCTACCGGCGTATTTTTTAAGCCTATAAAAATCATTAAAGACAAAAGACAAAGTCTAAGAATCGCGATAATGGTCAAATAAATATGTAATATGCGTTTGATATAATAGCTTTGATTAGTAGTTTGTAATAGTAGTTGGAATAAAGCAATTTATTTAGAGGTAAAGCAATCATGTACTCAATGATGTAAATTTAAAGATATGGAAGACAAGTCATTTATCTTTGTATGGTTTATAGCCCATCTGTGTAACATCGGTGAGTCGATAGGATTCTAGCAGAATGCCAGTGGTAAAGGCTAGTTTATCATGCATTTAAATGAATTTGCGTGTTGGTTGATAATTGTAATAGCAGTTGGAATAAAGTAATATGTATTTAAATGTGAAGTAATCATATTCTCAATAATGCAAATTTAAAGATAAGGAAGCAAAGTCACTTATCTTTGTATGGTTTGTAGCCCAGTTGCATGTGCTTCTATGAGTTGATGATATCTCAACAGAGTGATTCCAGCGGTAGAAAGGCAATTTGCCATGATAACTTCGTGATTAAAGGAGAAAAAATGGGTGCAACTGGAGGGAGACAGAGTATGTCCAATCGTGTGTAGGGGCTAGTTAAGCTTGCCCCTTTTATCATGCACTTAAATGAGTTTCCCATTTGACAATGCTCTTTTAATTGTTGTGAAGTTATGAATAGAGTTGCCTTCCATAAAAAGGGCTTTTGTATGGAGTATATGTGCCTTCTAAGAGAAGGGTTTTATGTAAGAAGTAGTTGTGCCTTCTAAGAGAAGGGCTTTTGTAAAAAGTAGTTGTGCCTTGTAAGAGAAGGGTTTTGATATAAGATCTTGATGCCTTCTAGGAGAAGGGTTTTAGTAATAGAAGTCCATGCCTTCCATAAGAAGGGCTTTTAGTATGAGTGTTTGGCATCTCTTGAGAAGTGTGGAAATGGTAAAGACATAGATGTTTTGTGGGATGTAGTATTTGTAATATGTGTGATATATAGAAGTATGAGAGATATGGTGGTTAAAGATAATGAAAATATGAGATTATAACTGCTGGAGAAGTTGTAGAGATTGCTTTCCATGATGAGAAATTTTGTAAGAGAAGAGTATGAAGATGTGTTTAGTTATTTGGAGATACGAGTAGTAAGATAGATGTAGAAAAGTATTGAGATGTGTTTATGGGTAGTAAAACAATAGAATTTTAGAGTGAGAGAGTATGAGAGTGGAGCTTAGAAAAGTTATGGTGTGTTATATGTAATGGTGTAGTATGTAGGAGATTGTGTAAGAGAGGTGAGGAAAGAGATGTTTAGAGATATGGGCAACAAGATATATGTATTTTCAGAATATGGAGAGTGAGATAATGAGTATATGAGAGTAATAGTATTGTGGTGTGTTTAGCAAAGTTGCTAAGATTTTTTTGGGGATTGTATGAAGGCTTATGAAGACATTTATGAGCTAAGGGCTCAAGAGTTTAGTTCCTAATCTGGAAACTAAAAACTCGAAGCTCAAGACTTCCTTAAGAGCTTTAGAAGATAATTAAAGGGAGGGAAAAATCAATAATGTTCAAGCTTGTTGGGTCACCTGTCATAGCTGTTCTAAAAAGGTCTTTCAAATTGTCGAGAAAAAAGAATATATAACTATCATGAAAAAAGCTGTCTCGGTTGTCGGGAAAAGTCAGTGATGACTATCATGAAAAAGCTGTCCCAACTGTCAAGAAAAATTGTTTGCTTTAGGCAGAAGCCAATGAGGTCGGATGGGTGCTTTTAGTCTGCTGGAGAGGACATTCAACATTTATTGGATGGATTTGGCTGAAAAATGGTAAGATCTCTTTGAAGGATATCTTGCTATTTTGGGTATAACAATTGGTTGCTGGAATTTCAACATTAAATGGCTGATGATATCACTCCCAGCCAGGTGTCAAGTCTTGAATACATTGTTGGGGTTCGATTGGAAATGTTTCCTTTCCGGGTGTTTGTGTTTTTGGTCCAAGGTTCCATTACAACACATTTCTAGCAAGTAATGGAAGGATTGGTTAAAGGCTAAGGAAGCTTTGGAGATTTGGTCAAGGTCTCATTGGGTTGTAACATAATCTTGGTGAGCAAGAAGAGTATTAAATGCTCTGCTTTGGTAGCTGGTAGAAACATATATGGTCCGATTATAGTAGACAATGACTAAGTATAAAAGATATCATGAATATTTTGTATATAGTTGGAGATAAAAGATAGCCAATCAGATTAGGCCATGAGTTTGAGTTGGATTTTAGTTGAAAGTAGTAATGAGATTTATGTAGAATAATATAATGAAGTTTCTAAATATGTATAACAATAGCAGGGGATTAAATGAACAATTATTTTCCCAAATAGTTAGATGGTGAAAAAATATTGAGTATTTGTCACATGATGAATATTAAGCTTTAGAAAAAGAGCAATGGGGAATTCTATCATTTTAAGTGCTACGTGATGAGAGATACTTACCATATATTACCTGCTACACATGGACTCGTCAAATTTTAGGGAGTTGGAGAAGACATGCCAAGCAACATGTTTCTTTTATCAACTTTAAACCACTGGATCTTTACTGAACATACCTCTTGACCCTCCAAACCACGACTCCCAAAATTTCCCCGAAGAGACTTATGAGCTTGGATCATAAGCCGAAGATAAGATGACGTACCTCGGGTTTTGTTGTCATTTTGTGTAAATATGGGCTCTTGTCGAAGTAGCCACTTGCCATGAGTGTAAGAGAGATAATATGGCTGTGAGCTTTAATTCATTGCCTAAGCCCAATCCATATGTTGATGTTGATAATGTTGTGGGGTTATGATCCCAATTGATGAAGAGAAAATGTGGACCATGAATTTGCCTCTTGAAGTAAGGATCTTGAGGGCCATGTGAGCCCAATCCACGTAATTGAATGAGATATGAGCTTATTTTGGGTTTTAAATAGATTTACCCAAAAAATCAATAATATGTTGATGTGGCATGAGTTGCCAATGAAGTAATGCCACGTGGGTCGAAAAACAAATCCTCAACGGATACTAAACTTGATTCACTAAGACTAAGACTAGCCCACTATCCCTCCATACCACTAAATTTGATTTCTTTTATTTACAAAAAAAAAATAAATAAATAAATAAAAAAAAATAAAAAAAATAAACAAAACAAAACAAAACGTGTAGGACTAGGATCAATACTTTAACTTTCATATCACTAAGGGTGCCTTTAGATATCGCTTATTTGCTGAAAACTCAAACATTGTAACAAAATAATTTTTAAATATGTGAATAATACTGTGGGACCCAAATTTATATTGAAATTTGTGTTTAGATGACTTTTGTAGGTCCGTGAACAGTGTCGTGGGACCCACATTTTTTTAGCAAAACGCACAAATGCCAACCATAAACGTTATCCAAACGTGCATTAAATTTGATTTCTTAATAAAAATAAATAAATAATTAAAAAACATGTAGGACTAAGATGGATCAATACTTTAAGTGGGTCCATTCCATAGCCTTCTAAAGCATACTAAAGAAATCAAGATTTAAGAGTACAAACCAAAGAGAGTAAAGAGTACAACTAAACTAAAGTTAAGCCAAAAAGGAGAAAAAAACTTAGCAACAAACCATGAAGAATACGAAAGAGGCAAAGGAAGAGAAAACAAAAAACGAACATGAAATGAAGATCTGTAAACACACTAAGTCTATTGTCAACACTAATTGATGAGTAAGCCAACTAAAAAGAGGGTTTTTTTTTTTTTTTTTTTTTTTTTTTTTTTTTTTTTTTTTTAAATCAAGATGGAGAGAGTGAGTGTTTTCTTTCTTCTTTCTTTTTCTGCCTTTTCTTACTTATATATTCTTTCTTTTTTTGCCTTTTGTTATCTTTTCTTCTACATTTTGTTGTATATTGAGAAAATCGGTGTCTCTCTTTCTCTCCCTCTCTACATTTCAAGTAATAAACATGGGTTTTTTTTAATGAAATGTGGTATAAAGTTTGATCTAGAGGATACTTGGATTTTTTTTTTTTTTTTTTTGAAAAAGCTAAAGATTTGGTGATGTGATTGGACTTCATGTTATTTCAGCTTTTTTGCTTTGTGAGAAATGGTTAGAAATAATTTGTTGTTTTCAATTAAGGGCTTAAATAATTTGGGTGGGGTCTTACATCTTTTGGGCAGGCCTTACTACATTTTGTTTTTGTTTTTTTTTTTTTTTTTTTTTTTTTTTTTTTTTTTTTTTCCAAATGAGAAAGCAATATTATATAATATATTAGTACTATTGGGAGCCCTCTTACAAGTGGGGGCCTTAGGCAATGGCTTAAATGACCTATAGGTTCAGCCCGCACCGTATTCAATGTAACAGTATACAAGGTGATTTCAGTTCAATCCATTATACACCAATTTAGTAATTTGGATATATAGCCTAACAAAGTGTTCCATATTGCTAACTAGAAGCACATTAGCAAAAAGCATGTCAAAACTACATACAAGGCATGCTATCCTACTTCTTTTCTCTACCTTAAACCCGCTAAAAGCCACATTGACCAAAAAAAAAAAAAGAAAAGAAGTGCCTTAAACTATGTTGAGGTCTGAAAAAAATCATAGTAAAATAAGCCCAAGAAAGAATAAGCTAAGCCCAAAAGGAATGAGTTAAGCCCAGAAGAAAAAACTCAAGCCAAGTCCAAAGGGATTATACGAAAGGCCCCGAGGATCCCGAAGCCCAGAAAAGGAAAAGCAACCAAAGAAAAAAAGAGAAAAGATCACAGCAAAGTATAAGAAGCAAGGATCCTCGTGCACCATCAATAAGCACAAAAAAAGAAGAAGATCGGGACAGATCGATAGAAAGAAGACAGAAAAAAGAAAACAAGAAAACAAAAGAACGCAAGCGACCCTTCATGGCACAGATAGAAGAGGCGTCGGGGAACCAAAATAGGGAAGAAGAATGATAACAAAACGATTTCAAAAGGGTAGAACAGGATTCCGCCCAAATAGGAAAGAAACAGAAAAGTAGAAGGCGCCAGAAGTGAGGATGCCGAGAAGGGCATACCTTAGCACGTCCCAAAGAGGATGGCCAACCAGAAGCTTTCGAAGGAATCAGAACCAAGAGGAGGAAAGAATGAGAGAAAACGGAAAAGGGACTTACCAAGACGATGGGGACAGAACATGCTCTGTTTGCAAAAGAACAAAACAGGGGAACCAATGGTTCCCAGGGACGCCCATAAAATCCCACTATAAAAGGAGGGGATGGGTTGTGAAGAAGGCAAATAAAAAAGGGTGAGAAAGAAAAGAAGAAGTTCTCTAGAAAAAGAATCATCAGAAAAGAAATCAAGAGTGAAGAGAAAATATTAGGGAAAAAACAAATACGCTTCCCGATATCCTCGTAAAGGCCACTATTGCACATACTCGGATTCAACGAGAATCAAACTTTGCAAGTTTTGAAGGCTGGAATAGCCATTCAAGACTGCAATTTTTGAGCTTGATTGGACCTTGTATCACGTCCTAGTGAGCTTTTCGTAATCAAACGGATAATGTATTAATGAAATATTGTTTGAAATTCCCGGGATCCCGACAACCTTTTTTTGCTCGTCTTGCTAATCTTTTTTTTTTTTTTTTTTTTTTTTCCTTCTGAACTTACGTTGTTAGTTTTTTGGCACTCTTCGATATCCTTGTTTGTCATTTTTCTGTATATTGTCGAAATTATTCTTTGCATTTACTTGATTCTTAAACAGCCCGATTAGTCATGCGGTGAGTCAAGGCCCGGTCCACCAAATCCTTCCTTTTCATTCAGGCCCGGGATCCTTGGGCCCGAGTATCTTGAAAAAGGCACTCTCACATTTTGGTGACTCCACTGGGGACTGGGCAAAGAAGAAGGAAGAAACAATCCCTTCGCAGAGGATGCCTCCAAGACAAAGAAACAAAAAAGGAACTAATGTGCCACCTACGGCCTCCGAGCCTGTAGGAGAAAACGAGGAAGTCTCCAAGCAAGGAGGTGGGATACCCTTGGTAGAACAAGAGGTTGTGTCAGAACAAAGACACGCAAGACAGGAACCAGACCTAATGGCCAGGATGACAACAATGTTAAAGGATCTAGAGCAAGAAGTTCGCCTTCTCAAAGAAGGCGGGACACAGAAATTAGAGACAACATTCCCCTATTGGCCACCAAGAGGGGACACAGCCAGAAGGAGGGTTAGTAGTGGGAGGAAGAGCCAACCCTCGCATTTGACACCGGGCACGTCAATGCCCTCCTGGAGCAAGAAAGGAAAAACTCTCGGGGATCCCCAAGCAATTCTCTCGGGATCCCCGTTCCCTCCGAACTTCTTGGTAAACCATATCCTAAGGGATATGAACCCCCAAAGTTCCATCCTTTCGATGGGAGGAATGGAAGTGCCGTGGAACATGTGAGCAGGGTTTGTCCACACTATGGGCCCCTATGCAGAGACAAAGAATTATGTCTAAGGGAATTTGCCAAATCCTTAGTGGATAGGGCATACACTTGGTACACCACGCCGAGACCCGGGTCCATCAAGACCTGGGATGAGATGATGGAAAAATTCTGCGCCAAATATTACCCTGGTGAAGACAAAATCACTTTCCAAACCCGCAAATGGTGAGGTAGAGACCGGAGAAGATCCTGTTCAATTCATTAAAAGATTCAAGATGTGTCCCTAGATCGCTATGGAGACCACGAAGAAAAGGAGCTCGTGGAAACTTGTATAGCCAACATGCTTTTTGACTACAGGCTCAACCTTGAAAATTTATGTATTACACAGTTTGCTGATCTGCTATAGAGGACCGGAAGGACGGCGCAAACCATGAGAACAAAAAGGCTGCCCGCGTCCCAAGCTATGACAGCATCAGCAGGAGAGAAAAGAAAGAGACCGGATGGGAAGGTGTTTGAGGAACCACCGGTGATCCCATGCACAGCTGAGGAGTTAAATCATGTCCTAGACAAATGGATTGGAGATGGGGTTGTCGGGCCATTCACTGTGTCCAGGCCACCAACCGAAGAAGAGAGGAAGAATCCTTTATTTTGCAAAATCCATAACTATGTGAAGCACTCCACTAAGGACTGCTGGACCCTTCGCAGACTCTTCCACAAAAAGTTGAGAGAAGGAACCCTGGAGCTCACCCGAAAGGAGCCGGGAAGTGCGGAGGAACCCCTTGCCTAACCACAAAGGAAAAGGGGTGGTAGCAAAGAGTAATAATACATAGGAACCCGGCAAAGGCAAGAGAATCAAGGATCCTTCCACCCGAGTACAATCAGGACCCTCCGTAAGAATCCTAAGTTCAGGTCACTATTCAATCAATTAGGATTTGGACCGAAGAAGCAAGAAGAGTGCCCACAGTCTCTCTCATGAGTATAGCAAAGAGATTCAGGGATGGAATGCTTTACAAACTGATTCACATGCTAGTCAAGCTTTCCGGAGACAACCAATGCAATAACTTTCACCGATGAAGACATGGAGATTGAGCACCCAGACCACCGTAGACCCCTTTATCTAATGGCCACCATAAACCTGCGTTCAAGTCGAAAGGGCACTGTGGATACAGGGGCATCACTCAATCTCATAACCTTGAGTACCCTGGAAGTCTGTTGGCTTAGGCGACAAAAGGATCCTGGGGCTCCCATGGAAATAACAGGATTTGGAGGATCGGTGGAATCAACGAAAGGATACGTGCGGCTAGCCTTAAGGGTAGGGCCAATAGTAGCTTTGACAAGATTTCATGTGATTAATGCAAAAGTTTCTTATCACATGTTGTTGGGACGCCCGTGGCTTCATAAACATCGCCTTATTCCATCCACGTTCCATCAATGCATTAAAAGGAGGCTGAATGGAAGGCCCATAAGGATCCCCGCCAACCATAATCCTTTTAGCCAGGGAGAAGTGAACTTTGTAGAAACAATGTTTTATGATGAGTTGGAGCCGGATGATGAGAGCCCCGCCCAAGGAACCCTAGGGGCACCTATCCTAGAAGAAGAAGAAGGAGGGAAAGACACCCGCGACTTGAGGAACCTTCTAGAAAGAAAAAGACAAAAGAGGGAGCCCAGCTTTTCAGGATCCCAAGAATGTGTGGTGGTGCGGGAACCTGGGGGAAGACTAATTTATCGTTTGTGAAGGTGCGCGGGACCCGAATGCATTGTGTAGGAAGGTCCCGGACCACCAAGCTGCATGATGGCCCAATAAGAAATCCCGAAGAACCATTAAGAAGGCCCAGATTCAGCCTGAGGAAGAACTAAAGGAAGTAGACTTGGGAAACAGAACCAGGATCCCGAAACCCTGTTTTCATTAGCGATCAATTGGTGGCTCAAGAAAGAGAACAACTTGTAACCTTGCTTCAAAAATACAGAGATGTGTTTGCATGGACCTATGATGAGATGCCTAGTCTAGACCCGGAGTTAGTAGTTCATTCTCTTAATGTGGACCCAGGAATAAGGCCGATAGTCCAACCAGCTAGGGTCTTCCACACTAAGGTAGAAGCTCAAATAGTCCAAGAGGTCAAGAAACTACTAACAGCTGGTTTTATCAAACCCATCCAACACCCAAGATGGCTTTCCAACATTGTACCTGTGAAGAAGAAAAAAATGGTCAAATCCGTTCTTTGTGTAGACTTTCGCAACTTGAACAAGGCATGTCCTAAAGATGAGTTTCCCTTGCCCAATATCGACCTCCTTGTAGATTCAAATTGTAGGAAACTCAATGTTCTCGTTTATGGATGGGTACAGTGGATACAACCAAATTCGCATGGCAGCCAAAGATGCAAAAAAAGACGGCATTTCGAAACTCCGATTGGGAACTTTTACTACACTGTAATGCCCTTTGGCCTCAAAAATGCGGGGCTACATATCAACGGACCATGACAGCCATTTTCCATGACATGATGCATGAGGAGATGGAAGATTATGTAGACGATATTGTGGTCAAGTCAAAAACCAGAACAGGACATTTCCAAGTACTTGAGCAAGTCTTTGAAAGATGCAGGAAATACAAGTTACGTATGAACCCCATGAAGTGCACCTTTGGAGTGTCTGCTGGAAAGTTCCTTGGGTTCCTGGTACATCACAAAGGCATAAGCGTGGACCCAGCCAAGGCCACAGCTATTGCCACGATGAGAAGACCAACTACTATTAGGGAACTCAAAAGCTTCCCCGGGAAGGGTCTCTTATATCGGGAGGTTTGTGCCTGGTTTAGCCTCGCTCTGACTACAACAGCCCTATCCAAACTATTGAAAAAGGGAACTAAATTTACTTAGGGAACAGAGCAAAGCAGGAAGCTTTTCAAAGAATTCAGGGCATTATGAATCATCTGCCCACCCTCCAAGCACCGGACGTGGGCGACCTCTCTCATGCTATACTTAGCATCAAACTCTCGAGGCAATAGGAGCTTTGCTTTGGCACAAGAAGATGACCAAGGAAATGAGCAGCCCATATATTATGTAAGCAGAACACTCAAGGATACCGAGACCAAGTACCTCGAGAATAGAGAAAGCCCGCCTAGTGATCGTTTATGCATCCCAAAGGTTGAAGAGGTATTTCTCGACTCACCAAATCCTCTTGGTAACCAAGTCCCACCCCATAAAAGCACTCCCGCACCAGCCCCTTCTCACGGGAAGGATGGCACAATGGCTAGTGTTGCTCTCACAATATGATATAGGTACAAGAACTCCCAAGGTCAGAAAAGAGCCAGGCCATAGCAGATTTGCTAGCTCAATTCCTAGGGAAGGAAGAAGGCCCGCTGAGCGAAGAAATCCCTGGTGAGGTAGTAGTGATGGAGATCCCAGGAAGAAATGGACCATGAGGTTTGACGGGTCAGCTATAGCAACTTCAAATGGGGTAGGAATTGTACTAAGCTGTGAAAATGGGGATATCATGCCCCTGTCTTTCAAGCTTGGTTTCTCATGCTCTAATAATGCAAATGAGTATGAGGCATACTTAATCAAGGTTGACTATAGCACTCAACATAGGAGTGAAACATATGAGAGTGCTGGAAGATTCTAATCTTGTAGTCTCCCAAGTGAAAGGTGACTTTGCATTACGGGAACAAAGCCTAGTAGCCTACAGGACTTGGGCACAAAGGCTGGAAATGGAATTTCAAACTTTAGCATAGAATACACTCAAAGAAGTGAAAACAGGTTTGTAAATGCTCTCGCCACCCTAGGATCCCAAATACCATTTAATGGGAGGGATACGCTGATAAAAATAGGAAGGCAGGAACATTTTATTGTAAGGATCCTCCAAGGGATGTACCCCAGGGAATCCAAACAATGGGATTGGAGGGACGAAGTTAAGGAAAGGATGAAAGAGGCGAGCCCTAGAGGGAACATCAAGGAATTAATGGATTACACTCGGATAGAAGGAGAATTGTATAGAAGACTGCCAGGAGGAATACTATCCGGATGTATCACCAAGAAGGAAGGAAAGTCGAAATTAGAAGAATTACACGCCCAAGCATGTGGAGTTGCGAAAAAAGTCACCTATACGAAGGATGCAACGCATGGGGTATTACTGGCGGATATGGACAAGGAAGCAAAGAATCATACGGGGAAATGCCAAGAATGTTGTTTGGCAATTGATAAAGAAGAAAGCTACGCGGTCTTTATTGCGAGAAGATTAGCGGGTTCCTTTTATAGGATACCTGGCTCGGGGATCCTCGCCAACCGACAGGAACTGCCCACAAGCTCAAAAAACTAGCGTGCAGGTATTTCTTGCAGAACGACATTTTATTCAAAAAGGGATATCATGGGGATCCCCTCAGGTGCCTGGGGCCAAAGGAAGCTAGAGAAGTAGTTAGAGAGGTGCACTCTGGAGATTGCGGAAGCCACCTAGGGAAGAGGAGGCTGTACAAGCGATTCTTCGTTGTTGGGATATTACTGGCTAACGATGAAAAGAGACTTTGAGGAGTTGGTTAAAACATGTCATGCTTGCCAAGTCCTAGGAGATGCAATTCACACTCACCCAAATGTCCTACAGGATATGACGACACCATGGCCTTTTCATACTTGGAGGCTCGATCTCATAGGGCCCATAAATCCTCCATCCAATGGTTATATATGGATCCTGGCAGCCACGGAGTACTTTACAAAATGGGTAGAGGCCATCCCTTTGAAAAAAACTACTGGAGCGGTTGTAGCAAATTTCATTCGAGATCACATCATTACAAGGTTTGGGATCCCTAGAAGATTGATCAATGACAATGGAACCCCATTCATAAACAAAGATATGAAGGGATTAATCAAAGCATACCACATCAAGCATGGAAGATCTATCTCATACTACCCACAAGGAAACGGCCAAGCTAAAGCTACTAATAGGGTAATATTAAAAATCCTTAAGAAAATGAAGCATGAGTATGGAGGAAAATGGAGTGACCATCCGGCGGATGTGCTTTGGGCATGTAGAAGCTCAGTAAAGACAGCCACAGATTCTCCCCATTCTCCCCGGTTTATGGAACAGAAGCCATCAGCCCTGTGGAGTTAGTCATTCCTACACCAAGGGTAGTTCGGAGGAAAATCAAGGAGAAAGTGAGGACGCAAGCAATGAAAAGAGGCTAGTGATCTGGAAGGAGTAGAAGAAGAAAGAGAGCTGGCCAAGAAAAGGAGCCGAGATACCAAAGAAAGAATGACCAGAGCATATGCACAAGCAGTACGCCCAAGAGTGTTCACTAAAGGGCAATTGGTGCTAAGGATGGCGGAGCACGTGAGGAGGAACTTGCCAGGGCCTTCCAAGTTCACCCCAAAATGGGAAGGACCCTACATCATCAATGCAGCTCATGAAAGTGGGTATTATTACCTTGCCAAAGAAGATGGAACAGTTCTGACAGAGCCCATAAACGGGAAATGGCTCAAGCAATACTATGCATAAGGACAAGGGGATCCCGGTACCTCGGGGTCCTTTCACCAGCTCCACTATCTGCTAAGTTCTTTTTATTTTTGTCTTTTTATTTTTCAGCCTTTATCATGAATTCTGGTCTAAGATGATTTTGTTCAGGAACATGTGATAGATTGACACTTTGTGGTCAATACTGCACCAAAAGACTTTTTCTTTGTTCCTTAAAAATGACCATGTTTTAATGAAATTCCTGTTTCTTCAATATTTAAGTTTTTCTTTAAATACTTTGCAAAGACCAAATTTGGATAAATTTAAGGAAGGATACCCGAGTCAAAAAAGGGGAGAGTATGTAATACCCTTTTACATATGGCCCAGGATCCACCTCACAAATAATTTCAGATATCCCACAAACAGTCCCAAGTACATAGGTCTAGGATCACAGAATAAAAGTACAATATCTAGGATACCTAGCCTAGCACTTGGCAAAAGGGGAACCTATCAAAGTTCATGAACTGGGACCGTATCTCAAAAAAAAAAAAAAATATATATACATATATATATATAAGGATACCAGGAAGTACCTACCCATTCAATATTTGCATAATAAATTACGGGTACCTGGACTAGAACTTACAGTGAAGCCTGTGGAAACCATGGTCCAGGACTCAGGAAAGAAAAGAGTCATAAGAAAGTAAAGGCAATATATCCAAGAAAAAAGGCAGATTCACATATTAAGAAGTGAGAAGCGCTTTTGAAACAAAAAAAAAAAAAAAGAAAAGCAAAGAGTAGAGCAATGTTCAAAAAAAAAAAACTTATACAACCCCAAATTGTTTATGTAAGTCTAAAATAAGCTAAGGAATAAGGCCAGCCAACAGGGAGGAATCCGGAGAAATAATAGGCACAGTCAAAGAAGAAAGGATCCTCTGCCGCTTGACCTTCAAGTCTTGTAAAGCCTTGTGAGCATGAGCCAAAACTTCCTCAAAGAAGAGCTATCTCGGTGTCTATGCTCTTGAATGATTGCCTTTGAAACAGCATATGCGCCAAGAAACGCAAGTGATCCAACAGAAAAGACAAATTGAACTTGGCCTCCAGAAGGTCTTGCACCACCCCTCTCCACTCCAAGAGCTTTTCTTCAGATAGGGAATCTACAGAGGAATTCCTTAGGGAAATCAAAGACAACAGACACAAAGAAACTCCATCAAAATATTGCCTAGAAAAACGCCTCCCTTGAAGCCGCTGGTAAAATCCTCGTGACTCTTGAGCAGGCTCTCTAACAGCGGCGGCCTTCCACAGGAACAGAGAAGCGCAGGAAGCTGCCATAAGAAGACCCAAAAACATGGAAGTGGCTGGCGGGAAGACCGTTGAATTCCAAGAGATCAAAGCGAGCCAGAAAGAAGAAAGCCTTGAATCAAGATCTCTAAGCAGCCATCTTCGAGGCATCCCCCATCGCCGTGTCACCACTTGCAGAGACAGGAGGACTTGCAACCTTTTACTCGGATGAAGGTCAAGAACTTGAACAGTCTCACAATTCCTTCGGGGATAACAGGCTCGAAACCCGCAAAGCCTGTATCAATATTAAAAAAAAAAAAAAGAAAAGGAAGAACAGATTTAGTTTTTTTTTTTTTTTTTTTTTTTTTTTTTTTTTTTTTTTTTTTTTTTAAAAAGGGAGAAAAAGAAGAACAAACCGGTTCCAGTTTCTTGGGGCAGAGCCTCTTCTTCCCGATCTCCCGACTTCCCCGAAGATTCTGGGAGGGAACATAAAGCAAGTTGAAGAAAAGGTGAAGGACCAATGGCAAAGTGGCTAAAGGAAGGGATAGATGCGGGGGCTTCGCCATATAAAAAAAAAAAAAAATTGGGGAAGAAAAAGGAAACACGATGGGAGCAGCTTGCACTCACCTTCCGAGCTCTCGATTCTAAAGAAGAGGCAACATTGGGAGCGGATTTCTCACTGGTTTGACCTAAAAGGAAAAGGAGGAACTCAAGAAAAACTGGAAAAGAAAGTAAAACATAACGCTATTTCAAAGAAACAAGGTTTACCTGTTTGTTTGGATAAAGGAGTGTCTCCCAAAACACCTTTATCTGACAAGGATTGAGGAAACACAGTCCTGATAGGACTAGGAGTGCATTCAAGATGGGGACTTTGAGATGACGGGATCCTAGAAGCTTTGGGATCCTGAGAATCCTGGGAACCTTGCATCGGTTGCCCGGTTTCCTCACCTGGATCATCAGTAGGGGGCTCTTCCCCATAACAGGAAAAACGACAGAAAGAACTGTGATAGTTTCCTCCCCCAGAGCCTTGTCACTCATAGGAGGGGATACCTCCACCTAAAGGAAGAAGAAGCGGAGAAGGCAATACCAAGTGAAAAAAAAAAAAAAAAAAAAAAACACAACAGCAGAAAATGCTAACAACACAATGTCAGAACAAAAGGGAAAGAACAAAAGAAGGGGGAACACACGTACCACGTCATCTCCAGAAGATTGGCTCTTACCCTTCTTATGATTAGACTTGCGCTTGGACTCCAAAGGAAATCATCACTCGTCAGAAAAATAGAAACAAATGCAACAAGGTGAACAGGTAAAAAAAAAAGAGAGAAGAAGGAAAGGAGTCTTGCCCTTCTCTCTCTCTCTGATGATTCTCTGGAAGTCTTTTGCTTACTATGAGTACGCCCGAGGGTCCTAAAGGAGGCTGGGATACCAAACCGAGGATCCTAAAAGAACCATGGATCAAGCATCCACAGAAACACAGGAAAAGAAGACTCTACCTTGGTCTTCTTCCGGGTCCTTGAAACTAAAGGTTCCCTGACATCCTTGCCTTCCTAAGATGCCAAGTGTGTCCGAGATTTCCCCGTTTTCCTTCTCTTCGCCTCAGAGCCTATCTCCACACCCCCTGTACTTTCACCAACATCAACAGCTTTCATTTTCTTCAACTTGACATCCTTACCTTTACTCGGAGCAAAAGGGCAGACTTATTGTCTCTGTTGCACCCTTTTGATGGGCACCCTAGAGGAAGCACCAATGATGAGACTATCACCCAGCCAGTCTCGGAAAAATCCTGCCCATAAGCCACCCAACCTCCCCTGGAGGCATGCCACTCTGCAAACCCGGTCTTGCTGCTTGCTGCAGCAGCAACAATCCCAACAGTAGGAAGGGATAAACGTCTATTGGTTGTCGGAGCAGAAACAATGCTAGGATTGGGGGCTTCCCGAACTGTACCAGTGCCAACATAATCAACAAAAGATTTTTGTACTCTTCTCCAATAATTGGTATAGCCACTGGAAGCAAAGACTCCTCTCTGAGAGTTAGGCACTGCAAATTGGGGGCTCCTCCGTGACCAATAAGAAAAGGCCTGCAGCCTCAAGAAAGGATCCAAGGAAGGAAGGGATGGCACCACATCCTTAAAAACTGGAGGAATGTCCTGATCAAAACCAAATTGTCGAAGCACCCGTGTGTCTTGAATAATGAGTATATTTTGGGCCACTTGAAGAAGGCACAGAAGCCGAGGAGGGGCTAATGCAGTAAAGATAAGCCGATCGCCCTCATCACCACGGCGCAGTCAAAGGTATTACTTGTAGAAGATAAAAAGAAGACAACACAGAATCACACGCAAAGCCAGGACCAAACTCACGAGGGATCTCCAATATAAGCTCCCCGCTTGGTCAAACAACTCCACAAGATTGAGGCCACCACCTTTCAAGCTAATCCAACGAAAAATAATGGGAAAGGAATTGGTAGAATTGCCACAAAGACCCTTCACTATGTCGGGGATCCTTGGAACTTGTCCTTCACAAATTTCAAATTCCTGCACTTAGCCAAAGTAGCTGCAAAACGGTCCCACATGAAAATCAAGAATAGCACAAAGTGAAGAGATGAAGTGATCACATAACAAGAATCACCCTCGGCCTCATCTCCATGAAGTCTGGTCCAGTTGAGAATAAACATGACCCAAAAACAGAGGGGCCAAAGGATACTGGGTACCTCGAGCCAACTTGATTGCCAACGGAAAAAAACGAAGACTTAACTCCGTACCCAGGAACTCACTAAACAAAAACTTGCTAAGCCAAAAAGCCAGGAAACCGCCCACCTCACTTCCTTATCCTTTTCACGAGAGAGGGTCATCACCCATCTCCCCATCCTAGCCGGTTTACCACCGAAAGAGGCGGAGCGACCACCAAAATGACCAAATAATTTTTCTTCTACCACGAGATCCTCACCGAGAAAAGTTAATATCAAAGGGATTCTCTTCACCAAACACCGGGAGGAGGAAGTTATTAACCACATCCTCCAAAGTGATCGTCAATTCACCAAGTAAAAAGAAAAAAAGTATGAAGGGAAGGACACCAACGACGTACGGATGCCCGAGCCCTTTGGCGTCTCTCGAAACCCTCAAGGTTTCTGAAATAGCCACGCCTTTAGGATACCGGCGTGCTCCAAACGACCCACGAACTCAGATCGAGACGTTCCTTGTTTACCCATATAGGCCAACCTTGAATTTTTCCCGAAACAAAATCAAAGAAAATAGGAACCGCCTCTCGGATTCCTTTGTCTCGATCTGGAGATTGAAAATCTCTTTAGGGTCGTGGAACCAGGCGGAACCAGTGAAACCCGCTTGGCCGGAAAACATCCAAACGTGAAGGGATGGAGGAGCCTCACCATGAGATATATGAGGGAAAAATAAACTGAGAGAATACCAAGGATCCCGTAAAGGGAAGGCCGGATGTTCGAAACCTCGTGAGAATCATTCGGAGCAAACCAGAAGAACCCTCACCCTCGGAAGGATCGAGTATGCTCTCTCCTCTTTCGGGAAGAAGAGGAAGCCATCGGAACAACACGTACAATGAGAAGAAAGGAGATTGAAAGTGCGAAAAAGGGAAGACCAGAGTAACAGAGAAGAAGAAAAACTCAGGGAATGAAAAAAAAAAAAAAAAAAAAAAAAAAAAAAAAAAAAACTCAGAGAAGCAAAATGATAAGATGAAACGGCTACAATAAAGGTGCAAGTAGCAGTTTGGGAAAACAGTTTATGAAAAGATGCGCCAGTTGCAAAAAATTTAATTTGAAGAGGGGATTAATCAGCAGTTATTAATGAGAAGCAATGGGAAATGAGATAAGTGGGTAGGAGAGTTTTACCTCAAATACTCAACCGCCACGTCCCGTTTAAAGAGGAAGCTGCAAAAAGTAATAATTATAAGAGAACACAACACGCAAAAAAGGAGGTGACCAAAAGCAGCAGAAGAGAGCTGGGATCCCACGAAAACCTTAGGAAACCTAAATCACTCACGCGTGGGCTTCAGGCAACCCACGAGCTCGGGGGGCTAAATGTTGAGGTCTGAAAAAAATCATAGTAAAATAAGCCCAAGAAAGAATAAGCTAAGCCCAAAAGGAATGAGTTAAGCCCGGAAGAAAAACTCAAGCCAAGTCCAAAGGGATTATACGAAAGGCCCCGAGGATCCCGAAGCCCAGAAAAGGAAAAGCAACCAAAGAAAAAAAGAGAAAAGATCACAAAAAAGAATAAGAAGCAAGGATCCTCGGGCACCATCAATAAGCGCAAAAAAAGAAGAAGACCGGGACAGATCAATAGAAAGAAGACAGAAAAAAGAAAACAAGAAAACAAAAAAACGCAAGCGACCCTTCATGGCACAGACAGAAGAGGCGTTGGGGAACCAAAACAGGGAAGAAGAATGATAACAAAACGATTTCAAAAGGGCGGAACAAGATTCCGCCCAAATAGGAAAGAAACAGAAAAGTAGAAGGCGCCAGAAGTGAGGATGCCGAGAAGGGCATACCTCAGCACGTCCCAAAGAGGATGGCCAACCAGAAGCTTTCGAAGGAATTAGAACCAAGAGGAGGAAAGAATGAGAGAAAACGGAAAAGGGACTTACCGAGACGATGGGGACAAAACATGCTCTGTTTGCAAAAGAACAAAACAGGGGAACCAACGGTTCCCTGGGACGCCTTGAAAAATCCCACTATAAAAGGAGGGGATGGGTTGTGAAGAAGGCAACGAAAAAAGGGTGAGAAAGAAAAGAAGAAGTTCTCCAGAAAAAGAATCATCAGAAAAGAAATCAAGAGTGAAGAGAAAATATCGGGGAAAAAACAAATACTACTTCCCGATATCTTGTAAAGGCCACTATTGCACATACTTTTCGGATTCAACGAGAATCAAACTTTGCAAGTTTTGAAGGCTGGAATAGCCATTCAAGACTGCAATTTTTGAGCTTGATTGGACCTTGTATCACGTCCTAGTGAGCTTTTTCTGTAATCAAACGGATAATGTATTAATGAAATATTGTTTGAGAATTCCCAGGATCCCGACAAAGATCTTTTTTATCGTCTTGCTAATCTTTTTTTTTTTTTTTTTTTCCTTCTGAACTTACGTTGTTAGTTTTTTGGCACTCTTCGATATCCTTGTTTGTCATTTTTCTGTATATTGTTAGAAGTATTCTCTGCATTTACTTGATTCTTAAACAACCGATTAGTCATGCGGTGAGTCAAGGCCCGGTCCACCAAATCCTTCCTTTTCATTCAAGCCCGGATCCTTGGGCCCGAGTATCCCGAAAAAGGCACTCTCACAAACTACTAGAACATAACCCCACCCATCTAACCCACCAATGCCAAAATTACACAAAGGCAATTCCCACACAAAGACCAAGTATCAATCAAGGTTTCGAAACCCGGACCGAATTGTACGATCCGACTGGGAAAACCTTGAACCGCTCAATTTTGCGGTTCTTTTAGTCTCAAGAACCGCTTTATGGGAAAAAAGCAAGGATTCGTGCGAACCGTGGTCGGACTTCATGGTTCTTGTAATTCCTTTTTTTTAGCAAATACCGGCTCAAATTAAAGATTTGGCCGGCATGCAATTTGGACTTTTTTCAGATCTAGAATCAAAAGATTTGTGAGAGAAAAAGAAAACAAATTGAGAAGAAGAATATGACAAAGTAGGGGTTGTGCGAAGTTGAAGCAGCAAGCTAGCAATCCAACATAGATTGCCATCCACGACCTTCATCTTCATCTTCATCTTCGTCTTCTACTTCTATTTCTTCTTCTTACTTCTTTTTCTCCTTCTTCTCTTTCTTCTTTCCGTCTCCACTTCTGTGGTTTTCGTTTCTCACCTTCTTTCTCTTTGTGTTTGTGTTGATTCTTTTGAATTCTTTTTTATATTTCCAAGGCCCTTTCACGTGACTTACATTGGGTAAGAAGAAAACTTTTAATTTTTGAATTAAAGATGGCAAAATGTTTCAGCCATTAGATTTTTGCAACTGAGTTCGTGATGTGACTATTGATAGATTGATATGTGACAAGCATTTGATGATCACAACCAGTAGTAAACATCTAGGGTGAATACAAAAGAAAAATCAAATTGAGTAAAAAAAAAAAAAAAAAAAACATATAAGGCCTCCACTAGTTATTGAGGACTTGGCACACTTAGGTGCACTCATTATTATATACAATTAAGTATATAATAATTATTAAATAATTATTTTAATTTAAAATTACAAAGTGTCCTTCTAATTCCTATATTATTACAATATTATTATCATCAGTTTAACTAATCAACCTATAAATAACTAAAGAAATATTATATCTATGTATGCTTAGGATATGATATTTCTTATTTTTGTCCCGAGAAAGTTATGATATGAAAAAATAGATTTGAAAGATAGATTTTTATATTTAATTGGGTCATTTAAATATAAAAATCTATCTTTAATATAAAATGATATATTTCTTCTTCCTCCCTTTATCCTTTTTTTACATTTTATTATAAAACAAAAGGAACCAATGTGCAATGCAAATTAAATCAGGTAAAACTTTAGGTGTTGCTGAATAAGACAAACCAAACGGTGTCGTTAAACTAAAACACAAAGCAAAACATAAAGCCAAAGAGGATTGACGCAAATATCTGTTACCATTACGGGGTTTGTACACGCATATCCTCGAGGTAATGATTAATAATTTTTTTTTAATTATGAGAAAAAAATATTAATATTTTGAAAAATTTTTTCATTTCTAATAAAGATAATATCAAAACTTTCTTAAAATAAATTATTAATTATTGTCCTAAAAACATTCATTAACAAGACTCTTAACCATATACACACACAATCTATGCACAGGATATCCTCGTGTTTTTTGGGCGCAGTAAAACAGACAGGCCCAACTTTTAATTATGTAGTGCACATGTATGGCAAGTGTTTTGGAAGATTCCTAAACAGCAAAACAATGTGCAAGAATATCTGATTCGCAGCAAAAGAAAAATACTGTTTCTCAACAAAAGAAGAGTGCTTGCTTTGTTGAAGCTACAGCTGTCCGGTCCACATTGTTCACGTTTCACCATAATTTTGGGTCCAACTTCTGGATTGAGATAAAGTGCACTGCATTTTCATAAAATTTATATATAAAAAAAAAAAAAAAAATGCAACTACTGCACTTGAAGCAATAGCTTTCAATTTCAATCATTTAAATAAAAAGAATATAAAAAAATGCTAAAAATACATTTTTGATCCTTATATTTTTGGCAAATTCTTGTCTAGTCTCTACTTTTTAGTGCATCTATTTTAGTTCTTGAAAACAAAAATCATTTCCATTTTGGTTTTTGTCTTTAACCCACTAATAGAAAATTCATACGTGGCAAACAAAGTGCTTACGTGTCAAGCCTATCCATTTAAATATGAGAAATAATATGTCTACAATATTTTCACAATATTTTTACAACAAATTCTAAATGAAAGGTTGTTACTGGTTGTTATTGTTGGGATAAAAAAGTAATCTTAGTGTTAGATTCAAATTTGAATCAATAACAACTAATCACCTGTGATTTGTTGTGAAAATATTGTAAAAATGTTGTGGACGTATCATCTATCTTTAAATATTAATTAACTAATCCTACGTGTACTAGATGAATATCACTTGACCCTCCACATCAGCTTCCCACCACAAAGAGCTCCACTTGATCACCACGTGCTCCACTCATCAACTACCCACCTAAACTCCCTACCTCAACACACAAAGAACCCTAAAACACTAAAAGAGCTGCCTCTACCTTACCTAATTGAAGTTCGCCTCTCTAAATTGTTCATCATATCTGCTACAAATCATGATCAAAAGAGGGAGAGTGGATGAAATCAAGCTTGGCATCATCCGAGGTAAGCTTGAGGAGGAGGGCACTACGTATGTGCTACTGCCCCTACCTTGCTAAATTGGTTCTAGTGGTGTCTTGGATGGAAGACAATCCTGGTGGAAGGTTCTATAGGTGTCTCAACTACTCGGTATTGTTTGATTTCAAACCAAGTTTTGGGTGGTTTTTTTTTTTTTTTTTTTTTTTTTTTTCAATTTAAAATTGGGGTTTTTTTTTTTCTAGTGGGTTGAATATTAAACAATTTTGGAAATAATTTTGGGTATTTTGCAGTTAGTCATCCCCTTAAAATTTTGGGTTGTCATTTGTAGTTATGTTTTTGTGGTTTTTGTGTGTTGATTTGGTTTGTATTTGGGTTCCATTTCAGGTTGGTAGGAAGTGCAAATTTTTTCTAATGGTTTTTGATAGATTGATTCCCATATAGCACCAGTATCCATTTCAGATTGTCCCAATTGTGTTGTTGGATAATGTTTTGTATATGTTGCTTGGTTTGACATGGTTTGGATTGGAGCCCTTGCAAGTGATTTCAATTCAATCCAAGGTGATAACGGGAAGTATTCAATCGGGGCCGGCTCAACGAATTTGGGGGCCCTAGGCGAAAGCTTTAAACGGGGCATTTTATTATATTTAATTATAAATTCATATATTTTTTTGAATTAAAATTTATTTTTCTTGCTTTTTTAGAGGCAAAATTACTAATTAAATTTTTGCATTCAAGTTCCGCTAACATTTCTTTTTCAATTGATAATATGGCTAATTCACTTAATCTTTTTGTGACATAGTTGATCTTAAATAGGATTTTATTAATTTTAATTTTGAAAAACTTCTTTCTGCGGAAACAACTATAGCAGGTATAGTTAGAAATATTCTGAAAGCATTACATGCATTTGGAAAATATTCTAGCCTCTTTATATAATTTAGTACATTAATTGGAAAGTTTTCATTTATTTGCAAAACTTATTTTAAAACTTTTAGTTCTAAAAATAAATCTAAGCCATTAATATTGGAATAAGTTTCATGTGTGAGAAAACATTCAAGATTAAGACAATTTTTTTTTCAAACTATCATCATCTAGTGATTTTATTTTTCAAAATTAAATAAAAAACCAAAAATATTTTCATATATTTGAAATTGTTCAAACTTGCAAAAATAAATTAAAATTAATATTAATACAAAGTAAATTATTCTAAATTTATAATTTTGTTATCAATACTCCTTTTTTTTGTGAAGGATTGTCGCACCTTTCTTTTTGAAGAAACTGTGTAGGACTAAATTTGATTGGATCCACTACGACCAATCTACTATCCATCCATACCACTAAATTTATTTTTTTGAAAAAAAAAAAAAAAAAAACCCCAAACCATGGAGGACTAGGATCCATGCTTTAAGTGGGTTTAGGGGTGGTGTTACTCTTTGGCCAGGGGGTTCACTGACTTCTAAAAAAAAAAAAAAATTATATTTTTTAATTTTTTTAGTTAATACATTAATTTTTTCTTAAAAAATATTTTTGCACACCTTGACTTAAATCTTATGCACACTTATTTATAAGTATTTCTGACTCTAAAGTAAGAGTAAGTATTTGTAAATTGTAAGTCACTTTTTATTATAAAATTTTTATTATGTGTATGAATGTGTCTAATATTGATTGTGTGCATTACTTTTTTTTTTTTTTTTTTTAATGTCATTTGTGTGAATAATGACTCGTACATGGATATTTGTGTGTAAAATATAAATATAATATAACTTTATATAATTTAATAATTAGGAAATAAAGATGATTTGTTACATGAATGTGTATAGTTATTATGTTATAATAATTTTTTTGTCATAAAGTTAGAAAAATTCAAGAAAAAAATTGCAAAGTTAGCGATTATTCAAGTATTTAATTGGTTAAGTAAACATGTAGTGAATTATTTTATATATGAATGAATGTGGTTGTGTGTGTCAATAATTAATGTAGAGCCAATGAGTTGAGTTTAGTTATTTAATTTAAACATTTTTATAAAAAACAATGACAAATATATAATATTAACTACAAAAAAATAAAAATTTAGACAAACTTAACAAAAAAAAAAAATGGTCATAACTACCCATATTGACAATAAATACTCATAATAAACTATCGTGTAACAATTCAAAATTTGAAAACTTGTAGAAGGAAATTGTAAAAATTCATACATATATATATATATATATATTTTTGTCTATAATTTGATATATTCAAGTTCTTTTTTATTAATTTTTTAATTTAAATTTCTTAATGACCCCCCCTAAAAAAAAAATTCTAGAGCCGCCAATGAGTGGGTTCCATTCCATAGTCTTCTAGAAGATACTAAACTTGATCCACTAAGACTAAGACTAGCCCACTATCCCTCCATACCACTAAATCTGATTTCTTTTATTAAAAGAAAAAAAACAAAACAAAACAAAATGTGTAGGACTAGGATCAATACTTTAACTTCCATATCACTAAGGGTGTGTTTGGAAACCGCTTATTTGCTAAAAATTGAAAACATTGTAACAAATTTTTTTTTAAATATGTGAATAATATTGTGAGACCCAAATTTATATTAAAATTTGTGTTTAGATGACTTTTGTAGGTTCGTGAACAGTGTCGTGGGACCCATATTTTTTTAGCAAAACGCACAAATGCCAGCCATAAACGCTATCCAAACGTGCACTAAATCTGATTTCTTAATAAAAATAAATAAATAAAAACATGTAGGACTAGGATGGATCAATACTTTAAGTGGGTCCATTCCATAGCCTTCTAGAGAATACTAAAGAAATCAAGATTTAAGAGTACAAACAAAAGAGACTAAAGAGTACAACTAAACTAAAGTTAAGCCAAAAAGGAGAAAAAAACCCAAAGAAGAAACCATGAAGAATACGAAAGAGGCAAAGGAAGAGAAAACAAAAAACGAACCTGAAATGAAGATTTGTGAACACACCAAGTCTATTGCCAACACCAATTGATGAGTAAGAGTGTTTTTAAAAAAATCAAGATAGAGAGAGTGAGTGTTTTCTTTCTTCTTTCTTTTTTCTGCCTTTTCTTACTTGTCTATTCTTTCTTTTTTTGCCTTTTGTTATCTTTTCTTCTGCATTTTGTTACTTATATATTGAGAAAATCGGTGTCTCTCTTTCTCTCCCTCTCTACATTTCAAGTAATAAACATGGGTTTTCTTAATGAAATGTGGTATAAAGGTTTGATCCAGAGAATACTTGGATGTGATTTTATTTTATTTTTTTTTTTTTTTTGAAAAAGCTAAAGATTTGGTGATGTGATTGGACTTCATGTCATTTCAACCTTTTTGCTTTGTGAGAAACAGTTAGAAATAATTTGTTGTTCTCAATTTTCAATTAAGGTCTTAAATAATTTGGGTGGGGTCTTACATCTTTTGGGCAGGCCTTACTACCCTTTTTTTTTTTTTTTTTTCCAGATGAGAAAGCAACATTATATAATATATTATTGCTATTGGGAGCCCTCTTACAAGTCGGGGCCTTAGGCAATGGCCTAAATGACCTATAGGTTTAGTTAGCACTGTATTCAATGTAACGGTATACAAGGTGATTTCAGTTCAATCCATTATACACCAATTTAGCAATGATGATTTCATTTCATTCAAATTGAAATGACAAAGTAATTTGGATACATAGCCGAACAAAGTGTTCCATATTGCTAACTGGAAGCACATTGGCAAAAAGCATGTCAAAACTACATACAAGGCATGTTATCCTACTTCTTTTCTCTACCTTAAACCTGCCAAAAGCCACATTGACCAAAAAAAAAAAAAAAAAAAAGCCTTAAACTACTAGAACATAACCCCACCCATCTAACCCACTAATGCTAAAATTACATAAAGGCAAATCCCACACAAAGACACAAAAGATCAATCAAGGTTTTGAAACCTGGACCAGATTGTACAATCCGACCTAGAAAACCTCGAACCGCTCATTTTTACGGTTCTTTTAGTCTTAAGAACCGCTTTATGGGAAAAAAGCAGGGACCCGTGCGAACCGCTGTCAGACATCACGGTTCTCGCAGTTCCTTTTTTTTTAGCAAATACCGGTTGAAATTAAAGATTTGGCCGACATGCACTTTGGACTTTTTTCAGATCTGGAACCAAAAGATTTGTGAGAGAAAAAGAAAACAAACTGAGAAGAAGAAGATGACAAAGTAGGGGTTGTGCGAAGTTGAAGCAGCAAGCTAGCAACCCAGCACAAATCGCTAGTCACGGCCTTCATCTTCATCTTCATCTTCGTCATCTGCTTCTATTTCTTCTTCTTACTTCTTTTTCTCCTTCTTCTCTTTCTTCTTTTCGTCTCCACTACTGTGGTTTCCGTTTCTCACCTTCTCTTTGTTTGTGTTTGTGTTGATTCTTTTGAATTCTTTTTTATGTTTCAAAGGCCCTTTCACGTGACTTACATTGGGTAAGAAGAAAACTTTTAATTTTTTGAATTAAAGATGGCAAAATGTTTCAGCCATTAGATTTTTGCAACCGAGCCCGTGATGTGACTATTGATAGATTGATATGTGACAAGCATTTGATGACTGTCAACCCAGCCCACCGGTGATTACAAAAGAAAAATCAAATTGAGTAAAACAAAAAAATAAATAAAAACGTATAAGGCCTCCACTAGTTATTGAGGACTTGACACACTCAGATGCACTCATTATTATATACAATTAAGTATATAATAATTATTATATGATTATTTTAATTTAAAATTACAAAGTGTCCTTCTAATTACTATATTATTACAATATTACTACCACCAATTTAACTAATCAGCCTATAAATAAATAATGAAATATTATATCTATGAATGCTTAGGATATGATATTTCTTATTTTGTCCCAGAAAGTTATGAGATATGAAAAAATAGATTTGAAAGATAGATTTTTATATTTAATTGGATCATTTAATTTAATTTTTCTATTTATACTAATTTAATATATTTATTTATATTTAAATAATTATTAAATTAATTATGATGTCATCACAAGGAACCCGTTTCAACCTCGGTTCGACCTTAAAAACCTTAAACCTCTCACTTTTACGGTTCAATGAATAGTCCGGGTTTGAAAACCTTGATATCAATACCAAACACAATACTATCAAAAATTTCTTCCTCTTCTTGCATATTGATTTTCCTTAATTCTCTTTTGTTGTTCCCACGTAGCACCAATATCCATTTTGGGTTTTCAGATTGATTGATTTTCCTTATTTCCCACACAACACCAATATCCATTTCAAATTGATTTTCCTTAATTCTCTTTTGTTGTTCAAACTTAAAACGCTCTTCTATAGTATACTAGAATTTGTGTATATTTCAAATGGCTATTTTGTATATAAACATACAAAGAATGAACAACCAATACATTACTGAAGCATAATTTTTTTTTAATTGAAAAAGAAAAAGCCTCTGAACATGCACGCAGATATAATTTATTTGAAAAGTTGCTTGTAACAAAGTGTTTGTATTTGAATTATAAGTATTTATCAATGTAGATATTAGTTTCAGTAATAATAACAACGTGATTAACTCTACAGAGGTTTTTGATGGTTCCTTTTTCATGATAGGTTTAAATTAGAACTGGTAGTAACTAAACACCTAGAATTTGTTATGAAAGTATTGTGAATGTAGCACTTCTCAAAAAAAAAAAAAAAAAAAATGCAAAAATTTCACAATTTTTTTCAAAACAATTGAGTTGGAAAACTTTTATTAGTTCTCATTTATGTCCACCATTAACATCACATTTTTACCTACACTATCATTCTGCTACATCAACAGGTGTGAAAAGTTTTGTCAATTTTTTTGTGAAAAAATTACGTGGTTTTTTTTTTTTTTTTTTGAGAAATGGATACTTGCTGATATAAATTTAAGCCAAGGATGAAGAATCATCCAATACAAAAGATATAATATCTTGGAACACACTCCAGCCCGGATAAGAGAAGAAAAAATTGTCTCGCTCAAATTTGGGCTAAGGCGTGGGCGACCACATTACCTTGCCGACGTTGTGAGCGAAAGAAATACTCCGGAAAGAGTTTGATAGGTATGTAATATCCTGTATGAGATGCCCGCCACGAGAATTCTCCATACCGGTTCGCTTAAGGAATTTACCACAGACTCAGAATCACCCTCACATATAACTTGATCAAACCCGGACTCAAAGTAAAACTTACGTTTGCAACCCGAGGAGTTCAAGGATTTCCACGATGGAGGTTTCACAATCTGCTCGAAATAAGGCAAAAGAACACTGGATGAAATTTTACGGACTACCACCCCAATACCGGCCATATTCGATTCCGCAAACATGGCACCGTCATAGTTAGTTTTTACTGAACCCGCACCAGGAGGTTGCCACCGGTAGGAGAAGCTTAGTGGTGGCTGTCCGGCTCCTTGAACTCACAGAGGTAGTTTTTGGCAAACTCAAATTTCTTGCCAATAGGCGGGGGATTATCACAGAGGCGCGCTTTGTTCCTTTGATACTTTTAAAAAAAAGTGGGAGCAGAAGTGGTTTGGTCTGGATTTTTTGAAGAACTTCCGAGAAAGAAGCGGGGGCCGTTAAACTCCCAACCAACCCAACCGAAATCTGAACCCCAAACCACTTGGATGCCATTGCAACTCCAAAGAGCGTGCACAATTTCGAATCTCCGATAATTGATTCCCAAGCACGATTCATTCCTCAAGGATTTTTCGTTTCATGAGGTTGTCTTTTGTGGGCGATGAGTTGGAGCAAGCTTTCCGAGAAAGTGTTTGATCTTTCCAGCACCTTGACTTCCAAATGGATTTCGAAGCTTTTCTGGGGAGTCTGAGGCCGATTTATATCAACATTATGGAGCTCGCACAGAGTTTATAAAATTTATCTTAACTGAATAGCATCCCGATTTTTCAGTTTTCCAAACCAAAGAATCGGATTGAGGAGAAGAACACAGGGAATAGATTTAATGAGGCATGCATCAAAAAAGCACCGGTCAATGAGGTTGGTATTCCACCATCCCGTAGCGAGTCAATCAAAGAATCAACAAAGTGGACTCGGTGTTAGATGAAAATTCGCCCATCGATTAGGGAGCCAAGCATCTTTAAAAATCCGAACAGATTTACCACTGCCTATTCTCCGAAAGGCTCCCTTGTTAATTAAGTCTCTAGACCACAAAATACTTTTCCATGCAAAAGAGCCCGTAGAATCCTTAGCCTCAAAAATTGAGCACCTTGGGAAATACTTTGCCTTGAACACTTTATTAAAAAGAGACTCCTTATCATGAATCAATCTCCACACCTGTTTAGCCAACATGGCTTTATTGAATTTACAAAGGTCTTTGAAACCAAGGCCTCCCTCACTCTTCGGTTGACACAAGACCTCCCACTTTTTCCAATGAATTTTTCTTCTATCACCCCTTTGCCCTCACCCAATAACTTCCCATACCATGAGCATCTCAATGTCTTGACAAAGCCCAATAGGGAGTCGAAACAACTCATTGCAAATGTAGGGATGGCTTGAACCACCGCCTTCAAAAGAACTTCTTTGCCCGCTAAAAAACAATAATTTCTCCTTCCACCCTTGGTTTACCCCACACCCTATCCTTAATGAAATTTAAGCTCGCCTTTTTTCCTCCCAACCACCGTCAAGCCCAAATACCTCTCATACTCCTTTATTTCGCCACACCAAGCAAATTTTTTATTTCTTCCCTTGTGTCACTAGATGCATTGCAACCAAAAAGAGGGTCGTTTTATCCGAGTTAATTTTTTGACCGGATGCACACTCATATTTCCCCAATATCTCCTGAATTTTTTCCACATCTCCCACCCTAGCTCGGCAGAATAAAACACTATCATCCGCAAAAAAAAAGATGCGAGATTTTTGGACCATTTTTGCAAAGGGAAACCCCCTCAATATGCTTGTTATCCACTGCATGCTCAATTAGCCCATTTAAACCTTCTTAACATATTAAAAAAGGTAAGGGGAGAGAGGGTCACCCTTTCGTGTTGGCACAATATGACCTTTAGGTTCGCCATTGACTAAGATCGAATAGGATATATAACTTTATGCACTCCATAATCCATCCTATCCACTTCCAAATCAAAGCCCATTTTTTCCATGATCTTATAAAAACACCCATTCCAACCGATCGTATGCTTTACTCATATCCAATTTTAAAGCCAAATGACCCATTTTTCCCGTTCTTTTTCTTCTTTTCATTGATGCAACGTCTCAAATGCCACCAAGATGTTATCGGATATGGCTTTGTCCGATTGAAAGGCGCTTCGAGATTTAATATGGGGTAACACTTTCTTCAACCTATTAGCCAAAACTTTGAAACAAGCTTATACAAAATATTACATAAAGCAATAGGAAAATTCATGATTTATTTTAACCTTGGGAATTAAAGTAATAAAAGTGTGATTCAAACCTGATTCAATTGAATTCGAATTTAGACAAGAAATCACAGCTTTAACTACATCGTCCCCAATGCTCTCCCAATAATGTTGGAAAAAGATTGGCGGCATTCCATCCGGACCCGGAGCTTTTAATGGAGCCATTTGCTTGAATGCTTTCTCCACCTCATCCTTTGAGAAATCTCTTAATAAAGACTCTTATTCATATCACGGACACCACCTTCTTTGTATGTTGGACAACTTCCTCCAAGTCATGCGGATTAGAGGAAGTGAACAATTGGTTATAATGTTCAATAATCATCTCCAAACTTTTTCTTCACCTAAACTATTCTGCCCCGAGAGTCCCCGAGTTTTAATGTTGTTTCTCCTGAAACGTTGAGACGCCCAATTATGGAAATAGCTAATTTTTATCCCCGTGAGATCATCCAATTTCTTCCTCTTTCTGCATTTTTTCTTCAACTCTAAGCAATTCGCCACTTGATTTCCTTTCGTTGCATCCTCCTCTGCTTGTTTTTTGATTCTTTTTTTCTCTTTTCCAATGCACTAACCACATTCCGAAAAGAATTTTTGCTCCAAACACGCACTTTCTCGCATGTATCGACATTCATCATCACGTTGGGCATAGGTGGTTCCGAGGAAATAGTCTTCCAGGCGTTTTTCATTTTGTCATGGCAGCCTTGCTCTTCTAGCCATATATTTTCAAAACGCCAGGGGCGTTGAGGTTTTAAGTTAATCCCATCGGGAAGGATCAAAATAGGGTTGTGGTCCGATGAAGCACACACAAGAGTTTTCACTTTTGTTGCAGGAAAAAGATTAAACCATTTTCGTTGTGCACACAACCTTGTCTAACCTCTCCCAAACAATACCCCCATCCGGGTAAGTTTTGTGCCACGTCAAAGCCAAGATCAAACAACCCACATTCATCTAGCGCTCACTTTGGCCATAAGGTCTCAACCGACCACCCTCCTTTTCCTTCATTCGACTTGTGTTCATTAAAGTCACCTCCAACCAGCCACGGTCCTGAGAAACGATTATTTAGCTCTCGCAACAAATCCCAAGATTCTATACGACGCTGAGTTTCAGGAGCACCATAAAAACCGGTAAAGCGCCAAACATTCACTTTTCCACCATTGAACAAGACATCAATATGATTATGAGATGAGGACATTACCTGCACGTCAACATCCTTCTTCCAAAACAACACCAAGCCACCACCGCGAAGTTAACCGAGAAACTCCATGGTGATGACTAAAACGGCGAATCACGTAAACCAGATAGCCTAACCTCATCCAAGTTTCATAAAAACACCGCCGTAGGATCTTGTTTCTTGAACTGCCTCGGGTTCCCAAGCCCGCGACAGTTTCAACATAGAAGATTCAAATTGAAGTTGCTCCGCAACCTCCGCCGATCCTATTGATGAAGTAACCATCGTGCTCTGTTTTTCTGCTACTTCCCCTGTTTTTTGTTTTTTTCCTTCACCGCATTTGCTTCCTCTCTCGCCTGGTCTTCTCTTATTTTGCGTTTTGGGCCTTCACTCCCATAGGGTGCTTCCTCCATTAACTCGTTAACTGATCCTACTTAAAAGTCTAGTCCATTGGCCTTTTTTTCCTTCCTTTTTGGGCCCAAACTTTCTTTATTTGAAATATCGCTTTTTTGCTCTTATATCTTCTGTCCGTTGCACCCTCCAACCGAACCGTCCCTGCTAACAAAGGGACACTATCAAACTTTTGAATGTCACTTGTAATTTCTTGAATTTAAGTCCTTTATAGGGTTTAATGTCATGGGTAAGTGTTCCGCAACACCCAACGCGACTCTACCTCCACTAGTATTCACGTCAATCAATGGTTTGGTGTCTTTAAAAATAAAGGAAGAGCCAGCTTTACTCCCTAACGTGATTAACGCTCGATATACAAAGGCTCGGCCTGGCATTTAATGTATCCCCCCGCTCGAGGCTTCCGTTTCAGCTTGTTCTCCGGAGGGAAGATGGCCGATTTTTCCAGTCCTTCTATGAAGTATCCGTTTGGGTTCTTGCGTTCTTTTCGTGACCTCTCCCCACTTGATTTCTGACCCCCTCTAAATTCAAAGAAACCCGACACATGAACAACTGATTTTTTGATGTTACCTATCCGAGAAGCTCGCATAAAAGGTCCAAATTGTTTATCCTTGGATTTAAGAGAACCTTCTCATCGTGATCCGTGCGCCCACACCAATAACATATGATGGGTAGTCTTTCATATTTGAAAGAGACCCATACTGATCGCCTTCTTCCGTTAACTAGTCTTCCCTTGCATAGTGGTTGTGTCACATCCACTTTGACCCTCACTTCAACAACATCCTCCAACCTCTGTTGGATGAATTTCCGAGGAGCACACCTCACCCATCGACCGCATATATCTTCTCCCATTTCCTTAGATGTGTATCTTATTGGAATGTCGAAAACTTGCACCCAGAGAGATGTCTTGTTAAAACTAATATCTTGTAGAGGAGTGTTTTTCTCAAAATCACCACCAGGTGTTTATCAAACGTCCAAGGCTCAAACCCGGTGGATATCTTCCTGGTTTTCAAAGACAAACAACAGAACATGATTGCCCATATTTTATTGTGAACCCCTTCATCGCTCTCCATAAAGGTTTGAAGGTCCTAGCAATAGCTTCAACGTTCAATGCTCTTTTAAGAATTTTGCTGCTATGATGTGTTCCTTGGATCCTTGGTTTTTTCCCAACGTGATCTTGTCTCCCTCTCTCGTCAAAACAATGAAAATTTGGTCCATTGTTTTGATAGTTCTTCCATAACTAATGAACTCAAATGAGAATGAATAGAAAAGATGGTAGTAGGAACTTTCACTATAGAGAAAAGAAAAATAAACTGTTTCCTGGAACAAAGGAAGGACCCACTAGCTGAAAACAAAGTTATCTCGTCCTTCTCAATTATTTCACAACCGGCGGGAGACTAGGGAGAGCCCAAGTCAAACGCCAGAGGAAAACGTACGTTTTTGAAGTATTTTTAAAAAAAAAAAAAAAAATTACGTGGTTAATTAGTAATTTTGTATCTAAAACAAAAGAATAGAGTTTAAGTAATATTTAAATTTATTTTAAAAAGTCACATTTAAATATATAAAAAGCCTCAATTTAGTTTTCACCCATGGCCCCAAATGCTTCAAGCCTCCCCTGCCACAATGAAAGGAAAATGAACTATGCCCAGTGGCGGCTCCATGAACTTTTTTTCAGAGTGGTCATTATGAAACTTGAATTATACAAAATCTAATAAAAAGAAAACCTCATATATTGTCAACAAAACACACACACACACACACACACACACACACACACACACACATACACACACAAATACATAAAGTCTTACAATTATTTTCTACAAGTTTTCTTATATTGAAATCGTTGCATAATAGTTTTATTATCAATGTTGCAAGCTACATCTTTTTGTAAATCTTAGTTGATAAATTTTTTTCTTGAGCTTTTCCTTTTTGTTTGTAAGGGTCTAATCTATATATTGTTAAGGGGACCAAATTTTAAATATGAATTTTGGCTACAAACTTAGTTATAGCCTAATGCTACAACTCTCCCTAAACAAATTAATATGGCTACATATTTTTGGAAAATCTAACCATTGAATTGCAGTTTCTTTATATTTTTAAAACCCATGTTATTTACTATTCGATCTATACACTTATTTTTTTTTGTATGTATAATTTTAGCCTACAAAAAACAATTTTAGGGTGATCAAAAATATTTTCTAAAGGTAAAAAAATTATATAACTTTTAAAATTTATATTTAATTATTCAAGCCAGGGTGGTCTTGTGATCCCACCCTGACTTCAATGTAGAGTCACCCTTGAGGCTGATGTTTCTTTTTTTCTAAAGTACCCTTCGTTTCACCACCTTTTTTTTTTTTTTTTTTTTTTTTTTTTCCGTTTTCGAAAGAAATATTAGATCCAAGAAGTGCAGCTAAAATGGAGCCTAACTTGATATGATAGAAAATAGGATTTTCAAACCTTAAAGTGATCGATTTAGCCTAAACAACAATTAAGGCTTTGTAATTATGTATATATCCAAAAAAAAAAAAAAATCTTGAGTTGTTATTGCTGTTTTTATTATAGCTAGAGATATGTAAAGAGATGGAAAAAAAAAAAAAAGTTGATAATAACAATTAAGATTTTACATTTATTTAAAAAAATTGATAAAGCAATAGATGAGAAGTACGTTGATAAGAACAAATAAACACACCAATGTTACGAGCTCGAGGAAATTTTCAGACCCTAGTCAACTCAATTATCCATCATTCTCCATGGTATTTGGAAACATGAGGGTTGTTCAATACACCCGCGTGTTGACCAATGTTGTGGCTGCTGGGTTTGTTTATGAAGTGACCATCAATGTGCCAATGATGGTGGTCCTAAAATAAAGCCTACAAAGCTTGTTTTTAAATATGTTGGGAGAGAAACGAAGGTACACTGTTACCTTTGTGACTAAGAGAGATACGCCCAAGGCAGCCAAGTCTTAATTTGGGATAATTGTGTAGAGCAACGCCAAATACCATGTTAAGAGCCCAATTGTTTTTTCATGGACACAATGGTGATATTAGAGTCTATGCCATGCCGTTTTTGGGTTAAGTTTATGATCCAAGGGGCTAGTAGAGGGACACGTGTGGAACAAGTTATGAGTTGCCTGAAGTTTGGGGTTGCTAGTTGGTTGGTTTAGGAATGTCTAGTGATAGAATGTTTTCCAATGAGACTTCCTAGTGTTAATGAAGATGATGAGTGACATAATAAATAAATAAATAATAACAAGACAACTACAAAATATTTACAAATTAATGCGACAATTAGTATGATTTGTGCCACATCAATAAAATAGAAAATAAATTTCTTAATTTTTTTATGTTTAAAAATTGATACATTAGTTTGTAAATCCTATGCAATAAAACTTATAATAGTTGTAGTACACAAAACATCTTTTTGAAGTATTTGAAATTTTTTTTTTTTTTTGGAAAGAACCAAATGTAGCTAGGTTTTCCATAATTTACCAATCTAATAAAAGTCATTTTTCTCAAAAATAAAAATCTAATAAAAGTCATATATATCATCTAATTATATTTCATATATATTTTAACCTAAAAGCTAATTAATTTTACCAAGAAAGGTTGCAAATAGAGAATAACAAAAGTCAAACAAGGTGTTGATTCCTATGTCTTATCCCATTGTTTTGTTCTTATTTTTTTCCTCAAATAAAAACTCTGTCCTTATCTATCTATCTTGCATTAGTATCTACTTATTTTGCAATTGGATGTCAAAGAAAGTGAATACCTTTAATCTTTACTCCCTTATCGAATGGGAGGTTTGGGGTAGATAGCTAGCAAAGCAAAGTTTGGCTACAACACTTGTTGGGGTAATTTGGTTTTAGTAAGCAGGGTTTTTAATCATATAACTACTTTTTAAAAAAAAAAATTCTTTTGATTCAAATTGTTGAAAAGTTTCAATGAAGTATTTTTCAATGAAGTATTGAAGAGTTTGTCAACTAATTTTTATCAAATGTATTTCAATAGAAATTCGTATTTGTGAACTACCATGAACTATGAAGTGCGTCTGAAATCGCGCAAAACAAAAAAGCATAAGTAGAAATCATTTAAACAACCAAGTTGCAATATTATTTTCAATTAAGGCAGAGTCATGGCACATGATTATTGGTTACAACACAACCAAGTACGGCAATAAGGATACACATAATAGGAAACTGGTACAAAATATAAGAAAATACAACATACGAGATCGATTATTGTCATAACTAATAAAGATGAAGCGGGAGTCGTGGCTTCATGACTGCAACAAGTGGAAACTTTCTAGGCGTAGCCAAGCCATAAATTTCCTCCATGTTCAAATCTTCTGGCTTCATATTGTCTGGCAATTTCCACTCAAATCCATGCAACATATTAGCCAAGCTGGAGCTAATCATCTTTAGTCCAAGGCTATAGCCAGGGCACATCCTCCTCCCTGAACCAAACGGCAATAGCTCAAAATTTTGTCCCTTCACATCATCAATAGCCTTACCCAAAAATCTCTCTGGGCGGAACTCTTCTGGTGCATCCCATATTGATGGATCCCTTCCTATACTCCAAGTGTTTATGAATATTGTTGTTCCTTTGCGAATGTCATAACCAGCTACATTGCAGTCTTGAAGAGCCAAATGTGGTGCAAGCAATACGGCAACAGGGTGTTTTCTCATTGTTTCTTTCATAATTGCATCAATATAAGGAAGCTGTGGGATGTCTTTCTCTTCTACCCATCTGTCTCTTCCAATAATCCTATCCAGTTCTTCCGTTGCCTTTCTGATGAGATGTGGTTGCTTCATGAGTTCAGACATAGCCCATTCCACAGTAGTTGCAGAGGTATCTGTACCTCCTGCTACAAGATCCTGACATTAATGAACAGAAACAAAAATTGTCATTCACTATATATTTATCACTTAGGGGGATAAGGGCAGGCCTTCTTTTTTTTTTTTTTTTTTTTTTGAAACCTATAACTCCAACCATTTATAATTAAGGTTGATATCTTTTAGCCTATCCTACAAATTTTAGAACATGTCTTATTAAATTGATGAGTCAATTTTTAAATACAATACAAAAAAATATTTTTATTATTTTGTTAATGTGGCACCAATCAAATTCATCAGTGCATCTATTTATAAGTTTTTTTTTTTTTTTTTTTTTTTTAAAAATTTTTCTTTTGGAAAAATGTTGTTAACTGTAACAACATTTTCCTATTTTTTTGTCATGTTCAGGTTAGGTTGATTAGCCATAAACACACCTAATATGTATGCCTGGAAAAATTAGACTCGAGCTCATTGACACACTCGATTCCGAAAGATAAAAATGGGTATAAATAATTGATATTGTGAGAAAAAAAATTATAAAAATAAAGAAAATATAAGAAAAAGAATAGTTAACTTGAAACTGACCTACTAAAATAACAGGATGGGTCAGGATAGACCCGTTTTTAGGGGATGATTTTATTTCTAATCTAGTTTTCATTCTCAAATATTTCTCTATCTAACTCTCACTTTCTCAGTTTCTTCTCTAAATTTTTCTTAGACTCTCTATCTCTTAGTGTGAGTGTGAGCCATGATAATATTCAAACAAATGTCATAAACCTGAAATTTTTGCTTTGAGGCCAACTTTTAATACCAGTATAATATATAGGCAGATAGATCGATGTATGCGTACGTGTTAACTTAAGTGTAACTGAAAACTATATACTATGAGTAAATTAATACTGTACGAAGATGATTGATTCAATTTTTTTTCTGAACTTTTTAATTTTATATTCTTTATATATATATATATATAAAAATAACTTATTAAATAGATAGATGTATGCGTACGTGTTAACTTGAGTGTAAGTGAAATCTATACATATAGAAATGAGTAAATTAATATTTTAGGAAGATTATTGATTCAATTTTCTTTTTAACTTCTTAATTTTATATTATATTATATTATATTATATTATATATATAAAAATAATTTATTAAAATTATTACTTTTACTTTTACATTATTCCCTCTGCATGCATTCACGGTTAGAAAAATAGAAGGCACCAAAAATACAATTATTCTCCGTCTGCTAATTACAAGGAAAAAAAAAATTAATTAGAAAGGTTAATAAGGCATACCTGAGTGAGCGCTTTGATATTGTCATAAGTGAGCTTAACATCAATATTAGGATCATCGGCGAGCTGTAATAATAAATCCACCATATCCTTTGGCACAAAATCTTTCACGCATTCTCTCTTTGCCTTATGTTCACCAATAACATGGTCGTGGAATCGATCAAATTTTTTTGTGATAGCCTTCATTCGCTTCACGTATCCCTGCAAGTCTAAGAAATCGAGCCATGGTATCCAGTCCCCAATGTTCAACACCCCATTTAGCAAGAACAGTTCGTCTAACATATCTTGAAATTCTTTGAGTGTCACTATTGAAGACTCGTATTCAGACTCACTGAAATACTTCTTGCCCAATACAATTCTGCTTATGACGCTTAATGTAAGGTGCGAGAGATGCTCTTTCAGCCTAATCGGCTTCCCAGACAAGGCACATAAGCGTGAGAGAAGAGCACGCCTTTCTTCGACACGAATATACTCAAAGGACTCTAGTTGTTTCGAGCTAAATAGCTCAGAGAGATATATCTTACGCCCTTGGCGCAAATATGGTCCATAAGGTGCCCATGAGATATTGGTGAAGTTATAAGTGGTGTATTTCCCAGCTGCAGTTTGGGGTCTACATGCAAAGATGTGATCATGTGTTTTTAGGAATTGCTTTGCCATTTCGGCAGATGAGGCAACCACTACTGGGACAGACCCGAACTTAAGTTGCATAAGTGGTCCGTATTTTTGAGACAATTTATGAAAGGATTGGTGAGGGAGAGGACCAATAGCGTTTAGATTGCCTATGATAGGCCAAGGTTTGGGTCCTGGTGGAAGTTTTAGCTTGTGGAATCGAAGGGGGTTATTTTTGAAGAAAAAGAGCAAAGCAGCTAGCCATGCCATGGCTAAAACAGCAGCCCAAGAAGTGAGCTCCATTGCTGAGGATTTTGGTGGTTGCAGTGGTGAGAGAGTTCGGGTAGTTTGGGGGGTTTATATAGGTTTAAATCTAAGGGTAGTCATGAAGAGTTTCATTTTCATAGCTGTACTGTATCTTAAACACAAGCTGCACATGGAGTAGTGAGATAGTTAGATAGAGAATATTACGTACCAATAACATATAATTAAAATGAACACGTTAGAAAAATGTGAAGAAGTTAAAATAATTATAAAATAAAAGAAGAAAAAGCTACTGCTTAAAGTTAAAGGTTGAACTATTGTTATTTTCTTAAGATGATATTAGAATACAATATGCACGTATGGCTAATAATGATCCCTTTAGTACTTAATTAGTACACGTAATCGTATTTCCTTTGAGTAGATAGGGCAAATAGTAAGGTTTCACGATGCACAAGCTGGAGGTAAAACACGCCTGTATTTTGAAAAATAAAAAAAAGGGGTGAAACAAGTTTGTCTCATGATTTAATAATCCACAGCTGTAAGCCAATAACCTTTCTATCAAATGTGACCCCTCCTTGGTTCCTATCTTCACTGGTTTCTGCTCAATCAAATTCACTTGCTCCCCTCTTTGGGTCCATTTGGAAGGAGAGGTAAAAAACAGTGAGAAGGTTGAAAATAAGAAAGGGATAGAAAAGTTAGAAGATACAAGAAATTTTAGTTTTCTTTATTTGTGTTTGGTTGGAGGTGAAAAAGTGGAGGAATAGAAAAAATGAATTTGAATAAACTTACTTATATGCCCTGGTTAAAAAAATGATGCACAATTAAAACAAACAAACAAAAAAAAAAGTGAAATCAACCAAAGAAAAAAAAAAGCAATCACCCAAATTTATTAAAAACTAAAATTCATGCCCAGAAAAAAAAAAAAACACGTCTAATTAGACCCAAAAATATATATATATATATATATATATATATATATTTTTTTTTTTTTGTGTGTGTGTGTGTGTGGCACCCACAACTTAAGCCTAGAAAAGGGAGAAAAAAAACAAAAAGCAACCAAAAAAAAAGCACTACAACTAACGCCCAAGAAAAAAAAAAAAAAAAGAGAGAGAGAGAGAGAGAGAGAAAAAAGCAACCAACAAGCACGTAAAAGGAGGAGGGCTAGTTCAATTATTAACTGAAACTATTCATTCACTTGTTCTTAGCAATTTTCCATTCTCTCATTCTCTCCAACAAAACACATATAAAATCAGTTTTCTCTTTCCTATTTTCTATCCTCCTTGTTTCACCCCCAACTAAACAGACCCTTACTCTCATAGTTTCAATCTCTTATTCCAATTTCTACATAGAAACCAACTTATTAGTAGGTTTGGTTGGAATTATGGAAAAGTGAGGTTGAAAAATGCAAGTATTCTCATAGTATTTGGTTGGGGGATGGAAAAATAAAATGATAAAAAAAATTTCATTTGATTGAGAAGAAATATAAGATAGACAATATAGTCATGTCCCTATTAAATAAAAATAAATGAATAAATAAACCGAATTATGTATGAATGGTTCTTCATTTTTTTTTATAAGAAAGGACAAGTTCGAGACCCAGAACTTTTGTAACAAAAAAAAAAAAAAAAAAAAAAAAAAGCCTAAATTGTTGAGAAAAGAAAGGATAATCACAAAAGAAAAGAAAAGAAAAACCGAAGAGAAAAACCGAAGAGAAGATAAGCACAAAAGAAAAGGTAATTAAAAAAAAAATGAAAGAGAGGATAAGCACAGGAAAAAAAAAAAAAACACAAAACACAAAACAAAACAAAGATCAGTATGATAACATAGAAAAAGACCAAAAAATAAATAAAGAAGCAAAGAAGAAAAATACAAAAATGCTTTAAAAAGTCTAAGCTATGGGTTAGGCAATTTTGTCCAAAACATAGCTCTCATTTTCACTCGAGTTTTCTCTCTGATTTAGAAATATTGAGTTTTGGTGGGCCCGGGGATAAAATTGCCGAGCCCAACCATTTTCTTCCCTCTTTTCCACTCCTAACCAAACACACATTCTCCCAATTTTCTCTCCTCATTTTCTATCCCTCCAGTTTTCACTCCAACCAAACGAAAGCTAAGTGTGTGTTTGAGAAATGATTATAAAATAGTCTTTTACTTAATTTATGTACTTTTGGTGAGTTTCAAACTACTTTTTGTCTTAACTTTATTTCGAATACTTTAACATTCAATTTTTTGAAAATGAGCTAAGTTTTAGCTTTTGTGTGCATTTGGAGAATGATTATAAGCTAGATTTTTGCTTATTTTATATATTGTTTGCATGACTCATGCTACTTTTTATCGCAACTTTATTTCAAATAATCTAACTTTTAATATTTTTAAAATATGCTAACTTTTAGCCTTTTCTTTCACATTATGCAAATAAGCTATAAAAAAATGCAATTCTCAAACAGATACCCTACTAGCCTCTTTCTTTCTCTGCCTACCCATAGCATAACCAACTCATTCAAAGCTTCTACACTATGCTTTCAACTTGTTTTCCTTAATGTGGGTCTGTATGTTAGTTCTCGGCTTGAAAAGACAAGTTTGAATCTAATGAGTGAAGCTACCAACACCAAAGCTTCTACACTATGCTTTCAACTTGTTTTCCTTAATGTGGGTCTGTATGTTAGTTCTCGGCTTGAAAAGACAAGTTTGAATCTAATGAGTGAAGCTACCAACACTCTCTCTCTCTCTCTCTCTCCTATTATAGGGATTGTAATTTGTATTTTGAAATTAATTGAACATGAAACTTTGATTAAAAGGGTTTTTTTTTTTTTCTAATCATTTTTTGTGTTCAAAAGGCTAAAATATGAGTTTCTTGTTAAGTGTCTTGGTGTTTTCTAAGTAATCTTGTTGATGTTTTGGACTATTGTCTGTTGTTATTTGGCCTATTTTGTTGGTTTAAGAGACCAAAGAATTTTTTTGAGGGATCAAATTTAATTTTCTTAGGCTCAAATTCTAGATGAAAATGGCCAGATATAGCTTAGATCTTGCCAAAAATGGTTGAGATGGCAAGATCTCACCGGATTTTGGCCCTTTTTCATCGTTTTCATTTCAAATTCTCACCATTTTCCAGATCTTCGCCCGACCGACCCGCCTTGATCCGATCATCCTCTTGATTGGCAATGGGTTGAGGGTTTCTCCACCCGATTAGGTCGGATCGAATACGAGTTAAGCCTAAACTCAATTCAACCTGATATATGGACAGCCCTACATAAATGTAAGACCCATATATAATAAATTGAGAAGTTAGATATATCAATATACCATATATGTATGTTGTAGGAAATTTGTTTTGTACCAAGAGGAGGTTTCGTGAATGGTGAAGTCATCTCCTTCTAGCTACCACATCTATATAATAATATAAAAGCAAGACGTGTAACTTTTTGTTGACCATTCTTTATTGCATCACGTGACTATATAAATTTATACCATGTATACATTTAAAAACCCCAAACAGTTGTGCCTTTTTATTTTGCCTGTTAAAATTTAGTATCTACTCACCATTTCACATAAAATTTATATATTAAAAAAAAAAATTGTCATTAAGAAGAAAGCATCAATAAGGCATAGGGAAGAGAATAAGAAATCTTAGAAGGATAGCTTTCGTAAGGCATGTAAAGAAATCATTCATTATTATTGTTGCTACCGTTGGTGTGACTTGATTCCTAGACCATTTTCACTATTTAGAGGGGGGGAACTGACTTACAAATAACAATTTTAGAGAAGAGCCACAAGTTTCTTGTGTTTCTAAGAAAGATGAAAAAGAAGAAGTTGAGAAAAAGTTAACAAATGAATATGAACCACTATTTATACCTAAGGGATTATGACCCTTCAACAGACACATTTTCATTCAATATGCATTTTTTCGGTCAATATGCACATTTTCATTCAATAGACACATTTTCATTCAATATGCACATTTTCAGTCAATAAGCACCTTTAATATATATCAAATATGAAGGGTTATGACATTTCGATAGGCACATTTTGGTATATCTAATTTAAAGGGTTATAACATTTCAATAGGCACCTTTAGTATATATATTACAACATATCTTATGTATACCTATATATACAACACAAACTAAACTAGAGACATGACATTATATTTCTTATTCCTTTCCATAAACAACTAATAAATAAAACAACATTGTTTTTTTTTTACCCCTAAAACTCATTCAGTAGTTATTCCCGTGCATCATGCGGGTTACTGATTAGTTATAAATAAAAGAGTGCACTGGTGATGTCTATCTTATGGACATAGGATAAACTAACTAATGATTATAAAATGTTTAGATAAACTAAAAATGGTTGTTAAGATGGGATGCTTTAGAGTAATGCTATTTTCAATAACTTGGAACATTGTACAATGGAGTTACCTGATATTACACCTTGTTCTTGGTGTGTCAACCAGAGATGTATATCTGAAAGTAAATTTACTTGAGAAGATGCAATTAATCTACACTATAGAGATATTAAAATAAACAAATTTGCTCGGGAAGATGCAATTAATCTACACTATAGAAATATTAAAATATAACGTTAAACCCGGGCCGACCACTAGGGCCTGTTTCCTTTGCGGCGCACAAATAAATGCCTTAATTTAAGAAAGCAAGGAAAAATTATATCTTGTATCCATCATATATGGTGGTTCTCTCAGACATAAGTGGGTTCCACACTTACACAATATACCACCTTTTAAGTAAGAGCATTCACTTTTTAATTACTAATTACTTGAATAAATAAATAAATAAGTAAGAACATTCACAATAGCCTTTTATATATATATATATATATATATATATATTTATATATATTTGAACTACTTTTAGCACTTGGCAATTCTGCTATGAGTGCTCTAACTTTTAAGTCTTGGTGATATATGAGGATCAAGTTAACGATCTCAATAACAGGGTTGTAAACAAACTAAGCTTTATTCAAGTATTGAGTTTTTTAGTTTGGGTCAATACTCAATAACAAAAATAAAATGTTCAAACTCGAATTGAATTCAAACCAAGCTTACAAGCAATATTCAAATTCAAACTCATCCAAAAGTTTGAACTCGGTTTGACTCAATTGAATTCATTAGTTAAGTTGAGCTTAAACTCAATATCAAACTATTATCCAAGTCCAACACAAGTATATTATCAAGTCTATATTAAGTATATTATCAAGCTCATTTAGGTTGAGTTTGGCATTGGCTTAAAAAGACAGCTTTTTTTACTATGGAAAATGTTAACGGATGTCCTTAAAGTAATGGTTAATAATCCATTTAAAGAAAATTTTTATGAGAAAAGAATAAAGAAAATTTTTATGAGAAAAGGAAAAAAAAAACAATTAATATTTGACAACTTTTTCCATTTCTCATAAAAGTAGAGTCAAAACTTTTCTAAAATGAATTGTTAACCATTATCTTAAAGACACCCTTAGCATGACCATTTTACTATTTAGCTTATTTTTTCTACTATTCATGAGTCTCATTACACTTTTTGGTAATATTTATGAGTCCTACTATACTATTACAGCTACATTTTAGCTTTATCTATAGTATTTTCAACAAAAAAGTTTTCAATTTCAGCTAAATAAGTTGTTTTCAAACAGACTCTTAGTTTGGACAAGTGAACCCAACTTCCAATTAATTAAGGCTTACTAAGATATTTGTTTATTTTTTAAGTTTATATCAATCTTTTTACCAACCCTTAAATGAGCCTAAGCTCGGTAAATTTATTTTTTATTGAGCCTTATTGTTTACAAGCTTGTTAATAAATATATATATATATATATATATATATATGTGTGTGTGTGTGTGTGTATATATATATATATATAGAGAGAGAGAGAGAGAGAGAGATGATATGTCTACAACATTTTTATAACAAATCCTAAGTGGCAGGTTGTTCTTGGTTATTATTGTTAGGGCAAAAAAGTAATCTTAGTGTTAGTTTCAAATTTGAACCAATAACAACTAACCATCTGTAATTTGTAAAAATATTGTAGACGTAGCATCTCTCATATATATATATATATATATATATATATATTACTTGGCTTGTTTATTAAACAAGTCCAAAACTAATACTTAAACTAGACTTGTTTATAAATAAACAAATTAATATGAACAAACTGTTTTTTGAACCAAACCCAAGCTATTTATAATTCATTATCAACCTTACACATGCAATAAATATCTAAATAGAGGCAATAGCGTGCGTAGAAGTGAAACAGTTACTCTCAATTCCCGTGATTGAGAGTGCATGTATTTTTCATTGTTGCACCGCAATTGACCGCTTCATAATTCTCTCTGTTGAAAAAGTATATGTATACTTTCTCCTATTAAAACATGGTATACTTTCTCCTCGCATTATAAATATTTCAGTCATTAAATGTGTTCACAAAATTTATTTTTAATTGGAATGTGTTCACAAATTGAACTTGGCTGCTTGCGACGAATAATTTCATCAATTCACTTGGTCAATTTCTAGCTTCTGGGCCATTTGATTAGTTCATTAATTAAATTAAAGGCGGTGTGATACAAAAGTTGTGTGTACTAATTTTCTTCTCAATATAATCCATCATTTAGGCTTACGAATGCTAATAATTAGAAAGTAGTTGTGAATTAATCTTACAAGAATTTGCAAATCTTCATTCGTCATCATTGCACTTGAACATGTACATATACCATGTCATGTCAGGTCGTTTTGTGACGACCACGTATCTCAAAGCATATGCATATTTATGCATGCAGGTTTAGTTGGAATTATACACAACTTCAATGTTAAGTTTGGTAGGAAAACTATTGAGAGAGAGAGAGAGAGAGAACTTATAAGTGTGTGTTTGGCTTAAAATTAAAAAATAGTTTATTTTACTATTTAGTTTATTTTTATCATTATTCGTAGATTTTACTGTACTTTTTGGTATTATTTATAAATTTTATTATACTATTTTAATTAACTTTTACTTTTATTTATAATATTTTTAATAAAAAATTATTAATTTTAACAAAATAAACAGTGCTCAAAGGAACTCCAAGGATTGACAAACTTTTCCAAGTTTCAATTTTCGTTGTACAGTATATATGCTTAGAAGCGGACGAATACAAGAAAGGACAAAGTAAGTCTTCTTCTTTGCTTGATAGGACAAGATAAGAGACTTTTTTTTTTTTTTTTTTTCTTTTTTTTTTGAGAAGTGACAAGATAAGAGACTTGATATGGCCAGAAGAAAAGTTTCTGCAACAAGATCATTATTGAAGTTAGTTGGGATTTAACAAATTACCTTTAAATATTTCTTATAATAATAAGACCATGCGAATTTTAACAAATTACATCATCTTTATATATTCTCTGATCTCTATATATACTTGCAAAATTTCAAAACAACCAAAGATTAATAACTATGTAACACAATATTGATTAGAAGTTGTGGTTTTTATATTTAATACAGCTATGGATTTTTCATATAATTTTGTATTTATATTTTATAAGTATTGTTTTTATGTGATACATTGATTAGAACTTTCTGTGATTTTTACTCTTTTTATTTTTTTGTAACTTTTTAAATATAGGAGTTGCTTGTTTGTTATATAATACTTTATTGATATCTTAACCAAAGGGTATACTAGTAAATGTGGATAATGGTTCAAATGCATAAAAATAAATAAATAAACGCATATTATATATATATATATATATATATATATATATATATATATATATATGGTTATAAAATTTTTCTTTTCTCCTCTTTGTGCAACCAAACGAGAGGAGATATTCGTTTCTATAATGTTCAACGACCAAATGAATATACATGTGGGAAATACATCACGTTTTTTACCTTATCTATTTGCCTACCCAACATTTTTTTTGGCCCTTGACTTTTTGCCCTTGCATATATATAAAAAGAAGTGGTGACTTCTGAATCTGATACCACACGCTATGGATGTTTGTTCAGTAGAAAAAGACATATCACCTAATTAGCTCAATCAGTGTGCATTTGGGATGGCTGAATTTTTTAATTTATCTCCACTTTCAGTTTATTTTTGCTACTATTTATAGATTTCATTGTATTTTTTGATACTATTCATGAGTCTTACCATACCATTTAACTTCTTTTTTAACCTTTTTTTCTACACTTTTAGCAAAAAAGTTTTATGTTTCAATTAAATAAACTGTTCCAAATGAACACTTAATATAATAATCTCCTACTTAGTTCGATACATGGTTGAGTTAAATTCTAGGTCCTCAATTTTACAATTATCACCTATCAAAAAAAAAAAAAAAAAAATCCACCACTATTTTATATAACAAACTATGATTGACTGCTTGTTACTTTCATATAGATCAACCACTTTTTTCCATCGCTCACATGCAGCCATATCAAATAATTATGAAAATTAGTATGGAATTAGTTGTTGTTCTAGAATTTTTTCACAATGGCATCTACTCAACATAACAAATATGGCATGTACCCAGCCCAACACAATCACCTACTCAGCTAAATTATTTAGTCAAGAAAATTTCCTATCAATTAGTAACCACAATTAATTATTTCAATTGGTATCTTCTAGTGATTCTAATGACGACGTCTAGAGTTCAAATTTCCCTTCACCGATTGTAATTATCAACCAAAAAAAAACCATAATCTTTAGATAAAGAATCAATAAAGATGTGAGCCAATGTATAATATCCTAAGATCAACTCTAATGGTTATCTCTAGTGTAAGAGCATCTGCAGCTTAGCCAAAAATTTAACAAATTACCCTTAAAATGCCCCACATCAACCTCAGCAAAAGTGAACGCCAAACTAACTTTGAAATAGTGGTTATGTAGACACCTCATTTCGTTCCGACCTATATCCAATCCCTCCAATCCCAATGACGAGAAATCAAACCTTTGTCTACTATTAGCATGAGTAGGTAGATAAGTAACAGTACATGATGGGAACTTAGCTTTCCATAATTCGTTGCCCACGGTCCTATCCAACCTCTATCTAGTGTTAGCTTCCTCCAATTTTCTGTTATTCCAAGTGTAAGTGTTGCCTTTATAGCCCAAATTAATTAATTCACATTGTTCCAAAGCATGGCAAAAATCCTCCATCTATTGAGAGTTAGCCGATCTAAGACTAAGATTTTCAGTAGAACAAAATATAGCATTAAAATCCCCAATTCAAACCAATGGACCATCAACAAAAGACTTGATATGGTTTAACAACGCCCAAGATTTAGTTTTCTAAGACGCCTTAGGCCAACCATAAAAACTTGTAAGGAACCAAGTAAAATCATCATCCTCAACTATCTTTGCTAAGATATGGTTGTCTGTGTGATTAATAACACAAACATCCACTCCTTCCTTCCAAAGAAGAGCCAAACCACCACCCAAGCCCAATTTTTTAACAATGTACCGGTGGGGCATTTCAAAATCCTTACACAATTTCTTGAAATCCTCTTTATGCATTCTAGTATTTATAAGAAGACACACCATAGGAGCTTGTTCCGTCACCATCTTGTGAAGAACACAAACTATCCAAGGGTTCCCAAGCCCTTGGTAGTTCCAACTTAGGAGCCTCATTGTTTCCAGCAAAGGTGGTCCACCTCCCTCGCCAATCCATTATTAGGCAAGGACCAATCAATAGAATACTTACCATATTTAGGAGAAGGGCCATCCACCAAACCTTTACAGACATCCAACTCTTGGTTAACAAAAGAACATTTTCCTAACTCTGCATTGTTTGAGTAGGCCTCATGATTGGAAAGCTCAAAATCCATACGAATAGGGGTGTTCACCAAACTACAAAAACCATCTGCAAAATAGCATAACCGTACTACACTGCAAGTAACAATGCACCGCACCGCATGGTGCAGTGTAATTTGCGGTTTTATAATAAATAAAAAAATACTACACTACACCCTCTCTATATATTAATATATTTATTTTTTAAATATTATATATATTATTAATAGTTTAATAACCCTATTTTTCAACAACAACAATAAAGTTTAATAACCCTAGTGAGTGTTGATTAGGAAAGCTAACCCAAAATATAGGAAAACTAGCTCAATGGTAAAACTTGGCTTAAAACAAAGGGAAAAATTAGTTTTAGTCTGGGCATGAAAAACCTAAAATTTGAAAAATATATTAGTTTCAAACCGTTCAAACCACATCTTATACACCGCACCGCACATGTGGCCACAAAAATGAGATGCAATACGGTTATGATTTTAGCTGAACCGCATTACAAAGTGCAGTGCTAAAAATGGCCTAAAACCTCACCGCACCGCAAACACTCCTACATACGAATATACCTTATCCAACCACTCTTAGACTTAGCAAAAGGCTTAACATGGTCCAACTCTTGAGAAGTTTGTGGGCTTAAGAAAACTTCTTTAGTAGCACATGGCACATGATCCATAATATCAAGTCTAGGAAACAAATCCTTTACTAGCTTTGTGGGACCCGTTGAACCATCTTGTTGGATTCCGTGCAACCCAAGATTCAGGGAACTGATTTCCCAAAATTTAGGCATCAAATATGCAATAATAAAAGACCTTCCTTGTTCAGAATGTTGACCTACAAGAGAGTTTTTCGCAAAAGCATCATCCCAAACACCAGCCATTCTAACATTCGCCGCCAACAAGACAACTTGGATTCAATCAATATGAAGTGGCCCATCCTTATATCCATCCTCATGCTCGTTCTTCTTATACCTCGTAGTATGACATCAAGGTGGAGACCAGGGACATCCCGAGTTAGCCCGGCCGCTTACCATATTGAAATTCCCCCATCTCCTCACTTTTCTTCCTCTTAAAGTATGAAGCACAATGACGTAAATCATGTCCTAACAGCCCACAATAGTGGCAAAACATCGAGAGTAGCTCGTACTTAAAAGTAGCCCAAGTTCAAGATCCATCTAAAGCAATCGAGGGGAATTTGAATTCAAAAGGGAATTTGAACTGGAACAGATTCGAAACAACTTCAAGGATCTAAAGATCCTCATTTAGACCTCATACCTTTCTAAGAGTATCTTTAACAGCCCGGCGATTGAAAGGTTTACATGTGAGAAACTTACCTATTAGACTAAGAGTACAACCCTCAATATCAGAAACCCTACTGTTGTTAGGAATAAAAATATCCTCCTCTTCCTCCACCATTAAATGCATTCCCCAACGTGTGAGCAACATAGTCAACCATAAGGTAGAGTATAAACACAAGAAAATTACTTAAAAGAAGAAACCGCCAGCCTCTAGGGCAACCTAGAGGAGATAGAACCTAGTATAAAATGAGAGAGGGAGCTCCTACATGAGGAAAGAAACAAAGTTTGGAATACGTGGGGTTTGCATTCATGTTTATATATAGTACTATGTTATTGAAAATAAAGAGTTAATAATTAATAATTGTGAAGATAAATATAGTACTATGTTATTTAAAATCAATTACCATTCTATTTTTTATTGTATAAAATTTTGAATGATAGGACACAATACACAATTTTATATGTATAACAACTAAACAAAAGAGAGATGACCATGTATAACTTGTTTAAGGAGAAACTAAAAGAATTTTATCCCCCCTAAAAAAAGTCAAAACTAAAGAAAAAAAAAAAACTAAAATGCAAATTGTACCCTCTAAGTTTAATTGAAATTCATATCAGTTATTTGACTTTATTTTTATTCAATTGAGTCATCTAAGTTTTAAATTTATTCAATTCAAGTTTTCTGTCTAATTTTGTTAAAAAATTGTTGTTGGAAAAATTGTTCTCATATGAAAAACCTCTATAAAATTAAAAAAAATATTTAATTGATTTTTTTATGTGAGAACTTTTTTTTATAATTTTTTTTTGGCTAAAATGTAAAGTGTACCCACTAAATTTGACTGAAATTCATTTCTATCTTCTAACTTTATTTTTGTTCAATTAAGTCCTTTAAGTTTCATAGTTATTCAATTCAAACCTTTTGTCCTCTTTCATTAAAAAATTTATCATTAAGTATAAAATTTAGCTAATGAAAAAAAGAGTTTTGAAAACAAATTCTTGCATCAAAAAATCTATAAAATATTTTTATTAACTTTATAAATTTTTTTTCATGTGAAAATAATTTTTTTAAGGGCAATTTTTTAACAAAATTGGGCATAAGGCCTGAATTGAATAAATTTGAAGCATAAAGAACTTAATTGAATAAAAGTTAAGTTAGATGACTAAAATAAATTTCATCTAAATTTAGATGGTGCAATTTGCATTTTAGCATTTTTTATATATTAGTTAATTGCATATTTAATGACAATTTTTAACAAAATTGGATGAAAGACCTGAATTATATAGATCTAAAACTTAGAAAACCCAATTGAACAAAAATAAAGATAAAGGCTAGAAATGAATTTGAATCAAATTTATTAGATGCAATATGCGCTTTAGCTACACACAACAACAAAAATAAATAAATAAATAAAATCCAAAAAATTCAAAAAAAAAAGAAGAAGAATACATTATCCATGGGCCCAAAAGTCAATGGGCCTCAAATTCATTGAACTCAAGTCATACATAAAAACCCATAAGAAAACCCAGCCCATTTATACATTGGGCTAAGCTACGAGGCTGTGATTCTCTATAAAATAAAACACTTGTCCAATTCCAGAGCTATTCTTTCGTTTGCTTTTTCTTGAAGAGCCAAAACCAAAAATTTTAAAAAATAATATGTTGTAACGTAATACTTATTACTATTCATTTATTTGGTAAGAACATAAGAATAGAATCTTAAAGTTTCTCAAAAAAAAACTGAAGACAATGGAATAAAAGCATTTTAAATCAAATTATTTAAGTTGTAACATTAGAATAAAACTTAAGACATATTTTAGGAAATATCTTAATCATATAATTATATTTCTTAAAAAATAATATTTTTTAAATTTGAAATAGAAATTAGTTATTTTTTATGATTTTTTTTTTCATAATTGTTATGTTCAAATGGAAAGTTTTTTATTTGAAAATATATTAATTTTAGAAATCAATACACCTACTATAAAATAGCTATTATAGCGCTTTTAGAGAGAAATAATTATTCCTCATTTTAAAGAATAGTGATTCATAATGAATGATTATTTCCTGTAATAAAAACATAATTAAACTACTGAATAACTATTACATTACAAAGATTTTATTACAATTTACCAAACATACCCCTAAAGTAACAAAAGTAGGATATTTAGACTAAAAATGCACTGAGGCTAATATGATTGCTCTAATGTGCCATTTATCATGGTAATAAAATTCAAGAAAATGATTATTTATCACTTACATGCCAAAAAACAAACTTAAAAAGGATAGGAGTAGAGGAACAAGGTATGCATAAGAAAATCCTCAAAAAAACATTTCTCTTTTCCTTTGCAAAGAGAGTTTGATCTTTCACTTAAGCTTAATTCAGAGCGTCAATATTCTTTTGCTTCTTTTCTTTTGTAGGCATCCATCCTTTAAGTCAATTGTGCAACTAATTATATGTCACAGAATGTAACCACGGTTTTAAAAACAAGGATGGTTGATGTGCATGAAATATAGTAAATAAAGTACTGTCATATTTGCATAGTTAGCTTTACTTTTATGCTATTTTATGACCAATTATAAATTATCTTTGTTTTATAGTAGATGATAAAGACTATCCAGGACATGTTGAACAATTCACAAGTTGAATGCTAGGTGGACTAGGCCAATTGTCAAGCCAACTTAAGAGCTAGCCATGAAAAGAATTTAAAAAAAATTAAAAAATTAAAAAATAAAAAACACGAAGAAAAAGAATAAGAAGTAAGTCCAGCCCAGTCGTGAACTGCAAGAAGAAAATTAAAGAATAAAAAGTGAGATCCAAGTTTTTTTTTTTTTTTTTTTTTTTTTAAGTTTCAACTTATGATATCCGCTTTTGATGATTACTCTTTATCATCAAACTAAAATATCAATAACTCTTTATCATTAAACCAAAATACCAATTACTTTTCTCATATTTAAAGGCTTAGGTTAGTATTTTATTTTTGCGTTTTATTTCAATTACCATGAGTAACTAAATTTTCAATTAAGGTTAACAATAAAACTTTGTTAAAGATTATCGGTATTTATTTATTTATGAGATTTGATTTTTCACATAATCGTTGTTCTTTAATGATTTAATTCTTTTTGCTTTATATTAATTGACTAAGATATGATTCTCAATATGAGTTCAATTATGTTTTTCTCATGATTTAGGATTTATCTTAATTGATTGAATGTTTAGTTTATTATTTCTTGATTTTAAAATTGTTATCTCTTGTAATTTCTTTGTCAATGAACATAATTGATCATTTGATTTTATATTTAGGAAGTGAAGAAAAGTATACCTTAAATTTTAAACTAGAGATTTTAATGAGAATATCTTCCATGATATATTATATCTTTGCTTAGATTAACTGATTGTTTATTTTATTCAATTTCAAAACAACCAATTTTTATTAAAATAGATTAGGATTTAGTTGGTTAAGATTTGATTAATTTTCTTTTGTTCATACAAGTCCCTGTAGATTCAACCTCGCACTTGAAACTATATTTCAATACAAATTTTGGCGTCATTGTCGGGGACTTGCTTAGGAAAATATATTAGACCTTAATTGAATTTTCCTTTTACTATTTGTAGTTAGGATTAAAAACAAATATATATATATATATATATATATATAATAATAATAATAATAATAAATTTAATCTTTTTCTTGTTTATTTTTTGCTTCTAGACTAGTCCTTGTATATATTTTCTTGTCTATTTTTTTTTTTTTTTGTTCTCGCTCATATTTGGCAAGAATTAAAATTTATAACAATCAGCTTAATAAGGTACTTTTTCTCCTCTCCACCTTACTAACATTATACTTGTTTCTCATGTTGCATATCCATATCTTGCTCTCATATCTTTCTAGGCATATATTTGAGAGTATCATTTTTAACATTGAGGACAATGTTTGGCTTGGGTTTGGGGGAGTGTACATGAATTTCTATCTTTCTTTTATTTTATTTTCTATAGTTGTGCTGAAATATATATATATATATATATATATATATATATATATATATATATATATATATATATATATATATATTTATATATATATATATATATATATATATATATATATTTTTTGCCTAGCTTGAGGTTTAAGTTTTAATTTCATTATACTACTCTTGCATAAGGAAATTCACCACTTTCATACTCAATATTCATCGCGCATGCATGTAACCACTTAGACACAACTTCTTGTTGAAGGATAAAAGTGAATAGAAAATCTTGAAGATAACAATGTGGAGATTGTAACCCCTGTGAATTTCTAGCCTATCATTATGTTTGACTGGTTATTTAATTTTTGGGATAATTACAGTAAACCCACCTGAGGTTAGGCCCGATAACACTATGCCTACCCGTGGTTCAAAACTTATCACTTTGCCCACCTGAGGTGCCTTCCGTTAGGGCTCTGTTACCCACCTCTCCGTTTGCCGTTAGAAAAACACATTTTTAAAGAAAAACAAACATAACAAAGATAAAAAAGTTAGGACTTTTTATTGCTTAAGAACTTGTTTGAGAACAAAACACAGGAATAGCACAGATCAAATGCTATTCCTGATTAAAAATGATATCATTGAGCATTTGTTTTTTTATTCTTGTTTTTTTTTTTATAGATCTCTCCAACTTTTATTCAAACCAAACCAAACCCAAAAAAAAAAAAAAAAAAAAAAAATTCCAGAAAACACAAGCCAAATCAGAAAACACAAGCCAAATTCCAGAAAATCATATCTCGCCGACGCGATCTCGGCTTCGCGAGATCGCGCCGTCGATCGCGATCTCGATCCGGCGCGATCTCGCGAAGGTGAGATCGCAATGTCGTTCGCGAGATCGCGGCGTTGATCGCGATCTCGTCTTCGCGAGATCGCTACGGATCGAGATCGCGATCGACGGCGCGATCTCGCGAAGCGTCGCGAGATCGCGATCAACGCCGCGATCTCGCGACGGCGCAATCTCGCCGGCGCGATCTCGCGAAGGCGAGATCGCGCCGGCGAGATATGATTTTCTCGAATTTGGCTTGTGTTTTCCGGGATTTGGCTTGTGTTTTCTGGAATTTTTTTTTTTTTTTTGGGTTTGGTTTGGTTTGAATAAAAGTTGGAGAGATCTATAAAAAAAAACAAGAATAAAAAAACAAATGCTCAATGATATCACTTTTAATCAGGAATACCATTTGATCTGTGCTATTCCTGTGTTTTGTTCTCAAACAAGTTCTTAAGCAATAAAAAGTCCTAACTTTTTGATCTTTGTTATGTTTGTTTTTCTTTAAAAATGTGTTTTTCTAACGGCAAATGGAGAGATGGGTAACAGAGCCCTAACGGAAGGCACCTCAGTGGGGCAAAGTGATAAGTTTTGAACCACGGGTAGGCATAGTGTTATCGGGCCTAACCTCAGGTGGGTTTACTGTAATTATCCCTTAATTTTTCTAATCTCAAAGTTCATTTGGAAGTGCATAACATATTTTTCTTCTTGTAATTTTATTGTTTTTTTGGCCAAGAAAATAAAATTACTTTTATGCCCCACTTGAGTCTTTTGAAGTTATGGATATTGAAAGAACAGTACTAGTCTTTGAGAGATGAAATTAGACCATTATTGTTTATTTTGAGCCATATATGTGGATTTTTTTTTTTTTTTATGATACATTATTGCTAGTCACACTATTGAGCCTTTTAATTAGCGAGCTTTCTTTCTTAAAGCCTGTTATCCATTGTGTTTTCAAGTAGGAATTTGATCAAAAAGTGACTTTATATATATATAACATTTGGATGCTGAATTAGCTATATATATCAACATCACAAACTGATTTGACAATCGATTATGCCACACAGGAACAAGATTTTATTTTGGCTCAAAATAAAACAAGCTGGATTATTCATGCTGGAAGTTACAACTAATAGGCTAATATAGATGGAGTGGGAGTCGAGGCTTTAGGACTGCAACAAGTGGGGACTTTCTAGGAGTAGATAAACCATAAACTTCTTCCATGCTCAAATCTCCTGGCTTCACATTGTCCGGCAATTTCCATTCAAATCCATGTAACAGATTAGCCAAACTCGAACTAATCATCTTTAGTCCGAGGCTGTAGCCAGGGCACATTCTCCTCCCTGAACCAAATGGCAAAAGTCCAAAATATTGTCCCTTCACATCAATATCCTTCCCCAAGAACCTATCTGGATAGAACTGATCTTCAGGTGCATCCCACAGTGAAGGATCTCTCCCAATACTCCATGCGTTTACGAAGACTCTAGTTCCTTCACAGATTTTGTAACCAGCTACATCACAATCTTCAAGTGCTAAATGTGGTGCAAGCAATACAACCACAGGGTGTTTCCTCATTGTCTCTTTCATAATTGCATCAATATATGGAAGTTGCGGAATGTCTTTCTCTTCCACCCACCTCTCTCTTCCAATTACTCCATCGAGTTCTTCGATTGCCTTTTGTATGAGGTGTGGTTGATTTAAAAGTTCAGACATTGCCCATTCCACAGTTTTTGCAGAGGTATCTGTACCCCCAGCTATTAGGTCCTGAGTTTGATGCACATAACCAAAACCAAAAATATATATCAATTGATGGGGTGGACTTGAAACTTAAAACTCGAATGGTTGATGAGTAAAATCATTTGTCCAATTTTGAGTGTTCCATTTTTACGTTCCTCATAAACTATAGCATGTCATTTTCTTTTCTTTTTTTTTTTTTTTTTTTTTTTTTTTCATTTTAACTTTAGTTACTTTATTTAAAATAAAAAATAAAAATAAAAATAAAAATGTGTTACAGGCGGTAATTAGTGAATTATAAAATAAAGAGTCTAACTTACCTCTAATAAAATTTGAATAGGACACACTATAAGAAAAAAGACATAATACAAGTATTATTACCAAAAAAATAAATAGAGGTAATATGTAAACTATTGCAACAATATCACCCACTATGCCACTAATAATCCAACGGTAGTGATTAAAACTCAATGCCACATAGCAAAAATTAATGGAACAAACCTATTAAGCTAACGATGACGTTTTAACGGAGTCCAAATCTTCTGTCTCAACTTTCCTACTCCACTCCATGCTCCACAAATTAAAGCTTGCCACATGTCTACTTATTTCATTAACGCTAAATTTCTTGCCTTTTTCCTATTTTATTTTGCAAAAATAAATTATAAAAACAAAAATGCTACAAATCAGATCTCCACCGGCCACCACCACTAGCCCACTGCGACCACCACCTACGCCGGCGCCACTACAAAGTGTCAATCGTCATCCTCCATCTTGTCGACACTATGCTAGCGAGTAACCACCGCCTGTCCACACTATGCCAACCAAGAAAAACCCAATAAGTCGGATCTCCACCGGCCATCACCACTAGCCCACCACCACCACCTTTGCTAGCGCCACTACAAAGGCCATCCACCACTTACTGTCACACTACGCTACTGGCATAACCAAAAATAAATATTTTATTAAAAAAAAAAAAAAAAAAAAAAAACCATCAATGCTACAATATGATTTCGATTCTTTATTGGGTTGCAAGCGATGCACTTACACGAAATGATAGGGAAAAAATATATCACCTGGTGCCCATTATCTACACGGCAGATTTATGAAAAACAAAAAATAATGGGTTTGGCCAAAAAAAAAACAAAAAATAATGGGCACTCTGTTTATTGGCTCATCGTTTAGTCTTTGATGTCTTTAAAATCAAACTTGGAACAATCACGATGAAATCGCAATGTGGCGTTCATGGTGTGCTAGTGGTGATGGCTAGGCGAGATCTGACTGGCGGTGGAGAATGTTCGTTGACACTTTGTAGCGGCGCCGGCGTGGCTGGTGGTCGCAGTGGGCTAGTGGTGGTGGCCGGTGGATATCTGATTTGTAGCGTTTTTTGTTTTTATAATTTATTTTTGCAAAATAAAATAGGAAAAAGGAAAGAAATTAGCATTAATGAAATAAGTAGACATGTGGCAAGTTTTAATTTGTGGAGTATGGAGTGGAACAGAAAAGTTGGGACAGAAGATTTGGACTCGTTTTAACGCTTGAAGTTTAAACATCATTTTTATTTTCTTCTGTAGCATCATCACCTTCGCAATACTGGTATGAACGCACAACTGGGCAAAAGCTTAATATGTTCTCCATTGTTTCAGAGTAAGCATTAGGCATTTTTATTTTTCAAATTTTTATGCGATCTCTACACATAGAGGCATAGACAGACAAAAACAGACCCCAGAAGAATGCTAACGATGTGGTTTCTAATATGCTGCAGAATAATAGAGAATCAAAACATGGATAGTCTTGTTATTTTGTAATTTTGCATGATGAATGCTGGTTGTTTTGTAATGGGGTGGCGTGTTCTGTAAAAGGGCAGTTTTTTTATCTTGGGTTTAACAATAAGACATGCCAAGTGTTTGAGAAAAGTTTCCAATTTTAAATTGGGGCTGCTATTAATTATTTCAAAAGTTCATTTGTATTTACCTTTTGTAAATCTTCTTTCAGATTAGATCAATAAAAATTTATCATTAATATTAGAAGTCTCTTGATGACAATTTTTTTTTTTTTGGGGAATAAGGAAGAACCTTGGTTGGCTGTCTGGAAAAAGAAAAAAAGAAATTCTTGGGCAAAAAAACATATTTTGCTCATTAGTCAATTCTTATTTCTTCTCCCGTTCAAATTTTTGCCTAGAAGAGTTGTGCCTTCACACTTGCAATGGTGATGCAGCGAAAAAGAAATGATGTTTAAACTTCTAGAGCTAATGCAGAGTTAGCTTAGATGGTTTATTCCTTTAGTTTATGCTTTAGTTAGAATGAAGTAGTGTTGGGTTTTAATCTCAACCTTAGATTTATTAGTGGATGATATGGTTGTTTCTCATTAAAACAAAAGAAGATGTTCAGTTAAAATTTCACTAGAGATAAACCAGACCCTAAAATAAAACAATCAAAGTGAGACAAAGGATACTTATTCCATGTTTGCAAATTTCATTTTATTCTTATAAGTAGTGCAGCTTGTTTAAAATGTTTATGGGTTAATAAAGTATTAAATTTTGCATTTGACACTTAATGATTCAAGATTTATTTGCAATATGTATTCGACCATCCAAAATCAACCTTAAAATAACAAACTAGTGGATTTATTGGATTGGAAGTTGCAATTTTAAATGGAAAGCTTTAATTAATGAGAATAAATTTATTAATTTTAACATAATAATGTACCTTGGCACCCAACGAACTTTATAATTTCTCAATTTCAATACTAATTTTAGATGGTGATATGGACATTGAAAATTATCTCAAACTAAGATGTAACCCATACTTTCACATAAAAACACAGGACAATATTGATGATAAGGTGATCTTATCCAAGTGAGTAAGGTGCAGGATCATTCCAATTTTTGCACTAGGTATTATGAATGTGTCATTTGGCACCAAATTTAAGAAAATTAAATTGGATAAATGACTCCAAATTAAATTATATATATATGTGTGTGTAATTATTGTGTCTTTTTTTGGTAGAATATTATGTAATTTTGGAATATTATATATATATATATATTTATGTATATATATATGTGTGTGTGTGTGTGAGAGAGAGAGAGAGAGAGAGAGAGAGAGAGATTATCTTGTCTTTTTTTTGGGTGGAATATTATGTAATTTTGGAACAGGTGCTACAAATGACCCCACAATCATAATTGTTCAAAAACTATGGTTTTGACTTATAATAAGGATTTTATTAATGTATGCCCTTAGGGCACATATTAATTTTCATTTTTGGAAAAAATTTCTCGAAAATTGAAAAAGTAATGACAGCATTTTCAATTCCCAAGAAAATATTTGTAAAAATAGAAAACTTAATGTGTGCCTTAAGGGCACACATTAACCAGACCCTATAATAATACCGAGACAAACATGTTTTTCACGTGGTTAATTAGGATCAAATATCATTGAGGCAAGACCCGCTTGCCTAGATCTTACCGTGAACTGTACTATATAACAAGAGCAAATGACTCTATATACTGTAACTTTCATTTAGTCCAATTTTTTCCGTTTGTTGAGAGGCCAAATCGGTGCGTTGGCTGAATGAGAGGGTATTTGGATTGATAAAAAAATAAGTTATATAACTTAGTTTTCATCACCCAAAATTCAAAAAATATGGGATCCACTGAGTTATAATGTGTTTGGACAAATTCTTGAGTTCAATTCTTATAACTCAAGACTCAAAAATATGTTTAGAGTTATAGAAACTGAAAAAAATATTTTATATGTTTTCATGTTATGAGAATTGAGTTTCAATGGCAAAGTTGTAATTATTCGGCAACTGTGAGGCCTGTGGCAGTGAGTGGTCACGTCAGACCCATTGAGACCATTGGTTGTGCTCTATTTGCTTTTCTTTTAGTTTCTAAGGCCTTGAACTTAGTCCACTATATTTATCAATTTATCAAAGTGCTATTATTTATGAATTTATTATATTTATCTTGTTCTTGATGTTTATGCCCTTTTAAGATATGTTTATGATTATATAGAATAATTAAATTTTGGGATGGTTTGGTTGCATTTTGATAGGGACATTGGCCAAAGGTCAAGTTTTTGGTGGTTTGAGAGAAGGAATTGGGTTTTGTGTTTCTGATTGTAGCTTGCTTTGTTGGTTGGTGGCAGGTTTGAGACCTTTGTGGGATACCGATCGGTTGTGGGCAATGAAATTGGTTTGGAAAATTCATATTTATTTTTTTGTAGTTTATTGTTTTCATTTGTTTATTCATTAGTAGTTTAGGATAAAAATTGTAAATTTAAATGTAGAAGTGTATGTTTGTATGTTTGATTCATAACTAATGATTCAATCATGCAACGTTGCACGTACAAGAACTATATAAAATGTTTTGCATATTGATGAATCCTAGATGGGTTTAGAGAACTGTAAAGGAATATTATACAAGAACTATATAGAATGATTTGCGTTTTGATGAATCTTTGATTGGTTTAGGAAACTGTAAAGGATTGCAATATATAATTGTGTGATTTGCAATATATAATCATAGCTAGAAAAGTATAGGACACTGCAAAAATTTGTCCTTCATGTAATTGTTTTTTCTTTCTTTCTTTTTTGGGTAAAAAATTGAGCCATGGTATCCAATCCCCTATGTTGAAGACCCCATTTAGCAAGAACAACTCGTCTAACATTTCTTGAAATTCTTCAAGCGTCACAATCGAATTTTCATGTTTGGACTCACTAAAATATTTCTTACCCAATACAATTCTGCTTATAATACTTAGAGTAAGACGGGAGAGATGATCTTTTAGCATAATTGGCTTCCCTGACAAGGTGCCAAGGCGTGACACAAAGGCTCGCATTTCTTCAACACGAATATATTGAAAGGTTTCGAGTCGTTTTGAGCTAAATAGCTCAGAGAGGAAAATCTTACGCCCTTGACGCCAATAGGGTCCATAAGGTGCCCATGTAATATTGAGATAGTTATAAGTGATATATTTACCAGCAGCAGTTTGGGGTCTAGAAGCAAAGACATGGTCATGTGTCTTCAGGATTTGCTTTGCCACTTCTGCAGATGATGCAACCATAACAGGAAAGGATCCAAACTTGAGTTGCATAATTTGTCCATATTTTTGGGCCAATTTGTGAAGAGATTGATGAGGAAGAGGACCGATAAGGTTTAGATTGCCTATGATAGGCCAAGTTTTGGGACCTGGGGGAAGTTTTAGTTGGTTGCGTTTGAAGGGTAATAATAATTTTGAGAGGAAAGCTAAAGCTGCTAGGGATGCCATTGCTAAAAGAGCCCAATAGGGAGACTCCATTGGTGGGAATTTAATTTGGGTTTATGGTAGTGAGATTTTGAAGTGAATTATGGGTTTATACAGTCGAATAAGCTAGTGTAATGCTTCTTAGGGCCTTTCAATGTTCAGTGCATAGTTACCGCATATTCGTGATCATGAATATGCGGTAAGTAACTATGCATTGCACGATAGGGCCTTCTTTAGGCCCTTTCAATGTTTTCTACACTAGACCTATCTAAAAGGACCTGCTAACCGAAAAAAATTATTAGCACAAGTATGTCATCCTTTTAGATGGGTCTAGTGCAGGGACGGACCGAGCCCCCCAGTCCAAAATTTGTTTTTTTTAGTTATTTTGTATGACATTTTTGTAGTTGGGTCCTTTTTTTTTCTCTGGTTAGTCTAGCTAGCCTAATCCAAATAGTAACTATCTAACTTAAAAACTTAACAAAAATAATAAAAATATTCACAACAATGATTGTATTTTAGCCCAAAAAAAAAATATCATGTGTTATTGGAGAAGCTAAAACTAATTTTTTTCAACTAAAATAAACTGGTATAAATAGCGGGTAACTATAACAAGTTATTAAAAATAAAATACAATATTTTATTAAGATTATAGCTCTTCTTTCAATTAAAAAACTCAAATTCTCTTTCTTCCTTATTATTTTAATGAGTTATTTATATTATTTTAAATGAAGTGATAAAAAAAATATTTGATATTGAGTGTATTGTAAATAAAAGTGAAGTGGTAAAATAGATAAAGTAGATTTTTAATGTACTAAAAGCTACAATTTTTAGTACTACCACTGTGAATACTCTAACTTCACAAAAAAAAAAAAAAAATCCTAACCAGCCTACTATTAAATTTTTTTTTTTGGTAGATGATTGCATTTTAATATATTTAGAAACAACGATTTTGTGTATTTATAATTTTTTTAATACTATATGAATATCCATTTGGAGTTTTTTTTTTTTTTTTTTTTTTTTTTTTCTTTGGTCTTTGGTCCATCCCTAGTCTAGTGTAAAAAATTTGTCCATCCCATACTTGTGCTAATAACTTTTTGGGTCTTTTGCTAACTATGGGTGTTTTTAGATAGGTCTAGTGTAGAAAATTTGTCATATAAAACATACTTGTGCTAATAATTTTTTTCGGCTTTTTGCTAATTGTGGGCCCTTTTAGGTTTCCATTAGATAGGTCTAGTGTATTATTATGCGCTCTTTTTTGGAGGTTCAGGTGGTTTTTTTTTTTTTTTTTTTTTTTAGTCACCATGGCTTTTATTTTTGTGATTGTGGGTTGAATTTCTTAGATAATTGTCGGCTGATTTTGGTGGTAGAAGTAGGCTGTGGGTGGTGGTGGTGGTGGTGGTGGGCTGTATATTTTTATTTATTTATACTATTGTAGATTTTTATGTTATTTTAATGTGTAGTGAATATATTATTTTGTTCTATTGAAAGTTAAAATAAAACTATTGATGTTGGGTATTTTGTAAAGCGGAGTGGTAAAATAAATAAAGGAGTTTTTTGTTGTATCAAATTGCTAAATCTATAGCTCCAATAGTGTGGATGCTCTTCTGCAGTGTAGAGCAATGAGACATAGAGGTTGTTTGGATTCAGCGTTTTCCACTGAATCCAAGCTGCGTTTCCTGATTTTTTTTTTTTTTTTTACTTTAGCCGCATATTTTGACTAAATCAATCGTGAACAGTGCATTCGTGCAATCGTTTACTTAACCCACAAATTCTACTTTTCAAAGAACTTTTTCATTAAAAATAGGTCCCACGATACTATTCACATATTTAAAAATTATTTTGTTACTGATGTTTTTCGATTTCAGTTTTCGGTTTCAGTAAAAATAAGCTCAATCCAAACGGACCCATAGTGTGCATTTGGGTTAAGATTAAAAATTAAAATTATTTTACTATTCAGCTTATTTTTGCTACTATTCATGGGCCCCACTGCACTTTTTGGCACTATTTATGAGTCTCACTATACTATTTCAACTAACTTTTACATTTATCTACAGTACTTTTAACAATAATTTTTCAATTTCAACAAAATAAGCAATATTAAAATACACCCATAGTCTTCCTTTGTATATAATCCGCTCTATTACGTGACAAAGACACTTGTCCTTTTAATTTTTCCATTTGTCAATACAAATACTCATACTTGAAAAAGGTCTACTATCATGTATTAATGAGACATAGAGGTAGCATAAGTAGTGCAAAAACACATGGGTATCTAATGCATATCCTTAACAAACCGTTTGAGATTTCATATATATTTGGGTACAAATGAATAAAAATTTTCTTTTCGTATATTACTTGAATGTTTTGCAAGGAAAATAATGAGAAGTAAAGTAACACTTTTTTAGGGAGCAAAATTACGAATTTTTGTTCGGAATTTTTTAGTAGCATACTACTAATTAGCACTCAGAATACTAAAATTCTAGACAACTGTGTGAGTTCTTTTTTTTTTGGAAGGTACCCAAGTCCATTGATGACAAGGGATCTTGGGCCTCCAAGGATGGATAGTTGGATTGAGTCCGATTTGTACACAAGTCATATAAAGCTCCTTATGGAAAAAATGTGATTCCTCCTAAGTAATAAAATACCATTATATGTGTTTTAGTGTCATAAAATGATCATTAGCTCTTACGAAATAAGTAAAATAATCATTCATAATATTCACAATGAGAAGGAGATTGAAATAGAAGGTTTCGGGCTCATCTTTTATTGTATGAACATTCAAAAGAGTTCCTTCACTTGGTTCCCCAAGCGTAATATCGTTGTACCCCAAACGTGATGTCGTGGCTCCCAAATGTACTAGGTCGGTAATCCATGGAACCCAGAATCTCTGGTTCCTTGAATCGTATGACCTTTCTCCATGCTTATTATGCAATGGAGCTTCGTCCTTTCCCTTTATCCCATAGGTCTTGCACAAGAACACACTATACAATACACATATCTTCAAATAATTGTTAGTTTCTTAGATTAGAATATACATTTTAATACATATACATATATGTAAATGAATTTCATAAGAATGAGTCAGCCACGAGGATTCTAACCCCAATTCTCACAAACTTAGTGCTTTTGCACAAGACTTGTGGGATTTGGAACTCAAGTCCAAGTAGCTTTGCTTGGGCATTTCCTTCCAAGACAGTTAGGTGAGGAGGACTTTGTGGGAGAGAGTGAAAATTTAGTTCATGCTAAAAATTAAATTCAACATAAACGAATTCACCATAATTTTTCTGAGAAGATTTGAAGGAAAAAATGAACGCAAAAGAATCTTTTTCAGTGTCTTTTCTACTTCATTTTCTACTTCAGCGCCTCCTTTCTACTTGAGCCCTCTTTTCTCGCTTCAAAGACACCTTTCTTCTTTACTGTTCAGCGCCTCCTTCTTTCTTTCTTTTTTCTCTCTGTTCAGCGCCTCCCTTTTTTTTTGTTCAGCCCTCCTTTTCTCAAATGTGTTGCCCTTTTTCAGCCCAAAAACGTTGCTCTGATCAGCCCAAAAATGTTGGTCTGTTCAGCCCAAAAATGTTCCTCTTTTCAGCCCAAAAACGTTGGTTCAGCGCCTCCTTCTTTTCTTCCTTTTCATTGCCTCTTTTCTTTCTTTTAACGTGTTGCCCTTCTTCTTTTTTTCCTTGCCAACTTCTAAGGCCATAAAGAAATCTTCCTTTGGTTCCGTTTATCCAAGACCCAATATTCTCTCTAGCTGCTTCACATCTCTTTTATTTGAGTAAATCTTTATTTTCTTCAAATCTGGAATAAAATTTAAATAACAAAAATAAAGTCTAAAATCAACAAAATAAATAAAATTAGACTAAAGTTTAAAGTTGAGAAGTGATAAATTACACTCAATTATGCAAGTCATCAAACACCCCAAAACTTAGAACTTTGTTTGTCCTCAAACAAAAAGAAAATAAAATAAAAGACAACTATAGACACTATCAGCTAGACCCCATAGAGCAATATCATTACTCACCAAGCCATGATTTGAATTTAGATTTCAACACTAGTAACTTACTCTTTTAACATCAAAGATGGCAGGAAAATCAATAAAAAATTTAGCAATTTGTCAAGCAAGAGTTAAGCATTTACTTCAACCTAAAGCTAAGTCCTTGAGTGTGTGTGAAATAGTCAATTTAACTCCAAACCACCAGCAAATTCAGATAATAGTAGAACAACTGAAATCAGAAGAATTCTCTCAAAACTTAACCCTATAAGTCCAATTTTCAGAAATCCTCTCCACTAATGTAATCAAACACCAAAATTAGAGATCAAAAGGTCTTTAATCAAGGTTGTAATGACAGGCCACGGGGTGAGGGCTAAGAAAGAATTGGACATGGAAAATCAAAGCAAACTGGGAAAATACTTGGTAGAAAGAACAATAAAAGAGATATCCACATGATTCACACCATAGCTCTTTCTCGACAATATGCTCATATGATGACAATATTACTGCTATACTCAAAAGTGGAGTGATTTTTTATATTATTTTATTTTATTTTATTTTATTTTTTATTTTTTTTATTTTTTGACACCTGTAGCCTTTTCAAATTTTCAACCACTTTAACCCTTTTCCGATTCTTGCCTTTTACTTTCTCTTTAAATGCAAATTTCTACCAAAGTATTTTCTCAAAATGTAAGGTAAATTCATTGTTTTTTAGGCTTAGAATGGGAATGGTTTATGTAGTTAAAAGAACAAATAAAGGCTTATGTAAAATAAGGCTCAAGGGGGTTGACTATGGAAATACACCATGAAATGATGGCGTGATAATCGGGACAGTTGGGAAAGCTTTTTTGGTTGTGACAAAAAATTGCCTAGATCCTTTCTCTAATATTTGGTATCAACTAGGATTTCGCCTCAAGGATCCATCAACGGATTCTAGAGCAAAGCAAGATTGAACTTCCCCGACCCAGTTAATTCAACTCCTTCTCTTTATAAGCAAAATGGAGTAAAGAAAAATTGACTATGTGCTCAATTATTTTCAAGAACAAAGATTTAAATCAAAGTATCCACAAAACTTTGCCTGACATAATAGCAATTTTTTTGAAATTTTTTCTCAAAACCATCCTTAATCACAAATTTCAGAGTTATAGAGAATTCAATCATACTCAAATACATGCTTGATAAGAGAATCCAACAACTCAAGACTATAGGAGTTTACACTCCCAAACCGAAACCAAACAATGTCCTCATTGTAATTCAAAAGTGAGAAAGATTAAAGAAAGGAAAGGAACTTCCCTGGTTTTATTTTCAGCCACCTCTCTTTTAGTTCAGTGACCTCCCTTCTCGCTTCTTTATTCCTGCAAAATAAACCAGCATCAAAATCCAAATTATTCAAATAAAAAAAAAATAAAAGAAAGTTTTATGGGCTACCTCCCATAAGCGCTTGTTTTATAGTCTACAGCCAAACTTTTTCAATCTTCATCAATTAGGATTTAAATGCACAGTCTCCACTTGTTCTCCATAATAGTTTTTGAATTTATTCAACCATCTAATTGGGATTCCGTCCAAATTTGCTTGTAATTCAAAGATTTAGTAATAAATTGTTGTAAGGGTAGTGAGTGAGATAGAGTGAAGAATTGCTCAAGAGTGTGCAAGAAAAAAGCAGTCTCCACTTGTTCTCCATAACCCGCCGAGAATAAGATGAACAGTCATGCTAGCTGAGCACTACAGGACAAAACAGGACAATCGGCCATACGGTTAGCTCATGATCGGAACTCGCGATCGAGTCAAGCCGCGAGGTCAAGCCGCGAGCCACCCCTGTTTTGGAAAAACCTCCGACGTTTCACATTCCCCTTCACTCCAAAGATAAATACCCTTTTAACCCACGATTGAAAGAGAGCTTCCGAGAGAGAATTTTGAGAGAGAAACCTAAAGAAAAACCAGATTGTTTCACCCACAATCTCTACCTTAGTCTCATCAAATTCCCTCACTTCTTCCTCTCCATTGTCAAATCCTTGAGAGGTCTTTTAAAAACTTTCTCACCATCAATTTGGAGTTCTGGGAATTAAAGGAGCCAATATTCATTGGTTGATGCTACGGTGTAGTAATCTTAAGCTAGAGAAGAAAAAGGTTCACAGCGCAACCTCGTTGGAAAGAGTTTGGAGGGCTTAGGTGCATTGGGTAGATTAGGCTTGGAGGGTCTATTGCTGTCCTTGTAAAACTATATTTTCTAGTGGATTGATTACCGCTTGGAGGCAGGTCTTCGGTTTCCTCTTCGATAACATATCCGTGTTATCGCTGTGTTTGCATCTTCCTTCCTCTCTATCTCTCTGCCTTTAATTTATCTCTGCTGTGGTTTATTTTATTATGGCTTAGATAGTTGTTTAACCAATTCCATAATATAGCATATGTTAAGTTTCCGCACATTAATTGTTTGACATATTGCTTGTATTGGTTTAGTTGGTTTTGGGGGTCTAAACGTTAACTTCAAAAGTGTTTTTGTACACGTTTTTGAAACTTTTTGTCAATAGTGCTTGAACTCTCAATCCAGTGCTTAATCTCTAACTATGTGCTCTGCCTTGTCCTTCAAGTCTATTATTCCAAAAGATGAAACTTTGTCAATTGTATAAGGACCTGTCCATCTTAATCTTAACTTGCCTGGGAAGAGTTTTAGTCATGAATTGAAGAGTAAAACATGCTGTCCTGGAGCAAACTCACGCCTAAGAATTTGTTTGTCATGCCACTTCTTTGTCCGTTCTTTGTAGATCTTTACATTTTCATAAGCATCATTCCTGAACTCATCCATCTCATTCAATTGAAGAAGTCGCTTTTCCCTTGCTGCCTTCAAATCAAAATTAAACTTCTTTATAGCCCAATAAACTTTATGCTCCAACTCAACAGGGAGATGACATGCTTTTCCAAACACTAATCTATAAGGAGACATCCCGATAGGTGTTTTAAAAGCAAAGATCAAATGATGCCCATAAAGCATCATCAAGCTTCTTTGCCCAATCCTTTCTATTGGTGTTGACCATCTTCTCAAGAATATTCTTGATTTCTTTATTTGAAATTTCAGCTTGGCCATTAGTTTGAGGATGGTAGGCAAGTGCTATCTTATGCTTCACACCATATTTAGAAAGAAGGTTGTCGAACAACTTGTTGCAAAAGTGGGTCCCTTCATCACTAATAATAGCTCGTGGAGTGCCAAATCTTGTGAATATGTTCTTATGCAGAAATTTGAGCACTACCTTTGCATCATTTGTTGTTGTTGCAATTGCCTCCATCCATTTTGACACATAGTCAACTGCCAACAAGATATAAACAAAGCCAAAAGAAGGAGGAAAAGGACCCATAAAATCAATTCCCCAAACATCAAATAACTCAATCTCTAAGATATTTTTCAATGGTAGCTCTTGACGCCTTGAAATATTTCCCATACGTTGGCACCAATCACAAGTTTTCACTAAAGTATAACTATCATGAAAAATAGAAGGCCAAAAGAAACCACTTTGCAGTACCTTAGCTGCTGTTCGTGTTACTCCAAAATGTCCTCCATATGATGAGGAATGGCAATGATGGAGAATGGCTTGCATCTCCTCTTCTGGCACACATCTTCGGATGATTTGATCAGGGCATCTTTTGAAAAGCAAAGGTTCATTCCAAAGATAATATTTCATATCATGCAAAAACTTCTTACGTTGGTGATGAGTAAGATCTGGTGGCAATACCTTACAAGCTAGGTAGTTTACAATATCAAGATACCAAGGAAGCTTGATCTCATATGCAAACAACTCGCTCATCGTGGAATGCTTCTTGGATCACTAAATCTGGACTTACTTCCTCTTGCTCCAACCGAGGGAGATGGTCAGCAACTAAATTTTCACTTCCTTTCTTATCTTGAACTTCCAAATCAAATTCTTGAAGAAGAAGAAGGATCCAACGAATCAGCCTAGGCTTAGCATCCTTCTTGCCAAACAAATAACGAAGTGCTTTGCATGATCGATGAACACTATCACTTTTGTACCAATGAGGTAAGACCGAAATTTGTCACAAGCAAACACCACAGAAAGCATCTCTTTCTCGCTTGTTGTATATTTCAATTGAGCTTCATTCAATGTCCGGCTTGCATAGTATATGGCCCTAAACAGTTTGTCTTGCTTTTTTCCTAACACTACTCCAATTGCAAAGTCACTTGCATCACACATGATTTCAAAAGGTTGACTCCAATCAGGTACAATCATGACTGGTGCTGAAATCAATTTCTCCTTGATTGTATTAAAGGCCTGGAAACAAACATCATCAAAGTCAAATGTAGAATTTTTTTCAAGAAGATTACATAAAGGTTTAAAGAGTTTAGAAAAATCCTTTATAAATCTTCTATAAAATCCCGCATGTCCCAAAAAGCTTCTAATTCCCTTCACATTCTTTGGAGATTGTAGTTTTTCTATGGTTGCAATTTTAGCTCGATCAACCTCAATTCCTTTAGATGACACTTTATGGCCAAGCACGATCCCTTCTTGAACCATAAAATGACACTTCTCCCAGTTTAGGATAAGATTTTTATCTTCACATCTCTGCAAAACAAGAGCTAAATTATGAAAACAGTGATCAAAAGATGTACCATAAACTGAAAAGTCATCCATGAAAATTTCCATTATATCTTCCACCATATTAGAAAAGATAGCCATCATGCAACGTTGAAATGTTGC